>CAMRHE010000763.1:142500-327500 GCA_947044405.1 Leptodactylus fallax
TACAGGAAGCGACTAGAGGCAAAAGGAGGATCTACTAAATATTAATGTCACTTTTCTGTTGAGGTGCCCATACTTTTGCACCGGTCAAATTTTGGTTTAATGCATATTGCACATTTTCTGTTAGTACAATAAACCTCATTTCAATCCTGAAATATTACTGTGTCCATCAGTTATTAGATATATCAAATTGAAATGGCTGTTGCAAACACCCAAATATTTAGAACTAAAAATGATTAAGATTAATAGGGGTGCCCAAACTTTTTCATATGACTGTATATATACAGACACACACACACACACACATATATATATACACAGATACCTACATATATACATACAGACACACACACACACACACATATATATATATACACAGATACCTACATATATACATACAGCACACACACACACACACACACACACACACATATATATATATATACACAGATACCTACATATATACATACAGACACACACACACACATACATATATATATACAGACACACACACACACATACATATATACATACAGACACACACACACACACATATATATATATATATACACAGATACCTACATATATACATACAGACACACACACAAACATACAGTGCCTTGCGAAAGTATTCGCCCCCCTTGAACTTTTCATCCTTTTGCCACATTTCAGGCTTCAAACATAAGGATATAAAATTTTTATTTTTTGGTGAAGAATCAACAACAAGTGGGACACAATCGTGAAGTGGAACGAAATTTATTGGTTATTTTAAACTTTTGTAATAAATAAAAAAACTGAAAAGTGGGGCGTGCAATATTATTCGGCCCCCTTAAGTTAATACTTTGTAGCGCCCCCTTTTGCTGCGATTACAGCTACAAGTCGCTTGGGGTTGTCTCTATCAGTTCTTGCCCATTCTTCCTTGGAAAACAGCTGGAGCTCAGTGAGGTTGGATGGAGAGCGTTTGTGAACAGCAGTTTTCAGCTCTTTCCACAGATTCTCGATTGGATTCAGGTCTGGACTTTGACTTGGCCATTCTAACACCTGGATACGTTTATTTGGGAACCATTCCATTGTAGATTTGGCTTTATGTTTGGGATCATTGTCTTGTTGGAAGATAAATCTCCGTCCCAGTCTCAGGTCTTTTGCAGACTCCAACAGGTTTTCTTCCAGAATGCTCCTGTATTTGGCTCCATCCATCTTCCCATCAATTTTAACCATCTTCCCTGTCCCTGCTGAAGAAAAGCAGGCCCAAACCATGATGCTGCCCCCACCATGTGTGACAGTGGGGATGGTGTGTTCAGGGGGATGAGCTGGGTTGCTTTTACGACAAATATATCGTTTTGCATTGTGGCCAAGAAGTTGGATTTTGGTTCCATCTGAGTAGAGCACCTTCTTCCACATGTTTGGTGTGTCCCAGGTGACTTTTATGGCTATCTTTGAGAAATGGCTTTCTTCTTGCCACTCTTCCATAAAGGCCAGATTTGTGCAGTGTACGACTGATTGTTGTCCTATGGACAGACTCTCCCACCTCAGCTGTAGATCTCTGCAGTTCATCCAGAGTGATCATGGGCCTCTTGGCTGCATCTCTGATCAGTCTTCTCCTTGTTTGAGATGAAAGTTTAGAGGGACGGCCGGGTCTTGGTAGATTTGCAGTGGTCTGATACTCCTTCCATTTCAATATGATCGCTTGCACAGTGCTCCTTGGGATGTTTAAAGTTTGGGAAATCTTTTTGTATCCAAATCCGGCTTTAAACTTCTCCACAACAGTATCACGGACCTGCCTGGTGTGTTCCTTGGTCTTCATGATGCTCTCTGCGCTTTATACAGAACCCTTAGACTATCACAGAGCAGGTGCATTTATACGGAGACTTGTACACACAGGTGGATTATATTTATCATCATCAGTCAATTTGCTGATTCTTCACCAAAAAATTAAAATTTAATATCCTTATGTTTGAAATCCTGAAATGTGGCAAAAGGTTGAAAAGTTCAAGGGGGCCGAATACTTTTGCAAGGCACTATATATATATATATATATACATGCAGATACACAAATATACTTACAGATGTCATCCATGTTCTATCCATTTTTCACTGATTAAGGGGGTTGTCCAGTCACTTCTTCCGGCATATTCTTCATACCTGACCCCTGGGTTACTCTGCCCCATCCCTTCTTTCCTGATATGTTCTATGGTGGCTGACTTTACTGTAACATATATACACACACTATATTATTATTATTTATTTATATAGAACCATTAATTCCATGTTACTGTACATTATTATATTAACTCCTTGGTGCTCTGTACATTATTATATTAATCCCATGGTGCTCTGTACATTATTATATTAATCCCATGGTGCTCTGTACATTATTATATTAATCCCATGGTGCTCTGTACATTATTATATTAATCCCATGGTCCTGTACATTATTATACTAATCCCATGGTGCTCTGTACATTATTATATTAATCCCATGGTGCTCTGTACATTATTATATTAATCCCATGGTGCTGTGTACATTATTATATTAATCCCATGGTCCTGTACATTATTATATTAATTCCATGGTGCTCTGTACATTATTATATTAATCCCATGGTGCTCTGTACATTATTATATTAATTCCATGGTGCTGTACATTATTATATTAATCCCATGTGCTGTACATTATTATATTAATCCCATGTGCTGTACATTATTATATTAATTCCATGGTGCTCTGTACATTATTACATTAATTCCATGGTGCTATGTACATTATTATATTAATCCCATGGTGCACTGTATATTATTATATTAATTCCATGGTGCTGTATATTATTATATTAAATCCATGTGCTGTACATTATTATTTTAATCCCATGGTGCTCTGTACATTACGGTATTATATTAATTCCATGGTGCTCTGTACATTATTATATTAATTCCATGGTGCTCTGTACATTATTATATTAATCCCATGGTGCTCTGTACATTATTATATTAATACCATGGTGCTCTGTACATTATTATATTAATCCCATGGTGCTCTGTACATTATTATATTAATTCCACGGTGCTGTACATTATTATATTAATCCCATGGTGCTCTGTACATTATTATATTAATCCCATGGTGCTGTGTACATTATTATATTAATCCCATGGTCCTGTACATTATTATATTAATTCCATGGTGCTCTGCACATTATTATATTAATTCCATGGTGCTGTACATTATTATATTAATCCCATGTGCTGTACATTATTATATTAATCCCATGGTGCTCTGTACATTATATTAATCCCATGGTGCTCTGTATATTAGTACAGTAATTTCATGGTGCTCTGTACATTATTATATTAATTCCATGGTGCTGTACATTATTATATTAATTCCATGGTGCTCTGTACATTATTACATTAATTCCATGGTGCTCTGTACATTATTATATTAATCCCATGGTGCTCTGTACATTATTATATTAATCCCATGGTGCACTGTATATTATTATATTAATTCCATGTGCTGTACATTATTATTTTAATCCCATGGTGCTCTGTACATTACGGTATTATATTAATTCCATGGTGCTCTGTACATTATTATGTTAATTCCATGGTGCTCTGTACATTATTATATTAATCCCATGGTGCTCTGTACATTATTATATTAATACCATGGTGCTCTGTACATTATTATATTAATCCCATGGTGCTCTGTACATTATTATATTAATCCCATGGTCCTGTACATTATTATACTAATCCCATGGTGCTCTGTACATTATTATATTAATCCCATGGTCCTGTACATTATTATACTAATCCCATGGTGCTCTGTACATTATTATATTAATCCCCTGGTGCTCTGTACATTATTTTATTAATCCGATGGTGCTCTGTACATTATTATATTAATTCCACGGTGCTGTACATTATTATATTAATCCCATGGTGCTCTGTACATTATTATATTAATCCCATGGTGCTGTACATTATTATATTAATCCCATGGTGCTCTGTACATTATTATATTAATCCCATGTGCTGTACATTATTATATTAATCCCATGGTGCTGTACATTATTATATTAATCCCATGGTCCTGTACATTATTATATTAATCCCATGGTGCTCTGTACATTATTATATTTATTCCATGGTGCTCTGTACATTATATTAATCCCATGGTGCTCTGTATATTAGTACAGTAATTTCATGGTGCTCTGTACATTATTATATTAATTCCATGGTGCTGTACATTATTATATTAATTCCATGGTGCTGTACATTATTATATTAATCCCATGGTGCTCTGTACATTATATTAATCCCATGGTGCTCTGTATATTAGTACAGTAATTTCATGGTGCTCTGTACATTATTATATTAATTCCATGGTGCTGTACATTATTATATTAATTCCATGGTGCTCTGTACATTATTACATTAATTCCATGGTGCTATGTACATTATTATATTAATCCCATGGTGCACTGTATATTATTATATTAATTCCATGGTGCTGTATATTATTATATTAAATCCATGTGCTGTACATTATTATTTTAATCCCATGGTGCTCTGTACATTACGGTATTATATTAATTCCATGGTGCTCTGTACATTATTATATTAATTCCATGGTGCTCTGTACATTATTATATTAATTCCATGGTGCTCTGTACATTATTATATTAATTCCATGGTGCTCTGTACATTATTATATTAATCCCATGGTGCTGTACATTATTATATTAATCCCATGGTGCTCTGTACATTATTATATTCCATGGTGCTCTGTACATTATTATATTAATCCCATGGTGCTCTGTACATTATTATATTAATCCCATGGTGCTCTGTACATTTTTATATTAATCCCATGGTGCTCTGTACATTATTATATTAATCCCATGGTGCTCTGTACATTATTATATTACTTCCATGGTGCTCTGTACATTATTATATTAATCCCATGGTGCTCTGTACATTATTATATTAATCCCATGGTGCTCTGTACATTATTATATTAATCCCATGGTCCTGTACATTATTATATTAATCCCATGGTGCTCTGTACATTATTATATTAATCCCATGGTCCTGTACATTATTATACTAATCCCATGGTGCTCTGTACATTATTATATTAATCCCATGGTACTCTGTACATTATTATATTAATCCCATGGTGCTGTACATTATTATATTAATCCCATGGTGCTCTGTACATTATTATATTAATCCCCTGGTGCTCTGTACATTATTTTATTAATCCGATGGTGCTCTGTACATTATTATATTAATTCCACGGTGCTGTACATTATTATATTAATCCCATGGTGCTCTGTACATTATTATATTACTCCCATGTGCTGTACATTATTATATTAATCCCATGGTGCTCTGTACATTATTATATTAATCCCATGGTGCTCTGTACATTATTATATTAATCCCATGGTGCTCTGCACATTATTATATTAATTCCATGGTGCTCTGTACATTATTATATTAATCCCATGGTGCTGTACATTATTATATTAATCCCATGGTGCTCTGTACATTATTATATTAATCCCATGGTGCTGTGTACATTATTATATTAATCCCATGGTCCTGTACATTATTATATTAATTCCATGGTGCTCTGCACATTATTATATTAATTCCATGGTGCTCTGTACATTATATTAATCCCATGGTGCTCTGTATATTAGTACAGTAATTTCATGGTGCTCTGTACATTATTATATTAATTCCATGGTGCTGTACATTATTATATTAATTCCATGGTGCTGTGCATTATTATATTAATCCCATGGTGCTCTGTACATTATTATATTAATCCCATGGTGCTCTGTACATTATTATATTAATTCCATGGTGCTTTACATTTGAGGCTTTACATACAGTACACAAGATATACAAAACAAATATAATACTAGCAGTGATCACTGACACAGGGGGATAGAGGGCCCTGCCCACAAGGGCTTACAATCTATGAGGGAAGAGGGATAGAGACAGAAGGTGGGGGTAGAGGCTGTACAGATGGCGGTGTGGTGACAGTAGTGTTATTGGGGGTTGTACAGATGGCGGTGTGGTGACAGTAGTGTTATTGGAGGTTGTACAGATGGCGGTGTGGTGACAGTAGTGTTATTGGAGGTTGTACAGATGGGGGTGTGGTGACAGTAGTGTTATTGGGGGCTGTACAGATGGCGGTGTGGTGACAGTAGTGTTATTAGGGGTTGTACAGATGGCGGTGTGGTGACAGTAGTGTTATTGGGGGTTGTACAGATGGCGGTGTGGTGACAGTAGTGTTATTGGAGGCTGTACAGATGGCGGTGTGGTGACAGTAGTGTTATTGGAGGTTGTACAGATGGCGGTGTGGTGACAGTAGTGTTATTGGAGGCTGTACAGATGGCGGTGTGGTGACAGTAGTGTTATTGGGGGTTGTACAGATGGTGGTGTGACAGTAGTGTTATTGGGGGTTGTACAGATGGCGGTGTGGTGACAGTAGTGTTATTGGAGGTTGTACAGATGGCGGTGTGGTGACAGTAGTGTTATTGGGGGTTGTACAGATGGTGGTGTGACAGTAGTGTTATTGGGGGTTGTACAGATGGCGGTGTGGTGACAGTAGTGTTATTGGAGGCTGTACAGATGGCGGTGTGGTGACAGTAGTGTTATTGGAGGTTGTACAGATGGCGGTGTGGTGACAGTAGTGTTATTGGAGGTTGTACAGATGGCGGTGTGGTGACAGTAGTGTTATTGGGGGTTGTACAGATGGCGGTGTGGTGACAGTAGTGTTATTAGGGGTTGTACAGATGGCGGTGTGGTGACAGTAGTGTTATTGGGGGCTGTACAGATGGCGGTGTGGTGACAGTAGTGTTATTGGAGGTTGTACAGATGACGGTGTGGTGACAGTAGTGTTATTGGGGGCTGTACAGATGGCGGTGTGGTGACAGTAGTGTTATTGGGGGCTGTACAGATGGCGGTGTGGTGACAGTAGTGTTATTGGAGGTTGTACAGATGGCGGTGTGGTGACAGTAGTGTTATTGGAGGCTGTACAGATGGTGGTGTGGTGACAGTAGTGTTATTGGAGGTTGTACAGATGGTGGTGTGGTGACAGTAGTGTTATTGGGGGTTGTACAGGTGATGGTGTGGTGACAGTAGTATTATTGGGGGTTGTACAGATGGCGGTGTGGTGACAGTAGTGTTATTGGAGGTTGTACAGATGGTGGTGTGGTGACAGTAGTGTTATTGGGGGTTGTACAGGTGATGGTGTGGTGACAGTAGTGTTATTGGAGGTTGTACAGATGGTGGTGTGGTGACAGTAGTGTTATTGGAGGTTGTACAGATGGCGGTGTGGTGACAGTAGTGTTATTGGGGGATGTACAGATGGCGGTGTGGTGACAGTAGTGTTATTGGAGGTTGTACAGATGGTGGTGTGGTGACAGTAGTGTTATTGGGGGCTGTACAGATGGCGGTGTGGTGACAGTAGTGTTATTGGGGGTTGTACAGATGGCGGTGTGGTGACAGTAGTGTTACTGGAGGTTGTACAGATGGCGGTGTGGTGACAGTAGTGTTATTGGAGGTTGTACAGATGGCGGTGTGGTGACAGTAGAGTTATTGGAGGTTGTAGGCCTTCCTGAATAGGTGAGTCTTCAGGGCCTTCTTGAAGCTTGTGACTGTGGGGGTCAGTCTTATGTGTCTTGGTAATGAGTTCCAGAGTATGGGGGATGCACGGGAGAAGTCTTGGAGACGATTGTGTGAGGAGCGGATAAGAGCAGAGCGGAGTAGGAGGTCTGTGGAGGATCGGAGGTTACGTGCGGGCAGGTAGTAGGAGATTAGGTCGGAGATATATGGAGGGGACAGGTTGTGGATGGCTTTGTATGTCAGCGTTAGTAATTTGAACTCTATTCGCTGGGGTGTGGGTAGTCAGTGAAGGGATTGGCAGAGGGGGCGGCCGATGAAGAACGGGGGGAGAGGTGTATTAGGCGAGCAGCACAGTATAAGGTGGACTGGAGGGGGGCGAGAGTGTTAGCTGGGAGGCCATGGAGGAGGGTGTTACAGTAGTCTAGGCGGGAGATTATGAGGGCGTGGACTAGCATCTTTGTAGTTTCAGGGGTGAGGAAGGAGTGATATATATACACTATATTACCTGTGACATCAGGAGAGAACGAAGAAACCAAATCAATCAAGTCACACTCTACAAACAACCCCAAGACAACATGTAACAGTTTTTTTTTTCTAAAAAAGATTGATCTGTTTATCATATACATGAAAAACCTGTGACCCACTGACACAACTAGTCCAGAAAATTAAACAGTCCAATATCTTTCACTGACAGCGCATGTACGGAAAGAAGGGACATGTTATTAATGCGTAAGCATAGGACACATCTCAGAGAGGACAGGGACATGGCTGATAACAGATAGTAATAGATTGTATTCTCCTGTCCTACAGTCGGCCTCTCCCCTCCTGACGTGGCTGATAACAGATAGTAATAGATTGTATTCCCCTGTCCTACAGTCGGCCTCTCCTCTCCTGACGTGGCTGATAACAGATAGTAATAGATTGTATTCTCCTGTCCTACAGTCGGCCTCTCCTCTCCTGACATGGCTGATAACAGATAGTAATAGATTGTATTCCCCTGTCCTACAGTCGGCCTCTCCCCTCCTGACATGGCTGATAACAGATAGTAATAGATTGTATTCCCCTGTCCTACAGTCGGCCTCTCCCCTCCTGACATGGCTGATAACAGATAGTAATAGATTGTATTCCCCTGTCCTACAGTCGGCCTCTCCTCTCCTGACGTGGCTGATAACAGATAGTAATAGATTGTATTCCCCTGTCCTACAGTCGGCCTCTCCTCTCCTGACATGGCTGATAACAGATAGTAATAGATTGTATTCCCCTGTCCTACAGTCGGCCTCTCCCCTCCTGACATGGCTGATAACAGATAGTAATAGATTGTATTCCCCTGTCCTACAGTCGGCCTCTCCTCTCCTGACATGGCTGATAACAGATAGTAATAGATTGTATTCCCCTGTCCTACAGTCGGCCTCTCCCCTCCTGACATGGCTGATAACAGATAGTAATAGATTGTATTCCCCTGTCCTACAGTCGGCCTCTCCTCTCTTGACATGGCTGATAACAGATAGTAATATATTGTATTCCCCTGTCCTACAGTCGGCCTCTCCTCTCCTGACATGGCTGATAACAGATAGTAATAGATTGTATTCCCCTGTCCTACAGTCGGCCTGTCCCCTTCTGACGTGGCTGATAACAGATAGTAATAGATTGTAGTCACCTGTCCTACAGTCGGCCTCTCCCCTCCTGACGTGGCTGATAACAGATAGTAATAGATTGTATTCCCCTGTCCTACAGTCGGCCTCCCCCCTACTGACGTGGCTGATAACAGATAGTAATAGATTGTAGTCACCTGTCCTACAGTCGGCCTCTCCCCTCCTGACGTGGCTGATAACAGATAGTAATAGATTGTATTCCCCTGTCCTACAGTCGGCCTCTCCCCTTCTGACGTGGCAAATAACAGATAGTAATAGATTGTATTCCCCTGTCCTACAGTCGGCCTCTCGCCTCCTGATGTGGCTGATAACAGATAGTAATAGATTGTATTCCCCTGTCCTACAGTCGGCCTCTCCCCTCCTGACGTGGCTGATAACAGATAGTAATAGATTGTATTCCCCTGTCCTACAGTCGGCCTGTCCCCTCCTGACATGGCTGATAACAGATAGTTATAGATTGTATTCCCCTGTCCTACAGTCGGCCTCTCCCCTCCTGACGTGGCTGATAACAGATAGTAATAGATTGTAGTTACCTGTCCTACAGTCGGCCTCTCCTCTCCTGACATGGCTGATAACAGATAGTAATAGATTGTATTCCCCTGTCCTACAGTTGGAATCTCCCCTCCTGACATGGCTGATAACAGATAGTAATAGATTGTATTCCCCTGTCCTACAGTCGGCCTCTCCTCTCCTGACGTGGCTGATAACAGATAGTAATAGATTGTATTCCCCTGTTCTACAGTCGGCCTCTCCTCTCCTGACATGGCTGATAACAGATAGTAATAGATTGTATTCCCCTGTCCTACAGTCGGCCTCTCCTCTCCTGACGTGGCTGATAACAGATAGTAATAGATTGTATTTCCCTGTCCTACAGTCGGCCTCTCCTCTCCTGACGTGGCTGATAACAGATAGTAATAGATTGTATTCCCCTGTCCTACAGTCGGCCTCTCCTCTCCTGACGTGGCTGATAACAGATAGTAATAGATTGTATTCCCCTGTCCTACAGTCGGCCTCTCCCCTCCTGACGTGGCTGATAACAGATAGTAATAGATTGTAGTCCCCTGTCCTACAGTCGGCCTCTCCCCTCCTGACGTGGCTGATAAAAGATAGTAATAGATTGTATTTCCCTGTCCTACAGTCGGCCTCTCCCCTCCTGACATGGCTGATAACAGAGAGTAATAGATTGTATTCCCCTGTCCTACAGTCGGCCTCTCCTCTCCTGACGTGGCCGATAACAGATAGTAATAGATTGTATTCCCCTGTCCTACAGTCGGCCTCTCCTCTCCTGACGTGGCCGATAACAGATAGTAATAGATTGTATTCAACTGTCCTACAGTCGGCCTCTCCTTTCCTGACGTGGCCGATAACAGATAGTAATAGATTGTATTCCCCTGTCCTACAGTCGGCCTCTCCCCTCCTGACGTGGCCGATAACAGATAGTAATAGATTGTATTCCCCTGTCCTACAGTCGGCCTCTCCCCTCCTGACATGGCTGATAACAGATAGTAATAGATTGTATTCTCCTGTCCTACAGTCGGCCTCTCCTCTCCTGACATGGCTGATAACAGATAGTAATAGATTGTATTCCCCTGTCCTACAGTCGGCCTCTCCTCTTCTGACGTGGCTGATAACAGATAGTAATAGATTGTATTCCCCTGTCCTACAGTCGGCTTCTCCTCTCCTGACATGGCTGATAACAGATAGTAATAGATTGTATTCCCCTGTCCTACAGTCGGCCTCTCCTCTCCTGACGTGGCTGATAACAGATAGTAATAGATTGTATTCCCCTGTCCTACAGTCGGCCTCTCCCCTCCTGACATGGCTGATAACAGATAGTAATAGATTGTATTCCCCTGTCCTACAGTCGGCCTCTCCCCTCCTGACGTGGCTGATAACAGATAGTAATAGATTGTATTCCCCTGTCCTACAGTCGGCCTCTCCCCTCCTGACATGTCTGACCCCGTGATGGGGTCTCTAACAAAGATTCCAGCCTAGATGTGAATACAGCCATAGAGATGTGTCTGCACTGATACACTGTAACAAGCTGACAGCTGTTTGAGTAGAGCTGGGTCAGGTGATGTATGGGTGTATTGTAGAGTGACTGATGTGTATATATATATATATATATATATATATATATATATATACAGTGTATACAGTCACTCTGTACGGTGAGGTGTCCGACCCTGACACGTGATGCTTGAGACATTTACCCACATTGATTCGTCCCGTTCAGTCACATTTTATGACCGGAAATAAAGCGAATGATATTTGAGGTCATTGTCGCAGCGCTGGCGCTCCCCCGGTCCCGCTGCCTCCATGTTCCATCTCCTGAGATCTTGGCCAATGACTGGATCACAGATGGTTTTAGTCAGGCGATAAATGGATTGTTTGGCTGCTGCGGTTCCACTTTGGCGCGGTTACACTTTGGCGCGGTTACATCCACTTATTTCTAATGGCTCTTGCCTTGTTAGTGGAGTCGGTGAGATAGCGGCGCAACACGAAAATAGACACTGCTGACCCAGCAAGGGCAAGTGAAGGTCACATCTGGTCAGGTTATATTAACAGACGACAATCCCGACCCTCAGCCGTCATCATCATCTGGTATGACCTGGGTCCCATAAGTAGCCAATCAGGACTGAGTGATACAGGCAAGTCAGTGTTAGTGCGCCCTCTACAGAGGCCTCAATAAACATCCGAAACCTGGGGAGAAACGATGTCATAATACCGGATATAGGCGCTAATCAGCCGGACCAAGGGGCGGCACATCATGCCACTCCACCTGTGTCACCCTCCATTACACAGCAGAATCAATGAACTGTCCAAAATGTGAGCGGCCCTCCAGGGCGGGCGACTGTACCTGAGGAATCACACCCGCTGATAGAGAAGAGAATGGGCAGCGGCCCCTCTAGAACTTCATGTACCCCCAACGGGGCCAACAGATTGGTTGACAACCCCAATACCTAAGACTGACTGATTCTTATTCTGCCTGATGAATCCTGGTTAATTCATTATGATTAATGGAATATACTTGATTCTAATTGATTGAGTCTGTCTGATTTTGATGGATTCTAATTGATTGAGTCTCCCTGATTCTGATTGATGGATTCTAATTGATTGAGTTTGCCTGATTCTGATTAATGGATTCTAATTGATTGAGTCTTCCTGATTCTGATTGATGGATTCTAATTGATTGATGGATTCTCATTGATTGATGGATTCTAATTGATTGAGTCTTCCTGATTCTGATTAATGGATTCTAATTGATTGAGTCTTCCTGATTCTGATTGATGGATTCTAATTGATTGATGGATTCTCATTGATTGATGGATTCTAATTGATTGAGTCTTCCTGATTCTGATTAATGGATTCTAATTGATTGAGTCTTCCTGATTCTGATTGATGGATTCTAATTGATTGATGGATTCTCATTGATTGATGGATTCTAATTGATTGAGTCTGCCTGATTCTGGTTAATGGATTCTAATTGATTGAGTCTTCCTGATTCTGATTGATGGATTCTAATTGATTGATGGATGGATTCTAATTGATTGAGTCTGCCTGATTTTGATTAATTCTGATGCTGGAATTTCTTGTATTCCGGTATTTTTGGCCCGTTCTATCTTCCCGCTTCACAATCAGTAAGCGCCATCGCTGCAGTTTTCATTTTTCTGGCCAAGTTCACAGTGACCCCCTGGGACATTGCTGTAAATTTAGCCTCAGGCTTCAAGCGTCCCTACAGGCCTCAGTTTGTTGTCGACTACAAAATATGACATTGCATTTTCCTGCAGTCACATCATGCTCTCCCCTCCCCCAGGACGAACGGCGAGAACTAAAGACATTTAACTCAAGATAAAAGATAAAGAAAACTTCTCCGCCAGCAGAGGAACAAAACAAATGGAGGTCACTACATAGAGGGGTGTCCTGTGCAGAAGTCAGTGCTGAGAGTGTATGGCTGTCGTCAGCCCAGGGTCTGAAGTAAGGACGCAATGTACCCTGGACAACCCTGGACAAAATCAACTATGGAGCAACCTTACCGGACACATCCCTGACCAATCGCCGTGATCACCGAAAGGAGAAGATGACAAGAGTGGAAAATGGTGTCCAAGACAGGAGAGAGAAGCAACACTGAATCGTAGACCTCCACAGCCAACTAAAACATCAAGGCTGCAGCAGACTGAGGCGCAAGAGCTGAGATACAACAACTGGGGCTGCATATTAGGATAAAACTGCTGAAGGTGAGGTGTCAGGGTATAACAGCTGGAGGTGCATTGTCGGGTTACAACAGCCATAGGTGCAGTGTCGGGATACTACAGCTGGGGTGCAGTGTCAGGTTGCCACAGCTGGGGTGCAGTGCAAGGAATTTCAAAGGCATCTCTTCTAATAATGTTGAGTGTCCCTGTTGGCGCCCTAATGATTCTCCATTCACATTCAGGCCTGTCCCAATCCAGACTACTCTGAGGTTCATGTCACTAGTATTTGGTCAATGCTCTTTTGTCCATGTCCTTGTGACCTTTGAGATGACTTAGCGTCTGCACGGGTCATGGACTAGATGAAAATGGGGTGAAATACAGGTCAGATGCAAGCACTGGAAAGACTTGATATGCCATAAGTACTGTACTGCTCTATGTAGTTCTATAGTCACCCTATGCTGCTCTGTGTTGTCGCCCTGTGCTGCTGTGTGTTGTCGCCCTGTGCTGCTGTGTGTTCTCGCCCTGTGCTGCTCTGTGTTCTCGCCCTGTGCTGCTGTGTGTTCTCGCCCTGTGCTGCTCTGTGTTGTCGCCCTGTGCTGCTGTGTGTTCTCGCCCTGTGCTGCTCTGTGTTCTCGCCCTGTGCTGCTGTGTGTTCTCGCCCTGTGCTGCTCTGTGTTGTCGCCCTGTGCTGCTGTGTGTTCTCGCCCTGTGCTGCTCTGTGTTGTCGCCCTGTGCTGCTGTGTGTTCTCGCCCTCTGCTGCTCTGTGTTGTCGCCCTGTGCTGCTGTGTGTTGTCGCCCTGTGCTGCTGTGTGTTCTCGCCCTGTGCTGCTGTGTGTTCTCGCCCTGTGCTGCTCTGTGTTGTCGCCCTGTGCTGCTGTGTTCTCGCCCTGTGCTGCTCTGTGTTCTCGCCCTGTGTTGCTGTGTGTTCTCGCCCTGTGCTGCTGTGTGTTCTCGCCCTGTGCTGCTCTGTGTTCTCGCCCTGTTTGGCTCTATGTTCTCACCCTGTGTTTTCATCCTGTTTTGCTCTATGTTGTCCTGTTCTCGTCCTGTACGGCTCTATGTTCTCGCCCTGTGTTGTCGCCCTGTGCTGCTCTGTGTTGTCCTGTTCTCACCGTTTTGCTTTGTGTTCTCGTCCTGTACGGCTCTATGGTCTCGCCCTGTTTTGCTCTATGTTGTCCTGTTCTCGCCCTGTTTGGCTCTATGTTCTCGCCTTGTTCGGCTCTATGTTCTCGTCCTGTGTTGTCGCCCTGTTTTGCTCTATGTTGTCCTGTTCTCGCCCTGTTCGGCTCTATGTTCTTGCCCTGTGAGGCTCTATGTTCTCGCCTTGTTCGGCTCTATGTTCTCGTCCTGTGTTGTCGCCCTGTTTTGCTCTATGTTGTCCTGTTTTCGCCCTGTTTGGCTCTATGTTCTCGCCCTGTTTGGCTCTATGTTCTCGCCCTGTTCGGCTCTATGTTCTCGCCTTGTTCGGCTCTATGTTCTCGTGCTGCGTTGTCGCCCTGTTTTGCTCTATGTTGTCCTGTTCTCGCCCTGTTCGGCTCTATGTTCTCGCCCTGTGCTGCTCTGTGTTCTCGCCCTGTTTGGCTCTATGTTCTCACCCTGTGTTTTCATCCTGTTTTGCTCTATGTTGTCCTGTTCTCGTCCTGTACGGCTCTATGTTCTCGCCCTGTGTTGTCGCCCTGTGCTGCTCTGTGTTGTCCTGTTCTCACCGTTTTGCTTTGTGTTCTCGTTCTGTACGGCTCTATGGTCTCGCCCTGTTTTGTTCTATGTTGTCCTGTTCTCGCCCTGTTTGGCTCTATGTTCTCGCCTTGTTCGGCTCTATGTTCTCGTCCTGTGTTGTCGCCCTGTTTTGCTCTATGTTGTCCTGTTCTCGCCCTGTTCGGCTCTATGTTCTTGCCCTGTGAGGCTCTATGTTCTCGCCTTGTTCGGCTCTATGTTCTCGTCCTGTGTTGTCGCCCTGTTTTGCTCTATGTTGTCCTGTTCTCGCCCTGTTTGGCTCTATGTTCTCGCCCTGTTTGGCTCTATGTTCTCGCCCTGTTCGGCTCTATGTTCTCGCCTTGTTCGGCTCTATGTTCTCGTCCTGCGTTGTCGCCCTGTTTTGCTCTATGTTGTCCTGTTCTCGCCCTGTTCGGCTCTATGTTCTCGCCCTGTGCTGCTCTGTGTTCTCGCCCTGTGTTGCTGTGTGTTCTCGCCCTGTGCTGCTGTGTGTTGTTGCCCTGTGCTGCTCTGTGTTGTCGCCCTGTGCTGCTGTGTGTTCTCGCCCTGTGCTGCTCTGTGTTCTCGCCCTGTGCTGCTCTGTGTTCTCGCCCTGTGTTGCTGTGTGTTCTCGCCCTGTGCTGCTGTGTGTTCTCGCCCTGTGCTGCTCTGTGTTCTCGCCCTGTTTGGCTCTATGTTCTCACCCTGTGTTTTCATCCTGTTTTGCTCTATGTTGTCCTGTTCTTGTCCTGTACGGCTCTATGTTCTCGCCCTGTGTTGTCGCCCTGTTTTGCTCTATGTTGTCCTGTTCTCGCCCTGTTCGGCTCTATGTTCTCGCCCTGTTCGGCTCTATGTTCTCGCCCTGTGCGGCTCTGTTCTCGTCCTGTGTTGTCGCCCTGTTTTGCTCTATGTTGTCCTGTTCTCGCCCTGTTTGGCTCTATGTTCTCGCCCTGTTCGGCTCTATGTTCTCGCCTTGTTCGGCTCTATGTTCTCGTCCTGTGTTGTCACCCTGTTTTGCTCTATGTTGTCCTGTTCTCGCCCTGTTCGGCTCTATGTTCTCGTCCTGTGTTGTCGCCCTGTTTTGCTCTATGTTGTCCTGTTCTCACCCTGTTTGGCTCTATGTTCTCGCCCTGTTCGGCTCTATGTTCTCGCCTTGTTCGGCTCTATGTTCTCGTCCTGTGTTGTTGCCCTGTTTTGCTCTATGTTGTCCTGTTCTCGCCCTGTTTGGCTCTATGTTCTCGCCCTGTTCGGCTCTATGTTCTCGCCCTGTGTTCTCGCCTTGTTCGGCTCTATGTTCTCGTCCTGTGTTGTCGCCCTGTTTTGCTCTATGTTGTCCTGTTCTCACCCTGTTTGGCTCTATGTTCTCGCCCTGTTCGGCTCTATGTTCTCGCCTTGTTCGGCTCTATGTTCTCGTCCTGTGTTGTCGCCCTGTTTTGCTCTATGTTGTCCTGTTCTCGCCCTGTGCGGCTCTATGTTCTCGTCCTGTGTTGTCGCCCTGTTTTGCTCTATGTTGTCCTGTTCTCACCCTGTTTGGCTCTATGTTCTCGCCCTGTTCGGCTCTATGTTCTCGCCTTGTTCGGCTCTATGTTCTCGTCCTGTGTTGTTGCCCTGTTTTGCTCTATGTTGTCCTGTTCTCGCCCTGTTTGGCTCTATGTTCTCGCCCTGTTCGGCTCTATGTTCTCGCCCTGTGTTCTCGCCTTGTTCGGCTCTATGTTCTCGTCCTGTGTTGTCGCCCTGTTTTGCTCTATGTTGTCCTGTTCTCACCCTGTTTGGCTCTCTGTTCTCGCCCTGTTCGGCTCTATGTTCTCGCCTTGTTCGGCTCTATGTTCTCGTCCTGTGTTGTTGCCCTGTTTTGCTCTATGTTGTCCTGTTCTCGCCCTGTTTGGCTCTATGTTCTCGCCCTGTTCGGCTCTATGTTCTCGCCCTGTGTTCTCGCCTTGTTCGGCTCTATGTTCTCGTCCTGTGTTGTCGCCCTGTTTTGCTCTATGTTGTCCTGTTCTCACCCTGTTTGGCTCTATGTTCTCGCCCTGTTCGGCTCTATGTTCTCGCCTTGTTCGGCTCTATGTTCTCGTCCTGTGTTGTTGCCCTGTTTTGCTCTATGTTGTCCTGTTCTCGCCCTGTTTGGCTCTATGTTCTCGCCCTGTTCGGCTCTATGTTCTCGCCCTGTGTTCTCGCCTTGTTCGGCTCTATGTTCTTGCCCTGTGCGGCTCTATGATGCGTTTCCTTACTATGTATGCCTCCCCACTGGCTCCTCCTGGCCAGTTGCGCTATTTGCCACATGTGTGATTTTGGCTATCTGCAGGGGGTATGCGGGTGGTGATGTGACCCGTCATCTTCGCCCTCATTGTATATTTTGGGTAAGCAGCTCAGAGATGACTTTATCTCCTACCAGTGTCACAATAGATTACCGTACAATACAGACCGCACTGGGGAGAGCGGCGGTGGTGGGGGAGGGGCGGCGGCTGCTCCAGGATTAGGAACATTTTGTTTAAATCCTGTAACAAGGACTTGACATAAATATGCAGATGTAATCCTCATCCAGGGGAGCGGGCTCCAGAGATGCCAGAGCAGCCACAATCCAAAATCATTCAGTCTCAAAGATTGAAGCTGAGACCCTGGTGTCCCCCCCGTCCCCCAGAGCGCCCCCAGATAGGACCCCCGAGCTTCACCCCATACTAAACAGGAAAAAGTTTTACACATCTAACTGGAGAGGAAGTACAAAGAGCGGGGCTGGTAGGAGTGCGGGACAGAGCGCCACCTCCTGGAAAATCAGTGAACGTCACCCTCTAAATAGATAGTCAGGCATCGCCACATGGTGGAGGATAAGTCACATTACAAGAATCAAGTTATGCAACAAACCAGCAGCTTTGAGTAGTCAGCATCAAACAGGCTCCGTCATCTACGTCCTCCCTCCATCAATCCTCCTGGAAATATAGAGACATATAACAAATGGGCAGTACCTGTCATAGGGGTTGCCTGCAAATTCTGTCTCTGTCAGCCCTGACGGGAGGATAATGGGGTTCAGGGGTGCGCAGCAGTGACTTGGTTAGTGTTGTCTGTTCACAGTCGGTCAGACATTAATGGGCTGATATTTAAGGGGGGGGCGAGATGGGGACCCCTTGGGGGACCCTACACCAGGGCCCCCGCGACGCCTTAACACCATGCAGATAAGAAAGTAAATCTCCTTTATTTACAGATCTCAACTCGAGGGCCAGAAAAGTTTCTTTTCCCAAATCTTTGTACAAAAATATTCCTCTTGGTAGCGATAAATACCCGGAGTGCGGAGCCTGCGCAATTCAAGTATCTCCCCTCCCCCCCTTCATGGGCACCAGGGGCCCCTACAATGGTCACTACTGTACATTATAATCCACCTGGCAACATTAACCCTTCACTGCAGCAGCAAAAGTAATAAAGAGCAGAAAATAAAGGTGGCGTCTCCATCCCATAGACCCCCCCCCCCCCAGAACATGGGGAACAGGGCAGCAGCCATTTTGTGAGTTCAGAAGAAGCAGCTGATGAGGCTCAAGGCGGAGCCAACTCTGCGTTACACTGTACCATAAGATGTGTCCAGGTCTACAGCGGTCATAGTAACATTGTATCAGAGCAGGATGGCGCTGCAGGTGAAACTCCGCCCACGGCGCTCCAGTCTTAATTTCCATCCTAAGAGGAGCAGCAGCTTTTATTTTGTGTCCAAAGAGAGCGCCCACCGACCTGCACTACAACTCCAGCCACACTAGTCCTGATCCTACTCATCCTCCTCCTCCTCCTCCTCAGTAGTGGCGTCCAGCTCATCCTCGGAGCCAGGCGGTGCCGGCGGGTAGAACTGATCGCGGTCCAGGTTGATGTAAGTTACATTCAGATTAATGTAGTGTTCACCCCACAGGGAGTTAGAGATGGTCTCCATATCACCGACTAGCTGGGTGAAGGACGGCCGCTCCTCGGGGTGAGGACTCCAGCACTGCAGCATCAGGGTGTAACTGCAGAGACAGAGGAAACAGACGTGAAATATAGCAAGGTTGTTGGGGAACCCTCCTAAAGGGCCATCAAAAATATCGTCACAGATTATAAAGTGACTACTAGAGGGAGCTCACTACATACAGATAATACAGTCACCACTAGGGGGAGCTCACTACATACAGATTATACAGTCACCACTAGAGGGAGCTCACTACATACAGATTATACAGTCACCACTAGGGGGAGCTCACTACATACAGATTATACAGTCACCACTAGGAGGAGCTCACTAGATACAGATTATACAGTCACCACTAGGAGGAGCTCACTACATACAGATTATACAGTCACCACTAGGAGGAGCTCACTACATACAGATAATACAGTCACCACTAGGGGGAGCTCACTACATACAGATTATACAGTCACCACTAGGAGGAGCTCACTAGATACAGATTATACAGTCACCACTAGTAGGAGCTCACTACATACAGATTATACAGTCACCACTAGAGGGAGCTCACTACATACAGATTATACAGTCACCACTAGAGGGAGCTCACTACATACAGATTATACAGTCACCACTAGGGGGAGCTCACTACATACAGATTATACAGTCACCACTAGGGGGAGCTCACTACATACAGATTATATAGTCACCACTAGAGGGAGCTCACTACATACAGATTATACAGTCACCACTAGGAGAAGCTCACTACATACAGATTATACAGTCACCACTAGGAGGAGCTCACTACATACAGATTATACAGTCACCACTAGCAGGAGCTCACTACATACAGATTATACAGTCACCACTAGGGGGAGCTCACTACATACAGATTATACAGTCACCACTAGCAGGAGCTAACTACATACAGATTATACAGCCCCACTAGAGGGCGCTCACTACATACAAATTATACAGTCACCACTAGAGGGAGCTCACTACATACAGATTATACAGTCATCACTAGGGGGAGCTCACTACAAACTAAAGAGCAATTTATTATTTAGGTTATTGGGAACTGTCCCTCTAGTGATGGCTGGAGGCATCAGACTCTTGTTATGTGTTTTTATGGGCAGTCTGAGCAGTCGATTGGGATGCAGGGTCCTCAGGGAAGCCCATGGCCACTCAACGACTGGATGCTCATTGTGGTTTTGTTGCATTCTCCTTTGTGCAGTGTTACATGACTGTGCACGGGACCTGCAGCTATGAATAGACTTGTACAGATCACATGATCATACATATGCAGGACCTGCTGCTGTGTACAGGGTGGGATTTATTGTTTTGCTAGGATGGAGATGGCTTCACCCATGAGTGGGCAGCAACATCTCTGTAGGAAACTTGTAAGGAGAAGTCATCATGGTGGTCTGAGTCACAGAGAGAGGAAAAGGCTAGAGAGCCTCCACAGTCAGAGGAGAAGTCTCCTGTCCTGGCCCGTCTGTTATCGGAAGGTGTCTGTGTAGCCCAGGACTAATAGACATCTGGGTGGGTCCTGTGACTGTGTAGGGTTACAGCCCTGTGGCAGGAGGAATGGCTATAGACACAGCATGGCAGTGTGGAGGAGGAGAGGGCTAAGTTTTGGGAACTATCGAGGACTATGATCTACTTTAGCAGCCACTTCTGTACACAATAAATATGGAATATCATTTCAGATGACGATGCCATTGCTGTGTAGTAATGGAGGTATTTAAAGGGGCGGCGTCAGCCCAACATAAGTAAAACTTGCTGACTGTATATGGAGATGTATTAGTCACATTATTAGGACTCACAGGGGGTCCGGGCAGTACTCCGGTTGTGGCAGACGTCTCCCCCGGCACAGGTATCGGGTAATATCATACGGATCCACATCTGGATATGGGGGGGCTCCTCGGGTCATCAGCTCCCACAGCAGCACCCCAAAAGACCACTGGAAGGAAAGAGGATTACATCAGGGGTTAATACCGCCCTCATGATCCCTGGTACCAGGTGACCCCTCCATTATCTCCTGCCCCCTCACCACATCGCTCTTGGTAGTGAATTTCTGGGTCTGTAGACTCTCCAGCGCCATCCACTTCACCGGCAGACGCGCATTCTTATGTCTTCGGACGCTGTAATATTCCTTATCAAACACGTCTCGAGCAAGGCCAAAGTCCGCCACCTTGACTTTATACATCTCATCGAGCCTGTAAGACACCGAGGGCGTCAGTGATAGTGCGGGGGGCTCATATACATTGCTCACACCTCAGTCTCCGGGCCGTCCCCTATAGACCGCTCCCTCCAGTTACTCACATGCAGTTGCGCGCGGCCAGGTCTCTGTGCACAAACTTCATCTGTGCCAAATACTCCATGCCCTGGGAAACCTGCAGACCGAAGCCGACCAGATCCTTCACGGTGGGGTTCTGTGGAGACAGGAGCGGCCAGGGTCATGATCACCTCTATCATGGTGCCGCCATATACCATAGGGCAGAACACTTACCCGTTCCTCGCTGCGGATGAAGTGTCTCAGGTCTCCGTGTGACATGTATGGGAGGATGACCAGGGGGAGACCTTCCCGTGGCAGAAATATCCCGATGAGGGACAGGACGTGGGGGTGATGAAATCCCTTCATCAGGATGCCTTCCCGTAGGAACTCTTCCACCTCCTCCACATCAGTGATCCCTACAGGACACAGCAAAACAGTCATGTCACTCAGGTCAGGTCCTATACTCCAGTCACACCCAGAGCTGCAGCTGCTGTGGTGCATTGTGGGAGATGACTGTATGTAGACCCCCAAATTGACAATTATAAGGGGGCCACAATCCCCTGATGGCTCATCTAACACCTCCTGAGACTTCGGTACTGCCAGTCATTGTGAGGTCTCCATCTGTCGTGGTAAACCATTCACACCTTGCTACTGCATCGCAGGATGGGGGCAATAGAGGGTATGGAGGGGGCACTTGGATGCCATAGTCATTAGTGAGTGCTCTGTAATGTTCTCCTGACCCGGCTCCATCATCTCTCTAGACGGGTGGTGGGTTGTGCTAATGCCATGTCGGCATCTCTGTGTGTACACAGTCATGCCACCAAGGGGTTAAGCATAGTGAGTACATCTTAGGGTGTGACTAGAGTATATGGCATGAGGTTACTTACGGTTGAGGGACTTGACAGCGCAGTGCAGCTCGTGGCCGTTCTCATCGATGTACGCTCCATGGTAAACACTCCCAAAATGACCTGAGGAGGACAGAAGAGAAAGGAGACCCGGACAATGAGGAGGTGAAAGGGTTAAGAACATTGTACCAACCCCCGAGGAACCGCCGAATAGCAAGATAATCACACCCAGTAGCCCAGCTCATGAGGAGCTCCTCAGGGGATGGGGCCATTGCTTATCTTATAAACCCCTCCCCTCTGTGAGCCCCTTCAGCCAATCAACAAAGCTTATAGAGTTGACAGGAAGTGACATCAGGGTGGAGCTTAATTCTGACGTTACAAGCAGTTGTGTGACTCATTTTTGTCGCCGGGTTTGCGGTCTGACCTTTTCCTATGATCTGGTCACGGTGTGTGATTAGACGGTTCTCGGGGATCAGGACGTCCTTCACTTCATCCAGCAGCTCCGGCCGCAGGCTATCAAGGAAGTTGGTGAGTAGGATGGGCATGGATCCAGCCCCGATGCTGCCGCCAGTGTAGAGACCGCCGCGGTACGACACTCCACCGGAACTGCCACTTGGGATATCTGAGATGATAAGAATCAGACTATTATAGTGGTCACCCCGGAGTAGCAGGGCCAGCGCCTCCCGTATTTGATATAACAGTGGTCACTTACAGGACTCCCTGTAGTCGCCGTGAGGGAACGTGATCGGAGAGACGATGGTTTCTCGGTTGTTATTCGCCAGCAGTTCCAGGTTTTCCGCCACTGTAAAGAAGTAAGAGGTTACAATGGAGGCTCGTGCTCGCCGTGGCGCTCTCTGCCGTGGTCCACTCGCCTCACCTTTCTTCTTTCCTTTTTTTCCTTTCTTTTAGTAGAAGGAAAATTAAAACTGCAACAACCAGAATGGAGGCGACAGTCCCGAGCACGATCCCCAGGAGCGGGTCCAGAAGATTCACCACAACCACATGACCCAAATCCGTGCACACGTCGTCCACGCAAACCTGGTGACCAGAGGAAGATGTGAGAGCAGGGACACAACACAAGACCGACAGGGCACGGAGCGAGGCCAGGATCGCCGACAGGGCACGGAGCGAGGCCAGGATTGCCGACAGGGCACGGAGCGAGGCCACGATCGCCGAGAGGGCAAGGAGAGAGGCCACGATCTCCGAGAGGGCACGGAGAGAGGCCACGATCGCCGACAGGGCACAGAGAGAGGCCACGATCGCCGACAGGGCATGGAGCGAGGCCATGATCGCCGAGAGGGCACGGAGAGAGGCCACGATCTCTGAGAGGGCACGGAGAGAGGCCATGATCGCCGAGAGCGGAGAGAGGCCACGATCGCCGACAGGGCACGGAGAGAGGCCACGATCGCCAACAGGGCACAGATAGAGGCCACGATCGTTGACAGGGAGGTTTCATGTGATCTGCTACCTTGACAGCTGCACCCCCCGGTGGGATGTTCAAGTCCTTTGGGATCCTGCAGGTGATTTCATTCTCCAGGACTTTGGGGTAACACTCTCGGCCATCCACAGTCATGGAGACATTGAGGCAGCCGTTCACCCGAGACAGAAACGCATGCTGAAAGGGAAATACAAGAAGTCATCGGATTAATGGAGGTCACCACCAAAGATGCCCCCTCCCCAATATCTGTGGTATTTAGCACATAGAGGGATTTTACTCATCTTTCAGGTTATAAACTCCAGACCTGAGGGGGAGGGGGAGGTCCAGGGATATCACGTCCCGACACCAGGGATCTATACAAAACTCACCCAACATCCCCCCCACCCCGCCTTCTCCTAACCCACCGCAATAGAGAAGATGAAATTACCCCACCTCTCGTGTCCCCTCTGCAGGACCCCACCTCTCGTGTCCCCTATACAGGACCCCTCAACTCACTTGTCCCCTATACAGGCCCTCACCTCTCGTGTCCCCTATACAGGCCCCCCCTCTCGTGTCCCCTCTGCAGGACCCCACCTCTCGTGTCCCCTATACAGGACCCCACCTCACGTGTCCCCTATACAGGACCCCTCACCTCACTTGTCCCCTATACAGGCCCCCACCTCTCGTGTCCCCTCTGCAGGACCACACCTCACGTGTCCCCTATACAGGACCCCTCACCTCACTTGTCCCCTATACAGGCCGCCACCTCTCGTGTCCCCTATACAGGCCCCCACCTCTTGTGTCCCCTATATAGGACCCCTCACCTCACTTGTCCCCTATACAGGACCCCTCACCTCACTTGTCCCCTATACAGGCCCCCACCTCTCGTGTCCCCTATACAGGACCCCTCACCTCACTTGTCCCCTATACAGGCCCCCACCTCTTGTGTCCCCTATACAGGCCCCCACCTCTCGTGTCCCCTATACAGGACCCCTCACCTCACTTGTCCCCTATACAGGCCCCCACCTCTCGTGTCCCCTATACAGGACCTCCACCTCTTGTGTCCCCTCTGCAGGCCCCCTCACCTCTCTTGTCCCCTATACAGGCCCCCTCACCTCATGTGTCCCCTATACAGGACCCCTCACCTCTCGTGTCCCTTATACAGGCCCCCTCACCTCATGTGTCCCCTATAAAGGACCCCTCACCTCGTGTCCCTTATACAGGACCCCAACCTCTCGTGTCCCCTCTGCAGGCCCCCTCACCTCTCGTGTCCCCTATACAGGACCCCCACTTCACGTGTCCCCTTTGCAGGACCCCCACCTCTTGTGTCCCCTCTGCAGGCCCCCTCACCTCTCGTGTTACCTATATAGGCCCCCTCACCTCATGTGTCCCTTATACAGGACCCCCACCTCACGTGTCCCCTCTGCAGGTCCCCTCACCTCATGTGTCCCCTATAAAGGACCCCTCACCTCTCGTGTCCCCTATACAGGACCCCACCTCTCGTGTCCCCTATACAGGCCCCCACCTCTCGTGTCCCCTCTGCAGGCCCCCTCACCTCTCGTGTCCCTTATACAGGACCCTTCACCTCTCGTGTCCCCTATACAGGCCCCCACCTCTCGTGTCCCCTCTGCAGGCCCCCTCACCTCTCGTGTCCCTTATACAGGACCCCCCCACCTCTCGTGTCCCCTATACAGGACCCCTCACCTCTCGTGTCCCTTACACAGGACCCCCCACCTCTCGTGTCCCCTATACAGGCCCTCTCACCTCTCGTGTCCCCTGTACAGCCCCTCACCTCTCGTGTCCCCTATACAGGCCCCCACCTCTCGTGTCCCCTATACAGGCCCCCCTCACCTCTCGTGTCCCCTATACAGGACCCCTCACCTCTCATGCTCCCTCTGCAGGCCCCCACCTCTCGTGCCCCCTCTACAGGCCCCCACATCTCGTGCCCCCTCTACAGGCCCTCACCTCTCGTGTCCCCTATACAGGACCCCTCACCTCTCGTGTCCCCTATACAGGCCCCCACCTCACGTGTTCCCTATACAGGACCCCCCCGTTCTGTCAGACCCCCGAACCTCACATGTCCCAATCACGGTCACATCTTACATGTGTCTCAATCTCGCTTTCCCCTTTTTTCAGCTGGAATCGCTTTTCATTTTCAAATGGATGAATATCATAAGTAAAGGAGGGAAAATTTCCAGAGTAGTTATAGGAGTATCCATCCAGCTCCAGGCTCAGCACCCGAGAGTTTGTCTTATCTTCTATTGAAGGGGTTCTACAGAGGATGCGGTTGGGAGAGAAGGGGCCTTCACAGATCTGGGGAGGACAAAGGGTTAATGCCACACTGATCAAACAAATGGAGGATACACAGTGATATATATACAGTATATATACACACACATACGGAGAGTGCACTGTATACATCAAATGGTCAGAGAAATCCATGAAAAGAGCCAAGGGCCGCACTCACCTGCCTCCTGCCCCGATACAAAACCTTAACACTGGACACAGAATCCAGGTGCGAGCCATGAATGGTCAATGAGCTGCCCCTGTAGAGAGAAGGCAGAATAGTGAGTGCAGCTCTGGAGTATAATACAGGATAAGTAATGTAATGTATGTACACAGTGACTGTACCAGCAGAATAGTGAGCGCAGCTCTGGAGTATAATACGGGATAAGTAATGTAATGTATGTACACAGTGACTGCACCAGCAGAATAGTGAGCGCAGCTCTGGAGTATAATACAGGATAAGTAATGTATGTACACAGTGACTGCACCAGCAGAATAGTGAGCGCAGCTCTGGAGTATAATACAGGATAAGTAATGTAATGTATGTACACAGTGACTGCACCAGCAGAATAGTGAGTGCAGCTCTGGAGTATAATACAGGATAAGTAATGTAATGTATGTACACAGTGACTGTACCAGCAGAATAGTGAGCGCAGCTCTGGAGTATAATACAGGATAAGTAATGTAATGTATGTACACAGTGACTGTACCAGCAGAATAGTGAGCACAGCTCTGGAGTATAATACAGGATAAGTAATGTAATGTATGTACACAGTGACTGTACCAGCAGAATAGTGAGCGCAGCTCTGGAGTATAATACAGGATATAACTCAGGATCAGTACAGGATAAGTAATGTAATGTATGTACACAGTGACTGCACCAGCAGAATAGTGAGCGCAGCTCTGGAGTATAATACAGGATAAGTAATGTAATGTATGTACACAGTGACTGCACCAGCAGAATAGTGAGTGCAGCTCTGGAGTATAATACAGGATAAGTAATGTAATGTATGTACACAGTGACTGCACCAGCAGAATAGTGAGCGCAGCTCTGGAGTATAATACAGGATAAGTAATGTAATGTATGTACACAGTGACTGCACCAGCAGAATAGTGAGCGCAGCTCTGGAGTATAATACAGGATAAGTAATGTAATGTATGTACACAGTGACTGTACCAGCAGAATAGTGAGCGCAGCTCTGGAGTATAATACAGGATAAGTAATGTAATGTATGTACACAGTGACTGCACCAGCAGAATAGTGAGCGCAGCTCTGGAGTATAATACAGGATAAGTAATGTAATGTATGTACACAGTGACTGCACCAGCAGAATAGTGAGCGCAGCTCTGGAGTATAATACAGGATAAGTAATGTAATGTATGTACACAGTGACTGCACCAGCAGAATAGTGAGCGCAGCTCTGGAGTATAATACAGGATGTAACTCAGGATAAGTAATGTAATGTATGTACACAGTGACTGTACCAGCAGAATAGTGAGCGCAGCTCTGGAGTATAATACAGGATGTAACTCAGGATCTGTACAGGATAAGTAATGTAATGTATGTACACAGTGACTTCACCAGCAGAATAGTGAGCGCAGCTCTGGAGTATAATACAGGATGTAACTCAGGATCAGTACAGGATAAGTAATGTAATGTATGTACACAGTGACTGTACCAGCAGAATAGTGAGCGCAGCTCTGGAGTATAATACAGGATAAGTAATGTAATGTATGTACACAGTGACTGCACCAGCAGAATAGTGAGCGCAGCTCTGGAGTATAATACAGGATATGTAATGTAATGTATGTACACAGTGACTGTACCAGCAGAATAGTGAGCGCAGCTCTGGAGTATAATACAGGATATAACTCAGGATCAGTACAGGATAAGTAATGTAATGTATGTACACAGTGACTGCACCAGCAGAATAGTGAGCGCAGCTCTGGAGTATAATACAGGATAAGTAATGTAATGTATGTACACAGTGACTGTACCAGCAGAATAGTGAGCACAGCTCTGGAGTATAATACAGGATAAGTAATGTAATGTATGTACACAGTGACTGTACCAGCAGAATAGTGAGCGCAGCTCTGGAGTATAATACAGGATATAACTCAGGATCAGTACAGGATAAGTAATGTAATGTATGTACACAGTGACTGCACCAGCAGAATAGTGAGCGCAGCTCTGGAGTATAATACAGGATAAGTAATGTAATGTATGTACACAGTGACTGCACCAGCAGAATAGTGAGTGCAGCTCTGGAGTATAATACAGGATAAGTAATGTAATGTATGTACACAGTGACTGCACCAGCAGAATAGTGAGCGCAGCTCTGGAGTATAATACAAGATAAGTAATGTAATGTATGTACACAGTGACTGTACCAGCAGAATAGTGAGCGCAGCTCTGGAGTATAATACAGGATAAGTAATGTAATGTATGTACACAGTGACTGCACCAGCAGAATAGTGAGCGCAGCTCTGGAGTATAATACAGGATAAGTAATGTAATGTATGTACACAGTGACTGCACCAGCAGAATAGTGAGCGCAGCTCTGGAGTATAATACAGGATGTAACTCAGGATAAGTAATGTAATGTACACAGTGACTGTACCAGCAGAATAGTGAGCGCAGCTCTGGAGTATAATACAGGATGTAACTCAGGATCAGTACAGGATAAGTAATGTAATGTATGTACACAGTGACTTCACCAGCAGAATAGTGAGCGCAGCTCTGGAGTATAATACAGGATGTAACTCAGGATCGGTACAGGATAAGTAATGTAATGTATGTACACAGTGACTGCACCAGCAGAATAGTGAGCGCAGCTCTGGAGTATAATACAGGATAAGTAATGTATGTACACAGTGACTGCACCAGCAGAATAGTGAGCGCAGCTCTGGAGTATAATACAGGATAAGTAATGTAATGTATGTACACAGTGACTGCACCAGCAGAATAGTGAGTGCAGCTCTGGAGTATAATACAGGATAAGTAATGTAATGTATGTACACAGTGACTGTACCAGCAGAATAGTGAGCGCAGCTCTGGAGTATAATACAGGATAAGTAATGTAATGTATGTACACAGTGACTGTACCAGCAGAATAGTGAGCGCAGCTCTGGAGTATAATACGGGATAAGTAATGTAATGTATGTACACAGTGACTGTACCAGCAGAATAGTGAGCGCAGTTCTGGAGTATAATACAGGATAAGTAATGTAATGTATGTACACAGTGACTGTACCAGCAGAATAGTGAGCACAGCTCTGGAGTATAATACAGGATAAGTAATGTAATGTATGTACACAGTGACTGTACCAGCAGAATAGTGAGCGCAGCTCTGGAGTATAATACAGGATATAACTCAGGATCAGTACAGGATAAGTAATGTAATGTATGTACACAGTGACTGCACCAGCAGAATAGTGAGCACAGCTCTGGAGTATAATACAGGATAAGTAATGTAATGTATGTACACAGTGACTGCACCAGCAGAATAGTGAGTGCAGCTCTGGAGTATAATACAGGATAAGTAATGTAATGTATGTACACAGTGACTGCACCAGCAGAATAGTGAGCGCAGCTCTGGAGTATAATACAGGATAAGTAATGTAATGTATGTACACAGTGACTGTACCAGCAGAATAGTGAGCGCAGCTCTGGAGTATAATACAGGATAAGTAATGTAATGTATGTACACAGTGACTGCACCAGCAGAATAGTGAGCGCAGCTCTGGAGTATAATACAGGATAAGTAATGTAATGTATGTACACAGTGACTGCACCAGCAGAATAGTGAGCGCAGCTCTGGAGTATAATACAGGATAAGTAATGTAATGTATGTACACAGTGACTGCACCAGCAGAATAGTGAGCGCAGCTCTGGAGTATAATACAGGATGTAACTCAGGATAAGTAATGTAATGTATGTACACAGTGACTGTACCAGCAGAATAGTGAGCGCAGCTCTGGAGTATAATACAGGATGTAACTCAGGATCAGTACAGGATAAGTAATGTAATGTATGTACACAGTGACTTCACCAGCAGAATAGTGAGCGCAGCTCTGGAGTATAATACAGGATGTAACTCAGGATCAGTACAGGATAAGTAATGTAATGTATGTACACAGTGACTGTACCAGCAGAATAGTGAGCGCAGCTCTGGAGTATAATACAGGATAAGTAATGTAATGTATGTACACAGTGACTGCACCAGCAGAATAGTGAGCGCAGCTCTGGAGTATAATACAGGATATGTAATGTAATGTATGTACACAGTGACTGTACCAGCAGAATAGTGAGCGCAGCTCTGGAGTATAATACAGGATATAACTCAGGATCAGTACAGGATAAGTAATGTAATGTATGTACACAGTGACTGCACCAGCAGAATAGTGAGCGCAGCTCTGGAGTATAATACAGGATAAGTAATGTAATGTATGTACACAGTGACTGTACCAGCAGAATAGTGAGCACAGCTCTGGAGTATAATACAGGATAAGTAATGTAATGTATGTACACAGTGACTGTACCAGCAGAATAGTGAGCGCAGCTCTGGAGTATAATACAGGATATAACTCAGGATCAGTACAGGATAAGTAATGTAATGTATGTACACAGTGACTGCACCAGCAGAATAGTGAGCGCAGCTCTGGAGTATAATACAGGATAAGTAATGTAATGTATGTACACAGTGACTGCACCAGCAGAATAGTGAGTGCAGCTCTGGAGTATAATACAGGATAAGTAATGTAATGTATGTACACAGTGACTGCACCAGCAGAATAGTGAGCGCAGCTCTGGAGTATAATACAAGATAAGTAATGTAATGTATGTACACAGTGACTGTACCAGCAGAATAGTGAGCGCAGCTCTGGAGTATAATACAGGATAAGTAATGTAATGTATGTACACAGTGACTGCACCAGCAGAATAGTGAGCGCAGCTCTGGAGTATAATACAGGATAAGTAATGTAATGTATGTACACAGTGACTGCACCAGCAGAATAGTGAGCGCAGCTCTGGAGTATAATACAGGATGTAACTCAGGATAAGTAATGTAATGTACACAGTGACTGTACCAGCAGAATAGTGAGCGCACCTCTGGAGTATAATACAGGATGTAACTCAGGATCAGTACAGGATAAGTAATGTAATGTATGTACACAGTGACTTCACCAGCAGAATAGTGAGCGCAGCTCTGGAGTATAATACAGGATGTAACTCAGGATCAGTACAGGATAAGTAATGTAATGTATGTACACAGTGACTGTACCAGCAGAATAGTGAGCGCAGCTCTGGAGTATAATACAGGATAAGTAATGTAATGTATGTACACAGTGACTGTACCAGCAGAATAGTGAGCGCAGCTCTGGAGTATAATACGGGATAAGTAATGTAATGTATGTACACAGTGACTGTACCAGCAGAATAGTGAGCGCAGCTCTGGAGTATAATACAGGATAAGTAATGTAATGTATGTACACAGTGACTGTACCAGCAGAATAGTGAGCACAGCTCTGGAGTATAATACAGGATAAGTAATGTAATGTATGTACACAGTGACTGTACCAGCAGAATAGTGAGCGCAGCTCTGGAGTATAATACAGGATATAACTCAGGATCAGTACAGGATAAGTAATGTAATGTATGTACACAGTGACTGCACCAGCAGAATAGTGAGCGCAGCTCTGGAGTATAATACAGGATAAGTAATGTAATGTATGTACACAGTGACTGCACCAGCAGAATAGTGAGTGCAGCTCTGGAGTATAATACAGGATAAGTAATGTAATGTATGTACACAGTGACTGCACCAGCAGAATAGTGAGCGCAGCTCTGGAGTATAATACAGGATAAGTAATGTAATGTATGTACACAGTGACTGTACCAGCAGAATAGTGAGCGCAGCTCTGGAGTATAATACAGGATAAGTAATGTAATGTATGTACACAGTGACTGCACCAGCAGAATATTGAGCGCAGCTCTGGAGTATAATACAGGATAAGTAATGTAATGTATGTACACAGTGACTGCACCAGCAGAATAGTGAGCGCAGCTCTGGAGTATAATACAGGATAAGTAATGTAATGTATGTACACAGTGACTGCACCAGCAGAATAGTGAGCGCAGCTCTGGAGTATAATACAGGATGTAACTCAGGATAAGTAATGTAATGTATGTACACAGTGACTGTACCAGCAGAATAGTGAGCGCAGCTCTGGAGTATAATACAGGATGTAACTCAGGATCAGTACAGGATAAGTAATGTAATGTATGTACACAGTGACTTCACCAGCAGAATAGTGAGCGCAGCTCTGGAGTATAATACAGGATGTAACTCAGGATCAGTACAGGATAAGTAATGTAATGTATGTACACAGTGACTGTACCAGCAGAATAGTGAGCGCAGCTCTGGAGTATAATACAGGATAAGTAATGTAATGTATGTACACAGTGACTGCACCAGCAGAATAGTGAGCGCAGCTCTGGAGTATAATACAGGATATGTAATGTAATGTATGTACACAGTGACTGTACCAGCAGAATAGTGAGCGCAGCTCTGGAGTATAATACAGGATATAACTCAGGATCAGTACAGGATAAGTAATGTAATGTATGTACACAGTGACTGCACCAGCAGAATAGTGAGCGCAGCTCTGGAGTATAATACAGGATAAGTAATGTAATGTATGTACACAGTGACTGTACCAGCAGAATAGTGAGCACAGCTCTGGAGTATAATACAGGATAAGTAATGTAATGTATGTACACAGTGACTGTACCAGCAGAATAGTGAGCGCAGCTCTGGAGTATAATACAGGATATAACTCAGGATCAGTACAGGATAAGTAATGTAATGTATGTACACAGTGACTGCACCAGCAGAATAGTGAGCGCAGCTCTGGAGTATAATACAGGATAAGTAATGTAATGTATGTACACAGTGACTGCACCAGCAGAATAGTGAGTGCAGCTCTGGAGTATAATACAGGATAAGTAATGTAATGTATGTACACAGTGACTGCACCAGCAGAATAGTGAGCGCAGCTCTGGAGTATAATACAAGATAAGTAATGTAATGTATGTACACAGTGACTGTACCAGCAGAATAGTGAGCGCAGCTCTGGAGTATAATACAGGATAAGTAATGTAATGTATGTACACAGTGACTGCACCAGCAGAATAGTGAGCGCAGCTCTGGAGTATAATACAGGATAAGTAATGTAATGTATGTACACAGTGACTGCACCAGCAGAATAGTGAGCGCAGCTCTGGAGTATAATACAGGATGTAACTCAGGATAAGTAATGTAATGTACACAGTGACTGTACCAGCAGAATAGTGAGCGCAGCTCTGGAGTATAATACAGGATGTAACTCAGGATCAGTACAGGATAAGTAATGTAATGTATGTACACAGTGACTTCACCAGCAGAATAGTGAGCGCAGCTCTGGAGTATAATACAGGATGTAACTCAGGATCAGTACAGGATAAGTAATGTAATGTATGTACACAGTGACTGTACCAGCAGAATAGTGAGCGCAGCTCTGGAGTATAATACAGGATAAGTAATGTAATGTATGTACACAGTGACTGCACCAGCAGAATAGTGAGCGCAGCTCTGGAGTATAATACAGGATAAGTAATGTAATGTATGTACACAGTGACTGTACCAGCAGAATAGTGAGCGCAGCTCTGGAGTATAATACAGGATAAGTAATGTAATGTATGTACACAGTGACTGCACCAGCAGAATAGTGAGCGCAGCTCTGGAGTATAATACAGGATAAGTAATGTAATGTATGTACACAGTGACTGCACCAGCAGAATAGTGAGTGCAGCTCTGGAGTATAATACAGGATATAACTCAGGATCAGTACAGGATAAGTAATGTAATGTATGTACACAGTGACTGCACCAGCAGAATAGTGAGCGCAGCTCTGGAGTATAATAAAGGATAAGTAATGTAATGTATGTACACAGTGACTGCACCAGCAGAATAGTGAGCGCAGCTCTGGAGTATAATAAAGGATAAGTAATGTAATGTATGTACACAGTGACTGCACCAGCAGAATAGTGAGCGCAGCTCTGAAGTATAATACAGGATGTAACTCAGGATCAGTACAGGATAAGTAGTGTAATGTATGTACACAGTGACTGTACCAGCAGAATAGTGAGTGCAGCTCTGGAGTATAATACAGGATAAGTAATGTAATGTATGTACACAGTGACTGTACCAGCAGAATAGTGAGCGCAGCTCTGGAGTATAATACAGGATGTAACTCAGGATCAGTACAGGATAAGTAATGTAATGTATGTACACAGTGACTGCACCAGCAGAATAGTGAGCGCAGCTCTGGAGTATAATACAGGATGTAACTCAGGATCAGTACAGGATAAGTAATGTAATGTATGTACACAGTGACTGCACCAGCAGAATAGTGAGTGCAGCTCTGGAGTATAATACAGGATAAGTAATGTAATGTATGTACACAGTGACTGTACCAGCAGAATAGTGAGCGCAGCTCTGGAGTATAATACAGGATAAGTAATGTAATGTATGTACACAGTGACTACACCAGCAGAATAGTGAGCGCAGCTCTGGAGTATAATACAGGATAAGTAATGTAATGTATGTACACAGTGACTGTACCAGCAGAATAGTGAGCGCAGCTCTGGAGTATAATACAGACTGGTGAAGCTATTACACAATTTCTCACCGTAATAGGCTGCAGTTGGGTTGGATACTGCTGACAACTGGGTTTGGCTTGTAGTTGAAGGACTGAGGGTGAGGAGTCGGTGCACTATCCAACCATAAGGTGATGTTTTTAAGTCCCAGGGAAGAGACAGGGGGGGAAACACAGCACAAGTCACCAGTTGGGCATGACCTGGAGGACATACATAGAAGGTTAGTTATCTGTATGCTACTATAGTCCACATACATGTTACAGAGGCGACTCGGACCTACAGAACCAACCAAGACCCTGATAACTACAAATGCTCACTGGTTGTACATGGTGCACTCTGAGCCTCCAATATACACGCTCCGGCTCTCCACCTCAGTCAGGTTCTGACCCTTTAGAGTGAGATGAGTTCCTCCAAGTAGAGGTCCGAAAGACGGAGATACAGACGTCAGCTGCGGCTCCTGGTAGAAAACATGGATTAGCAAGCAATGACCATCAACAGAAACAAAGCAGGTGCTAATGCAATGTCTGGAGACAAGCCCCTCACGCCATTATCCCCTACCCTCCATGCCCTTGACCCTCAGTGATTATCTCACCACGTAGTTGAAGCCACTGACTGTGGCGCTGCCATCCACGTAATATGCAACGTTCTTCAGATTTTCCTGGATTGTTACAGTGATGTTAGCAGGAGACGCGGTATCCGGGGGGCCCCTCAATCTGTAATGTGCACACCAGGCTGCCAAGACAAGAAGTCCAATGAGACTCAGAGCCTTAGGACAGGGCCCCCTCCATTGGAAGTTGCTCACATCCTCACCTTCTGCTGCTGCTCTTTTTCGGGTCCACAGAGCATGCCCGCGGTCCCACAAACACCTGGTGAGTCTTTGCTGTAATCTGTGCATTGGGCGGCTCATTATAGACTTTATGAGACTGGAAATCCCTGCCACAAACTGTGAGGTTCGTTCGACCACGTAGAGGAGCAACCATAGGATAAAACTGCAGGGGGGAAAAAAAAAGGCAGTGACAAATTGAACGAGGGCCATGACCAGAAGAGCAATGCAGTGGTCAGGACATGGTCACAGGATCAACACGGAGGTCAGGACGTGGTCACAGGGTCAGCGCGGAGGTCAGGACGTGGTCACAGGGTCAGCGCAGAGGTCAGGACGTGGTCACAGGGTCAGCGCAGAGGTCAGGACGTGGTCACAGGGTCAGCGCGGAGGTCAGGACGTGGTCACAGGGTCAGCGCGGAGGTCAGGACGTGGTCACAGGATCAACACGGAGGTCAGGACGTGGTCACAGGGTCAGCGCGGAGGTCAGGACGTGGTCACAGGGTCAGCGCGGAGGTCAGGACGTGGTCACAGGGTCAGCGCAGAGGTCAGGACGTGGTCACAGGGTCAGCGCGGAGGTCAGGACGTGGTCACAGGGTCAGCGCAGAGGTCAGGACGTGGTCACAGGGTCAGCGCGGAGGTCAGGACGTGGTCACAAGTTCAGGACGTGGTCACAGGCTCAGCGCAGAGGTCAGGACGTGGTCACAAGCTCAGTGCAGAGGTCAGGACGTGGTCACAGGCTCAGGAAGTGGTCACAGGATCAGCGTGGAGGTCAGGACGTGGTCAAAGGATCAGTACAGAATTCTGCCATACATGGCGTAATATACCCGCCCCAATGTCTGCGGCCGTTCAGATCCCGCCCTGCGCTCTGGCTATCCTCAGAGTACACAGTGTTCACCAGGATCCCACACACAGACTGGATATTATATAATCAGACATGTTTGTGGCCCCTGTCTAAGTGAGTCGGCCATCTTACCTATAGCAACTCAGCACAGCTCTCATGGTGTAGTTTGCTCTTGAAATAGGAGAACTGCGCTGTGATTGGTCACTATGATCTTCTGGTTTTCTGTGATTGGTTGCTATAGTGCACAGTGATTGGTTGCTGTGATCTGCTGGAGCGCTGTGATTGGCTGCTATGGTGAGCTGGTGCGATGTGATTGGTTGCTATGGTGTGCTGATTGGTTGCGATGGGTGACAAAGGATCATAAATCTGCCCTAAAGTCTCCTCCAATCCAGAGAAAAGTGAGATCTGACAACCAGCTTCTATATCATGTCAGAGAGGTTGTCACATGTGCTGTAATACTGTGATAATGTACAAGCGCTTCTTACGTCAGTGATTATTGGCGGGCAGATGTCCTGGTTCCATCCTCCTTGACAATCCTCCCATTGAGCGCAGCTATTGTTGCACCATCCACAGCCCATGAAGCGGGGAGCCCTCAGGCAGCGACTACAACTGAGGAGGTGGCGGCATCCGGGCCCCACAACACTGACCTTGGTCACCTGCAGGAAAATGGACAGTGAGGCAGCCGGTCTATGGAACTCTCATCGTAGCTCCAGAGACGTCTCCACCCACCTGTTTCCCAGTGATGAAGAGAAGGTCATTGCCAATGCGAGTGACATCACGGGACACCGGCTGACCAGCGCTCAGGGAGAAGTTGGACAAAAACAGAGGATTACTGTTACGCTGCAGGATGACCTACGTAGGGGAAGGGGAGACATCAGCGACATGTGGACACTGTAATCACACAGGCCAGACCCCGTATAATAACCGTACCTGCAGCACGCGCCCGTCCGAGGTACCAAGGTGACCAATCGTGAGATTGTCCTGGGTGGTGACGTACAACGCGGTCAGGAGGGTTTCGCTCAAACGTCCATTAAACAGATCTATTCGAATCATGGGCGGGGTCACCAGTGTTGGAACCGACCAACAACTGCTATCAACGACTGGGTCCCACTCGCTTATCTGAACCAGAAACAACAACAAAGCCAAAATAAGACAAAAAACTGACACCCTAAAATGCCCAATAATCTGGCATGTCCCCACTTACCACTACACCTTCTGCCACCCTCTTCCTCCACGTCTCCACTTACTACACCTTCTGCCGCCCTCTTTCTCCACGTCCCCACTTACTACTACACCTTCTGCCGCCCTCTTCCTCCACGTTCCCACTTACTACTACACCTTCTGCCTCCCTCTTCCTCCTCGTCCCCACTACACCTTCTGCCGCCCTCTTCCTCCACGTCCCCACTTACCACTACACCTTCTGCCGCCCTCTTCCTCCACGTCCCCACTACACCTTCTGCAGCCCTCTTCCTCCTCGTCCCCACTACACCTTCTGCCGCCCTCTTCCTCCTCGTCCCCACTACACCTTCTACCACTCTCTTCCTCCACGTCCCACTACACCTTCTTCCACCCTCTTCCTCCACGTCCCCACTTACCACTACACCTTCTGCCGCCTCTTCCTCCACGTCCCCACTTACCACTACACCTTCTGCCGCCTCTTCCTCCACGTCCCCACTTACTACTACACCTTCTGCCGCCTCTTCCTCCACGTCCCCACTTACCACTACACCTTCTGCCGCCCTCTTCCTCCACGTCTCCACTTACCACTACACCTTCTGCCTCCCTCTTCCTCCTCATCCCCACTTACCACTACACCTTCTGCCGCCCTCTTCCTCCACGTCTCCACTTACCACTACACCTTCTGCCGCCCTCTTCCTCCACGTCCCCACTTACCACTACACCTTCTGCCGCCCTCTTCCTCCACGTCCCCACTTACCACTACACCTTCTGCCGCCCTCTTCCTCCACGTCCCCACTTACCACTACACCTTCTGCCGCCCTCTTCCTCCACGTCCCCACTTACCACTACACCTTCTGCCGCCCTCTTCCTCCACGTCCCCACTTACCACTACACCTTCTGCCGCCCTCTTCCTCCACGTCCCCACTTACCACTACACCTTCTGCCGCCCTCTTCCTCCTCGTCCCCACTACACCTTCTGCCGCCCTCTTCCTCCACGTCCCCACTTACCACTACACCTTCTGCCGCCCTCTTCCTCCACGTCCCCACTTACCACTACACCTTCTGCCGCCCTCTTCCTCCTCGTCCCCACTACACCTTCTGCCGCCCTCTTCCTCCACGTCCCCACTTACCACTACACCTTCTGCCGCCCTCTTCCTCCTCATCCCCACTTACCACTACACCTTCTGCCGCCCTCTTCCTCCACGTCTCCACTTACCACTACACCTTCTGCCGCCCTCTTCCTCCACGTCCCCACTTACCACTACACCTTCTGCCGCCCTCTTCCTCCACGTCCCCACTTACCACTACACCTTCTGCCGCCCTCTTCCTCCACGTCCCCACTTACCACTACACCTTCTGCCGCCCTCTTCCTCCACGTCCCCACTTACCACTACACCTTCTGCCGCCCTCTTCCTCCTCTTCCCCACTACACCTTCTGCCGCCCTCTTCCTCCACGTCCCCACTTACCACTACACCTTCTGCCGCCCTCTTCCTCCACGTCCCCACTTACCACTACACCTTCTGCCGCCCTCTTCCTCCTCGTCCCCACTACACCTTCTGCCGCCCTCTTCCTCCACGTCCCCACTTACCACTACACCTTCTGCCGCCCTCTTCCTCCACGTCCCCACTTACTACTACACCTTCTGCCACCCTCTTCCTCCACGTCCCCACTTACCACTACACCTTCTGCCGCCCTCTTCCTCCACGTCCCCACTTACTACTACACCTTCTGCCACCATCTTCCTCCATGTCCCCACTTACCACTACACCTTCTGCCGCCCTCTTCCTCCACGTCTCCACTTACTACTACACCTTCTGCCGCCCTCTTCCTCCACGTCCCCACTTACCACTACACCTGCCGCCCTCTTCCTCCACGTCCCCACTTACCACTACACCTTCTGCCGCCCTCTTCCTCCACGTCTCCACTTACTACTACACCTTCTGCCTCCCTCTTCCTCCTCGTCCCCACTACACCTTCTGCCGCCCTCTTCCTCCTCGTCCCCACTATACCTTCTGCCGCCCTCTTCCTCCACATCCCCACTTACCACTACACCTTCTGCCGCCCTCTTCCTCCACGTCCCCACTTACTACTACACCTTCTGCCGCCCTCTTCCTCCACGTCCCCACTTACCACTATACCTTCTGCCGCCCTCTTCCTCCACATCCCCACTTACTACTACACCTTCTGCCGCCCTCTTCCTCCACGTCCCCACTTACTACTACACCTTCTGCCACCCCCTTCCTCCACATCCCCACTTACTACTACACCTTCTGCCACCCCCTTCCTCCACGTCCCCACTTACCACTACACCTTCTACCACTCTCTTCCTCCACGTCCCCACTTACTACTACACCTTCTGCCGCCCTCTTCCTCCACGTCCCCACTTACTACTACACCTTCTGCCGCCCTCTTCCTCCACGTCCCCACTTACTACTACACCTTCTGCCGCCCTCTTCCTCCACGTCCCCACTTACTACTACACCTTCTGCCACCCCCTTCCTCCACATCCCCACTTACTACTACACCTTCTACCACCCCCTTCCTCCACATCCCCACTTACTACTACACCTTCTGCCACCCCCTTCCTCCACATCCCCACTTACCACTACACCTTCTGCCACCCCCTTCCTCCACATCCCCACTTACTACTACACCTTCTGCCATCCCCTTCCTCCACATCCCCACTTACCACTACACCTTCTGCCGCCCTCTTCCTCCACATCCCCACTTACCACTACACCTTCTACCACTCTCTTCCTCCACGTCCTCACTTACTACTACACCTTCTGCCGCCCTCTTCCTCCTCGTCCCCACTACACCTTCTGCCGCCCTCTTCCTCCACGTCCCCACTTACCACTACACCTTCTGCCGCCCTCTTCCTCCAGGTCCCCACTTACCACTACACCTTCTGCCGCCCTCTTCCTCCACGTCCCCACTTACCACTACACCTTCTGCCGCCCTCTTCCTCCACGTCTCCACTTACCACTACACCTTCTGCCTCCCTCTTCCTCCTCGTCCCCACTACACCTTCTGCCGCCCTCTTCCTCCTCGTCCCCACTACACCTTCTGCCGCCCTCTTCCTCCACGTCCCCACTTACTACTACACCTTCTGCCGCCCTCTTCCTCCACGTCCCCACTTACTACTACACCTTCTGCCTCCCTCTTCCTCCTCGTCCCCACTACACCTTCTACCACCCTCTTCCTCCACGTCCCCACTTACCACTACACCTTCTGCCGCCCTCTTCCTCCATGTCCCCACTTACCACTACACCTTCTGCCGCCCTCTTCCTCCACGTCCCCACTTACCACTACACCTTCTGCCGCCCTCTTCCTCCACATCCCCACTTACCACTACACCTTCTGCCGCCCTCTTCCTCCACGTCTCCACTTACCACTACACCTTCTGCCTCCCTCTTCCTCCTCGTCCCCACTACACCTTCTGCCGCCCTCTTCCTCCTCGTCCCCACTTACTACTACACCTTCTGCCGCCCTCTTCCTCCACGTCCCCACTTACTACTACACCTTCTGCCGCCCTCTTCCTCCACGTCCCCACTTACTACTACACCTTCTGCCTCCCTCTTCCTCCTCGTCCCCACTACACCTTCTACCACCCTCTTCCTCCACGTCCCCACTTACCACTACACCTTCTGCCGCCCTCTTCCTCCATGTCCCCACTTACCACTACACCTTCTGCCGCCCTCTTCCTCCACGTCCCCACTTACTACTACACCTTCTGCCACCCCCTTCCTCCACATCCCCACTTACTACTACACCTTCTGCCACCCCCTTCCTCCACGTCCCCACTTACCACTACACCTTCTGCCACCCTCTTCCTCCTCGTCCCCACTTACTACTACACCTTCTGCCGCCCTCTTCCTCCTCGTCCCCACTACACCTTCTGCCGCCCTCTTCCTCCTCGTCCCCACTTACTACTACACCTTCTGCCACCCCCTTCCTCCACGTCCCCACTTACTACTACACCTTCTGCCACCCTCTTCCTCCTTGTCCCCACTTACTACTACACCTTCTGCCACCCTCTTCCTCCTCATCCCCACTTACTACTACACCTTCTGCCACCCCCTTCCTCCACGTCCCCACTTACCACTACACCTTCTGCCACCCTCTTCCTCCTCGTCCCCACTTACCACTACACCTTCTGCCACCCTCTTCCTCCTCGTCCCCACTTACTACTACACCTTCTGCCACCCCCTTCCTCCACGTCCCCACTTACTACTACACCTTCTGCCGCCCCCTTCCTCCACGTCCCCACTTACTACTACACCTTCTGCCGCCCCCTTCCTCCACGTCCCCACTTACTACTACACCTTCTGCCGCCCTCTTCCTCCTCGTCCCCACTACACCTTCTGCCGCCCTCTTCCTCCACGTCTCCACTTACCACTACACCTTCTGCCGCCCTCTTCCTCCACGTCTCCACTTACAACTACACCTTCTGCCACCCCCTTCCTCCACATCCCCACTTACCACTACACCTTCTGCCGCCCTCTTCCTCCTCGTCCCCACTTACTACTACACCTTCTGCCACCCCCTTCCTCCACGTCCCCACTTACTACTACACCTTCTGCCGCCCTCTTCCTCCTCGTCCCCACTTACAACTACACCTTCTGCCACCCCCTTCCTCCACATCCCCACTTACCACTACACCTTCTGCCACCCTCTTCCTCCTTGTCCCCACTTACTACTACACCTTCTGCTACCCCCAGCCCCTCTCCCATCACAGTCCTTACATTTTGGGGGCAGTAATGTTCATCCTGGTAGTGGCGGAGACCTCTGGACAGTTTCTCTGTGTACTTGTTGCTGCAGCATCTCTTCATTCCTTCGTCGATGGACTGGTCAATAAACTTCAGAGGGAAGGCGCACAGCGCTGACTTTCTCACAGGTTTCTCACTATTTTGCTCACTCTGAGCAAATACAGCAAAAAGCACAAGGTCCCCGGGATCCATATTCAGCTCAGTCGTCAAGTCTTTCCCCGCACCGACAACATGCGCTGCCTGCAGGACATTGAAGGTTGTGGATTGTGATCTGCGCCGACGCTTCTCTTCAACACGACAATCCAGCACCAACTCCTGGTAGCTGCAAGGAATAGAGGATAAGAATGATGAAAATAAATTTCCACAATGCTAAAAACCCTTGTGTAGAGAATCCACTGAAATTCTGCAGCAAACCCTCAGCTGTGTGATAAGGACAGGCTCAGGTTGGGTTTTTAGGGTTTGGATGTGAACAGGAATATTCTCATTCACTGACAGCAAGCAGAGATCCTGAAGATATATTAAAGCAAAGTCTTTAATAACCAATCAATTTGCAGCTTTACTTTTCTGTCCGGCCCCTGAAGTAAGAGCTGACATCTGACTGGCTGCTATAGGCTGCAGGACTTTTCTGGTTGGCCCGTGCTCTTATGTCCCTCCCCCGTGGTTCTTACCTTTTCATCTCGGCCTCTGTGGCTTTGAGACGTACAAGTCGACTCTGATAGGTTTGGGAGTGGCTTTCTGGCTGCACTGTTAAGAAGTAGATGAATTCTGGGGTTCTGAAGGTGTGAACATAGTGGATGGGATAAGTGTCCAGGAAGGGTGGGAGGAGAGTCAGCGAATGGAAGTTACCATCAAACCCATCTAGAGATGCGAGAAGCCGTCTGATAGACACAGACGTTGTACCGTAATTCTTTGTCACCTGAGAATCTACAGAAGATGCCACGTAGAAGTAGATATTCCTTAGATGCTCTACCATGGTGATCATGGTGCCCCGTGGGCTGGCAATACAATCTGGGCACAGCGACGGAGAGTTACCCTGCTGCCGGAACAGGCAGGAAGAGTCAATGATTCCAGACTCATCAAACTCATGTGAGAAGCAAAGTCCATGTAAAGAGGAGCCGCAGCGGTACAGGAAGCTCTCCTCTGGATCCATCACCAAGGCTATGCTGACCGTGTCCTCCCCATGCCCAGGGTGGGCACTACCCATCATGCAGTTGGAACAGAGCGTACACCCAGAGTAGTTGGTGGGGCCAGTGATGAAATCTTGTATGTGATGAAGGTCGGTGCTTCTGACTACGTGCAAACGGTTGGTGGTGGTAAGGAACAGCAAGGAGTCTTGGTCTTCCTTGGCAGCTACATTCTGAATAGGACCCGGAGCGGTGAAGCTGGGGAGCTGATAGTGGACGTCGGGGTCCAGAGATCGAAAGGATCTATCTGGACATTGCCATGTAGAGGCCGAGGAGGTCCAGAGGAGGACGATGAGGATTCTACAATACATACACATCATGAAGGTTCAGAGAAGACAATCCACAGCCGAGTCCTCGGTCACCCCAGAGGAGGGCAAAGGGACGGGCACAGAGCGGCCATTGTATACAACCTGTGGAGAGAGGTAGAACTGGTCAGTACAGCTATACAGCAGGAGGTGAAGAACAAGTGACCAGACACATGACCCACCCAGGGGGAAACCGTCAGTAAGGAGATAGTCCAGGACAATGGGCTGCTGTTACACAGAGTGAGGCTTTGCTGACAGACACCATCTGTAATCTGCAGCTCATCTGTCTCTATAATGGAGCGCCAGAGCACTGCATACCGACCCCTGCGACTAGGGGGCAAGCCCTAACTTGTGGCAGCCAAACTTAACAGATCTGACTGGGGAGCAGAAATCACAGTCGTTACAGTGTATCAGCGGAGACATTCACCACCAGATACCATGACTGGAGATGCCGATGATCACGCATGTCCACTCTGGTGGAGCGATCCCCAGTCTAGACCAGGTGATTGTACTCAATGCTCAAATGGGATCCATTGCTCCTCCAGCACCAGTGGATATGCAACGACCATGTGATGTGAGGACACCGACAACCAACATGTGTGGCGGTTCACCTAGGGGGGCTTTTATATGCAGGACCCCCCCATTATCTCCTTATAATCTATAGGGAAATGGTTGGAGATCTAAGAATGGCGTCGTCCTTGGTAACCAGTAACGCTCAGGCAGGTAGCGGGACTGAGAACGCGAGTGGTTGCTATGACGACATTATTTTATCATTAACCCTAACAACATGAATGAGCAGCGGGTCACAGGGTGACGACGAGGACGGCAAAGACGGAGAGGGCCAAGAGGGCGGCGAGGACGGCTCAGACTTTTATCCAGTTATTATTAAGGAAATTGGTGAAATTCTGAATTGTGGTCTGAGAAAGTTTCACAATCCTGGACAAAAATAACTACGCAGCCTCCTTAACCCTCGCACTACCAGCCAAGACAACATAATCCCTCCCCCCACCCTCATAAATACAGGATGCACCTCAGACCATAAACGGCAGTGGCGGCGGCGGGGCCCAATGTCCTCACAGTCTTGTGTAACCAGTATACAGTATAGCAGGGAGAAGATTATATATATATCAATGTAATATATACACACAGATATATACTCTCACACACATGCACATTATTTGGGTAATTTGTTTGCCGAGCCACAGAGGAGGAGGAGGAGGAGGAGGAGGAGGAGGCGGCCGCCATGATCACTGCGTCTATAAAAAATATATTTCAACATCTCAGAGCTGCACAACACACTACACGACCAACTAGAGCCCAGACAGACAAAGTACACGTCACTGACCTCTGAAATCCTCTGTGCTGCTGGGGACCCTGCTCCTCCCACCCTGTGACCTCCCTATAAGATCAGCACACTCCTCTCCTGAAATACTCTGTACTGCTGATCCTGCTCCTCCCACTATGTAACTCTCACCCTGTGACCCCCCTATAAGATCAGCACACTCCTCTCCTGAAATACTCTGTACTGCTGGGGACCTGCTCCTCCCACTATGTAACTCCCACCCTGTGACCTCTATAAGATCAGCACACTCCTCTCCTGAAATACTCTGTACTGCTGGGGACCTGCTCCTCCCACTATGTAACTCTCACCCTGTGACCTCCCTATAAGATCAGCACACTCCTCTCCTGAAATACTCTGTGCTGCTGGGGACCTGCTCCTCCCACTATGTAACTCTCACCCTGTGACCTCCTCTATAAGATCAGCACACTCCTCTCCTGAAATACTCTGTACTGCTGGGGACACTGCTCCTCCCACTATGTAACTCTCACCCTGTGACCTCCTCTATAAGATCAGCACACTCCTCTCCTGAAATACTCTGTACTGCTGGGGACACTGCTCCTCCCACTATGTAACTCTCACCCTGTGACCTCCCTATAAGATCAGCACACTCCTCTCCTGAAATCCTCTGTACTGCTCTGTGACTTTTTACCAGAGGAGGGGTTTTGCTGATATTTAGAATGGTTCCCCAGCTGGTGATTGAGCAATAAGTTCCGGTAGTCGTGCGGTTTCCATGTTCTGTGAGATAGAAAGTTCATTCAGCGGTGACGCCATCATCCAGGAGATTCACCCCCGACCCCAATACTGAGAAGGAACCAATGGATACAAAACACTGAAGTGGCTGATAACAGGGAGCAATAGATTGTGTTCACATGTGCCCCTCCCCCTGGTTGGCATCACCTGTGACAACCTTGAATGTTTGCAGATATTTATCACAGGGGTTAAAGTGTGTGCACAAATATCACAGTCAGCAGGATCAAAGCAGGAAGCCACAACCTCCCCCCCAAATAACACTGATAATCTCCCCTCTAAGGGTATGTGCCCCAAAACCCCCAATCTGAAGCCTCCTGTTTTCAAGGAGATGGTAGCGGGACCCAAAAAAGTGTCCGGCCTAAGCACAGGTTATCGGGGGAAATGATCAAGGAAAAGCTGTGGTGGAGAACACCTCCACGCCTCCGCCGTCCACCCCTCCGACCTCCACGCCTCCGCCGTCCACCCCCCCTGACCTCCACGCCTCCGCCGTCCACCCCTCCGACCTCCACGCCTCCGCCGTCCACTCCCCCTGACCTCCACGCCTCCGCCGTCCACCCCTCCGACCTCCACGCCTCCGCCGTCCACCCCCCCCTGACCTCCACGCCTCCGCCGTCCACCCCTCCGACCTCCACGCCTCCGCCGTCCACCCCCCCTGACCTCCACGCCTCCGCCGTCCACCCCTCCGACCTCCACGCCTCCGCCGTCCACCCCCCCTGACCTCCACGCCTCCGCCGTCCACCCCCCCTGACCTCCACGCCTCCACCGTCCACCACTCCCCCCCGGCCTCCACCCCTCTGACCTCTACGCCTCCGCCGTCCACCCCTCTGACCTCCACGCCTCCGCCGTCCACCCCCCTGACCTCCACGCCTCCGCCGTCCACCCCTCCGACCTCCACGCCTCCGCCATCCGCCCCCCCCCGGCCTCTACGCCTCTGCCGTCCGCCCCCCCCCCCTGGCCTCTACGCCTCCGCGGTCCGCCCCCCCTGACCTCTACGCCTCCGCCGTCCACCCCCCCCCTGGCCTCTACGCCTCCTCCGTCCACCCCCCACCCCCGGCCTCTACGCCTCCACCGTCCATCCCCCCTGGCCTCTACGGCTCCTCCGTCCATCCCCCCCCCCCCCCGGCCTCTACACCTCCTATAGTCAGGGTGTGTCTATTCGGGGTGTAGAGTCCTGGAACCTAGGGGGGCCCAAATGCCTCTTTGCAGTATAAGAAAACACAAGTATTACAGACAGTACGTGGTAACTGGGGCCCCATTACAGATTTTGTAATTGGGGCCGGGACCTCTGATATTTGTGACCTTTATGGGGTGTGATTATTATTGCAACAGCATCGGTCTCTAATAACGGCACTAAGACCCCTGGGAATCCCCCACAGCCTGCACACACTGCGTCCCCTCCATGGAGATGTGGGGCAGTATCGCTTCTGCATGACTCCGCGCCACTGTGTGCACAGACCAGCTGAATCCTGCCCCATCACTCACCTGCAGCCACTGCCCTTCCTGCATTCCAGGCAGATTCCTGTGCCCTCAGGGTAGGGCCGAGTGTGCAAGGAGCCCAGAGAAAAGTATACACCCCCCCCCCACCCCAGGATTAACACTTTCTATGACTGCATCAGATTACAAAGGTTCCATGAGTAGGGCGTACTAAAGAAACCAAAGATCAGCAGTGACATCACTGAGATTACAGCCTATCCATATACTAGAGAGCAGCGGTGACATCACTGAGAATACAGCCTATCCATATACTAGAGATCAGCAGTGACATCACTGAGAATACAGCCTATCCATATACTAGAGATCAGCGGTGACATCACTGAGAATACAGCCTATCCATATACTAGAGATCAGCAGCAGTGACATCACTGAGAATACAGCCTATCTATATACTAGAGAGCAGTGACATCACTGAGAATACAGCCTATCCATATACTAGAGATCAGCAGTGACATCACTGAGATTACAGCCTATCCATATACTAGAGATCAGCAGCAGTGACATCACTGAGAATACAGCCTATCCATATACTAGAGATCAGCAGCGGTGACATCACTGAGAATACAGCCTATCCATATACTAGAGATCAGCAGCGGTGACATCACTGAGAATACAGCCTATCCATATACTAGAGATCAGCAGTGACATCACTGAGAATACAGCCTATCCATATACTAGAGATCAGCAGCGGTGACATCACTGAGAATACAGCCTATCCATATACCAGAGATCAGCAGCGGTGACATCACTGAGAATACAGCCTATCCATATACTAGAGATCAGCAGTGACATCACTGAGAATACAGCCTATCCATATACTAGAGATCAGCGGTGACATCACTGAGAATACAGCCTATCTATATACTAGTGATCAGCAGTGACATCACTGAGAATACAGCCTATCCATATACTAAAGATCAGCAGCGGTGACATCACTGAGAATACAGCCTATCCATATACTAGAGATCAGCAGCGGTGACATCACTGAGAATACAGCCTATCCATATACTAGAGATCAGCAGCAGTGACATCACTGAGAATACAGCCTATCCATATACTAGAGATCAGCGGTGACATCACTGAGAATACAGCCTATCCATATACTAGAGATCAGCAGCGGTGACATCACTGAGAATACAGCCTATCCAAATACTAGAGAGCGGTGACATCACTGAGAATACAGCCTGCCCATATACTAGAGATCAGCGGTGACATCACTGAGAATACAGCCTATCCATATACTAGAGATCAGCAGTGACATCACTGAGAATACAGCCTATCCATATACTAGAGGATCAGCAGCGGTGATATCACTGAGAATACAGCCTATCCATATACTAGAGATCAGCAGTGACATCACTGAGAATACAGCCTATCCATATACTAGAGATCAGCAGTGACATCACTGAGAATACAGCCTATCCATATACTAGAGAGCAGTGACATCACTGAGAATACAGCCTATCCATATACTAGAGATCAGCAGCAGTGACATCACTGAGAATACAGCCTATCCATATACTGGAGATCAGCAGTGACATCACTGAGAATACAGCCTATCCATATACTAGAGATCAGCAGCAGTGACATCACTGAGAATACAGGCTATCCATATACTAGAGATCAGCAGTGGTGACATCACTGAGAATACAGCCTATCCATATACTAGAGATCAGCAGCAGTGACATCACTGAGAATACAGCCTATCCATATACTAGAGATCAGCAGCGGTGACATCACTGAGAATACAGCCTATCCATATACTAGAGATCAGCGGTGACATCACTGAGAATACAGCCTATCCATATACTAGAGATCAGCAGTGACATCACTGAGAATACAGCCTATCCATATACTAGAGATCAGCAGCAGTGACATCACTGAGAATACAGCCTATCCATATACTAGAGATCAGCAGTGACATCACTGAGAATACAGCCTCTCCATATACTAGAGATCAGCAGCGGTGACATCACTGAGAATACAGCCTATCCATATACTAGAGATCAGCAGCGGTGACATCACTGAGAATACAGCCTATCCATATACTAGAGATCAGCGGTGACATCACTGAGAATACAGCCTATCCATATACTAGAGATCAGCAGTGACATCACTGAGAATACAGCCTATCCATATACTAGAGATCAGCAGTGACATCACTGAGAATACAGCCTATCCATATACTAGAGAGCGGTGACATCACTGAGAATACAGCCTATCCATATACTAGAGATCAGCAGCGGTGACATCACTGAGAATACAGCCTCTCCATATACTAGAGATCAGCAGCGGTGACATCACTGAGAATACAGCCTATCCATATACTAGAGATCAGCAGCGGTGACATCACTGAGAATACAGCCTGCCCATATACTAGAGATCAGCGGTGACATCACTGAGAATACAGCCTATCCATATACTAGAGATCAGCAGTGACATCACTGAGAATACAGCCTATCCATATACTAGAGAGCGGTGACATCACTGAGAATACAGCCTATCCATATACTAGAGATCAGCAGCAGTGACATCACTGAGAATACATCCTATCCATATACTAGAGATCAGCAGCGGTGACATCACTGAGAATACAGCCTATCCATATACCAGAGATCAGCAGCAGTGACATCACTGAAAATACAGCCTATCCATATACTAGAGATCAGCGGTGACATCACTGAGAATACAGCCTATCCATATACTAGAGATCAGCAGCGGTGACATCACTGAGAATACAGCCTATCCATATACTAGAGATCAGCGGTGACATCACTGAGAATACAGCCTATCCATATACTAGAGAGCAGCGGTGACATCACTGAGAATACAGCCTATCCATATACTAGAGATCAGCAGTGACATCACTGAGAATACAGTCTATCCATATACTAGAGATCAGCAGTGACATCACTGAGAATACAGCCTATCCATATACTAGAGATCAGCAGTGACATCACTGAGAATACAGCCTATCCATATACTAGAGATCAGCGGTGACATCACTGAGAATACAGCCTATCCATATACTAGAGATCAGCAGCGGTGACATCACTGAGAATACAGCCTATCCATATACTAGAGAGCAGCAGTGACATCACTGAGAATACAGCCTATCCATATACTAGAGATCAGCAGCGGTGACATCACTGAGAATACAGCCTATCCATATACTAGAGATCAGCAGCGGTGACATCACTGAGAATACAGCCTATCCATATACTAGAGATCAGCAGCGGTGACATCACTGAGATTACAGCCTATCCATATACTAGAGAGCGGTGACATCACTGAGAATACAGCCTATCCATATACTAGAGATCAGCAGTGACATCACTGAGAATACAGCCTATCCATATACTAGAGATCAGCAGCGGTGACATCACTGAGAATACAGCCTATCCATATACTAGAGATCAGCAGTGACATCACTGAGAATACAGCCTATCCATATACTAGAGATCAGCAGTGACATCACTGAGAATACAGCCTATCCATATACTAGAGATCAGCGGTGACATCACTGAGAATACAGCCTATCCATATACTAGAGATCAGCGGTGACATCACTGAGAATACAGCCTATCCATATACTAGAGATCAGCGGTGACATCACTGAGAATACAGCCTATCCATATACTAGAGATCAGCAGTGACATCACTGAGAATACAGCCTATCCATATACTAGAGATCAGCAGCGGTGACATCACTGAGAATACAGCCTATCCATATACTAGAGATCAGCAGCGGTGACATCACTGAGAATACAGCCTATCCATATACTAGAGATCAGCAGTGACATCACTGAGAATACAGCCTATCCATATACTAGAGATCAGCAGCAGTGACATCACTGAGAATACAGCCTATCCATATACTAGAGATCAGCGGTGACATCACTGAGAATACAGCCTATCCATATACTAGAGATCAGCGGTGACATCACTGAGAATATAGCCTATCCATATACTAGAGATCAGCAGCAGTGACATCACTGAGAATACAGCCTATCCATATACTAGAGATCAGCAGCGGTGACATCACTGAGAATACAGCCTATCCATATACTAGAGATCAGCAGCAGTGACATCACTGAGAATACAGCCTATCCATATACTAGAGATCAGCGGTGACATCACTGAGAATACAGCCTATCCATATACTAGAGATCAGCAGCGGTGACATCACTGAGAATACAGCCTATCCATATACTAGAGATCAGCAGCGGTGACATCACTGAGAATACAGCCTATCCATATACTAGAGATCAGCAGCGGTGACATCACTGAGAATACAGCCTATCCATATACTAGAGATCAGCAGCGGTGACATCACTGAGAATACAGCCTATCCATATACTAGAGAGCAGCAGCAGTGACATCACTGAGAATACAGCCTATCCATATACTAGAGATCAGCGGTGACATCACTGAGAATACAGCCTATCCATATACTAGAGATCAGCAGTGACATCACTGAGAATACAGCCTAACCATATACTAGAGATCAGCAGCGGTGACATCACTGAGAATACAGCCTATCCATATACTAGAGATCAGCAGTGACATCACTGAGAATACAGCCTATCCATATACTAGAGATCAGCAGCAGTGACATCACTGAGAATACAGCCTATCCATATACTAGAGATCAGCGGTGACATCACTGAGAATACAGCCTATCCATATACTAGAGAGCGGTGACATCACTGAGAATACAGCCTATCCATATACTAGAGATCAGCAGCGGTGACATCACTGAGAATACAGCCTATCCATATACTAGAGAGCGGTGACATCACTGAGAATACAGCCTATCCATATACTAGAGATCAGCAGCAGTGACATCACTGAGAATACAGCCTATCCATATACTAGAGATCAGCAGCGGTGACATCACTGAGAATACAGCCTATCCATATACTAGAGATCAGCAGTGACATCACTGAGAATACAGCCTATCCATATACTAGAGATCAGCAGTGACATCACTGAGAATACAGCCTATCCATATACTAGAGATCAGCTGTGACATCACTGAGAATACAGCCTATCCATATACTAGAGATCAGCGGTGACATCACTGAGAATACAGCCTATCCATATACTAGAGATCAGCGCTGACATCACTGAGAATACAGCCTATCCATATACTAGAGATCAGCAGTGACATCACTGAGAATACAGCCTATCCATATACTGGAGATCAACAGCAGTGACATCACTGAGAATACAGCCTATCCATATACTAGAGATCAGCAGCGGTGACATCACTGAGAATACAGCCTATCCATATACTAGAGATCAGCAGCAGTGACATCACTGAGAATACAGCCTATCCATATACTGGAGATCAGCAGCAGTGACATCACTGAGAATACAGCCTATCCATATACTAGAGATCAGCGGTGACATCACTGAGATTACAGCCTATCCATATACTAGAGATCAGCAGCAGTGACATCACTGAGAATACAGCCTATCCATATACTAGAGATCAGCAGTGACATCACTGAGATTACAGCCTATCCATATACTAGAGAGCGGTGACATCACTGAGAATACAGCCTATCCATATACTAGAGATCAGCAGCGGTGACATCACTGAGAATACAGCCTATCCATATACTAGAGATCAGCGGTGACATCACTGAGAATACAGCCTATCCATATACTAGAGATCAGCAGCAGTGACATCACTGAGAATACAGCCTATCCATATACTAGAGATCAGCAGTGACATCACTGAGAATACAGCCTATCCATATACTAGAGATCAGCAGCGGTGACATCACTGAGAATACAGCCTATCCATATACTAGAGAGCAGTGACATCACTGAGAATACAGGCTATCCATATACTAGAGATCAGCAGCAGTGACATCACTGAGAATACAGCCTATCCATATACTAGAGATCAGCAGCGGTGACATCACTGAGAATACAGCCTATCCATATACTAGAGATCAGCAGCAGTGACATCACTGAGAATACAGCCTATCCATATACTAGAGATCAGCAGCAGTGACATCACTGAGAATACAGCCTATCCATATACTAGAGATCAGCAGCAGTGACATCACTGAGAATACAGCCTATCCATATACTAGAGATCAGCAGCAGTGACATCACTGAGAATACAGCCTATCCATATACTAGAGATCAGCAGCGGTGACATCACTGAGAATACAGCCTATCCATATACTAGAGATCAGCGGTGACATCACTGAGATTACAGCCTATCCAGCATCCTCCCTCACTGTTTTCTATGAGCTTCTCTTGTCATATTGTTGGATCACACATACAGTATGTGGAGGTTTCCTCAGTACACACTCCTGTCACTTCCATTTTACTCCTGATAATAAGGTTACCTGTGAGGTTGGTTTGCTGTGTACACTGTGACAAAGCTGCTGCTGTGAGTGCACAGAACACAGGAGAGAATATAAACTATGAGATCAGATCTCTCTCCTGCCGGAGTAACGTCCTATAAATCTGTTCACACAGCCAGGAAGAGGGAGAGAGGAAGAAAGCAAATGTCAGGACACAAAACTGAACAGCTGTATCTAATCCTTTTATGTGAGATACAGTCTGCTGAGCTGTGTATCTAAGCCCCATCGGGTCAGCTCTTGCGGTTACGCTTCCTCTCCTGACATTTTTTGGCTGTCTCATTATTCCTCTATTACAGCCAGTGACTGCAGGATTACAACACGAGCCAGCGTAGGGGGACTACAAGTCTCAGCAGATTATCCAAACACTCTAGTTTTCATGGAACTACAAGACCCAACATGCCTGACAGATCCGTGAGCTGAACATCTGAACAGCCTCACCTGCTGCAATGTCAGGGAGCGCGCCGTCACTTTAATGATGTCATCCCCGAGATCCAGACACTTAGTACACAGGAAATGATGGCGATACGAAACGAGCGCGTAAACAAAGGAGTGCCACAAAAATCCCCAGAATCCGGCCCCCGGGGGCCCACAAAATACCACAGCAGCAGCAGCAGCGTCTATACAAATGTATTCACCTCCTGCCATGTGGGACTACAAGTCTCAGCAAATGCTGGAGCCATGTGGGACTACAAGTCTCAGCAAATGCTGGAGCCATGTGGGACTACAACTCTCAGCAAATGCTGGAGCCATGTGGGACTACAACTCTCAGCAAATGCTGGAGCCATGTGGGACTACAACTCTCAGCAAATGCTGGAGCCATGTGGGACTACAACTCTCAGCAAATGCTGGAGCCATGTGGGACTACAACTCTCAGCAAATGCTGGAGCCATGTGGGACTACAAATCTCAGCAAATGCTGGAGCCATCTCCCCGGGGCAGGGTCACCCTCTCCTAGCGCAGGGCCCCCACAATGCCTCTCCCCGGGGCAGGGTCACCCCCTCTCCTAGCGCGGGGCCCCCACAATGCCTCTCCCCGGGGCAGGGTCACCCCTCTCCACATCTCTGCAGGGGGCACATACTTATAGTGATACAAGAAGCCTCCCCTGCACCACCAGCGCCATCATCTTCTGTCAGGCCATCAGGGCTGTCACCCAGCTTTCCTAGAGGCCAGAACAGGGCTGCATCGCTACTTAATCAGACTGCATTCCAGAAAAGCTATGAGGCTGCAGAAGTTGTAATGGCGGCCATATTAGACGTCACCCAGCTTTTCTAGAAACAGAGCTAACACAAGAGACTGACATTTTCCTGGCATGTTTGTGAGAAGGTTTTGTAACCCCAATCACAGGACATTCCTGGCTGGAAGGGCTTCTACTCTGTATGTTCTTCCTGGCAGAGTCCACTGTGATGATACAACTGGAATCTTCTACTAACCACAAGCACGGACACGAGTGGCACCGAGGAAATGCACCACAACTACCAGAATATCACATCTAATCCTATCGGACACCAATGTGGGGGGTCCCAGACTGACTGGTGACAGACTTACCGCTGGTAGTCAGGAGTCAGGGGGCTCCCTCATGTAAAGATTCCACCCAAATTGTTGGATTGTTCTGTGTGGTCTGTGATGCCCCCTCCAGTGGTAACAGAGAGTGCAGGACACAGGCGGTGCCCCCTCCAGTGGTCACAGAGAGTGCAGGACACAGGCAGAGCCCCCCTCCAGTAACCACAGAGAGTGCAGGACACAGGCGGCGCCCCCTCCAGTAACCACAGACAGTGCAGGACACAGGCGGCGCCCCCTCCAGTGGTCACAGAGAGTGCAGGACACAGGCGGCGCCCCCTCCAGTAACCACAGAGAGTGCAGGGCACAGGCGGCGCCCCCTCCAGTAACCACAGACAGTGCAGGACACAGGCGGCGCCCCCTCCAGTGGTCACAGAGAGTGCAGGACACAGGCGGCGCCCCCTCCAGTAACCACAGAGAGTGCAGGGCACAGGCGGCGCCCCCTCCAGTAACCATAGAGAGTGCAGGGCACAGGCGGCGCCCCCTCCAGTAACCACAGAGAGTGCAGGACACAGGCGGCGCCCCCTCCAGTAACCACAGACAGTGCAGGACACAGGCGGCGCCCCCTCCAGTGGTCACAGAGAGTGCAGGACACAGGCGGCGCCCCCTCCAGTAACCACAGAGAGTGCAGGGCACAGGCGGCACCCCCTCCAGTAACCACAGAGAGTGCAGGGCACAGGCGGCGCCCCCTCCAGTAACCACAGAGAGAGCAGGGCACAGGCGGCGCCCCCTCCAGTAACCACAGAGAGTGCAGGGCACAGGCGGCGCCCCCTCCTGTAACCACAGAGAGTGCAGGACACAGGCAGCGCCCCCTCCAGTAACCACAGAGAGTGCAGGACACAGGCGGCGCCCCCTCCAGTAACCACAGAGAGTGCAGGACACAGGCGGAGCCCACTCCAGTAACCACAGAGAGTGCAGGACACAGGCGGCGCCCCCTCCAGTAACCACAGACAGTGCAGGACACAGGCGGCGCCCCCTCCAGTAACCACAGACAGTGCAGGACACAGGCGGCGCCCCCTCCAGTGGTCACAGAGAGTGCAGGACACAGGCGGCGCCCCCTCCAGTAACCACAGAGAGTGCAGGGCACAGGCGGCGCTCCCTCCAGTAACCACAGAGAGTGCAGGGCACAGGCGGCGCTCCCTCCAGTAACCACAGAGAGTGCAGGGCACATGCGGCGCCCCCTCCAGTGGTAACAGAGAGTGCAGGACACAGGCGGCGCCCCCTCCAGTAACCACAGACAGTGCAGGACACAGGCGGCGCCCCCTCCAGTAACCACAGACAGTGCAGGACACAGGCGGCGCCCCCTCCAGTAACCACAGACAGTGCAGGACACAGGCGGCGCCCCCTCCAGTGGTCACAGAGAGTGCAGGACACAGGCAGCGCCCCCTCCAGTAACCACAGAGAGTGCAGGGCACAGGCGGCGCCCCCTCCAGTAACCACAGAGAGTGCAGGGCACAGGCGGCGCCCCCTCCAGTAACCACAGAGAGTGCAGGGCACAGGCGGCGCCCCCTCCAGTGGTCACAGAGAGTGCAGGACACAGGCGGCGCCCCCTCCAGTAACCACAGACAGTGCAGGACACAGGCGGCGCCCCCTCCAGTGGTCACAGAGAGTGCAGGACACAGGCGGCGCCCCCTCCAGTAACCACAGAGAGTGCAGGGCACAGGCGGCGCCCCCTCCAGTAACCACAGAGAGTGCAGGGCACAGGCGGCGCCCCCCTCCAGTAACCACAGAGAGTGCAGGGCACAGGCGGCGCCCCCTCCAGTAACCACAGAGAGTGCAGGACACAGGCGGCGCCCCCTCCAGTAACCACAGAGAGTGCAGGACACAGGCGGCGCCCCCTCCAGTAACCACAGAGAGTGCAGGACACAGGCGGCGCCCCCTCCAGTAACCACAGAGAGTGCAGGACACAGGCGGCACCCCCTCCAGTAACCAGAGACAGTGCAGGACACAGGCGGCGCCCCCTCCAGTAACCACAGAGAGTGCAGGACACAGGCGGCGCCCCCTCCAGTGGTAACAGAGAGTGCAGGACACAGGCGGAGCCCCCTCCAGTAACCACAGAGAGTGCAGGACACAGGCGGAGCCCCCTCCAGTAACCACAGAGAGTGCAGGACACAGGCGGCGCCCCCTCCAGTAACCACAGACAGTGCAGGACACAGGCGGCGCCCCCTCCAGTAACCACAGAGAGTGCAGGACACAGGCGGTGCCCCCTCCAGTAACCACAGAGAGTGCAGGACACAGGCGGCGCCCCCTCCAGTGGTCTCAGAGAGTGCAGGACACAGGCGGCGCCCCCTCCAGTAACCACAGAGAGTGCAGGACACAGGCGGAACCCCCTCCAGTAACCACAGAGAGTGCAGGACACAGGCGGCGCCCCCTCCAGTGGTCACAGAGAGTGCAGGACACAGGCGGCGCCCCCTCCAGTGGTCTCAGAGAGTGCAGGACACAGGCGGCGCCCCCTCCAGTAACCACAGAGAGTGCAGGACACAGGCGGAACCCCCTCCAGTAACCACAGAGAGTGCAGGACACAGGCGGCGCCCCCTCCAGTGGTCACAGAGAGTGCAGGACACAGGCGGCGCCCCCTCCAGTAACCACAGAGAGTGCAGGGCACAGGCGGCGCCCCCTCCAGTAACCACAGAGAGTGCAGGGCACAGGCGGCGCCCCCTCCAGTAACCACAGAGAGTGCAGGGCACAGGCGGCGCCCCCTCCAGTAACCACAGAGAGTGCAGGACACAGGCGGCGCCCCCTCCAGTGGTCACAAAGAGTGCAGGACACAAGCGGCGCCCCCTCCAGTAACCACAGAGAGTGCAGGACACAGGCGGCGCCCCCTCCAGTAACCACAGAGAGTGCAGGACACAGGTGGCGCCCCCTCCAGTGGTAACAGAGAGTGCAGGACACAGGTGGAGCCCCCTCCAGTAACCACAGAGAGTGCAGGACACAGGCGGAGCCCCCTCCAGTAACCACAGAGAGTGCAGGGCACAGGCGGAGCCCCCTCCAGTAACCACAGAGAGTGCAGGACACAGGCGGAGCCCCTCCAGTGGTCACAGAGAGTGCAGGACACAGGCGGCGCCCCCTCCAGTAACCAAAGAGAGTGCAGGGCACAGGCGGCGCCCCCTCCAGTAACCACAGAGAGTGCAGGGCACAGGCGGCGCCCCCTCCAGTAACCACAGAGAGTGCAGGGCACAGGCGGCGCCCCCTCCAGTAACCACAGAGAGTGCAGGGCACAGGCGGCGCCCCCTCCAGTAACCACAGAGAGTGCAGGGCACAGGCGGCGCCCCCTCCAGTAACCACAGAGAGTGCAGGGCACAGGCGGCGCCCCCTCCAGTAACCACAGAGAGTGCAGGGCACAGGTGGCGCCCCCTCCAGTAACCACAGAGAGTGCAGGACACAGACGGCGCCCCCTCCAGTGGTCACAAAGAGTGCAGGACACAGGCGGTGCCCCCTCCAGTAACCACAGAGAGTGCAGGACACAGGCGGCGCCCCCTCCAGTCACCACAGAGAGTGCAGGACACAGGCGGCGCCCCCTCCAGTCACCACAGAGAGTGCAGGACACAGGCGGAGCCCCCTCCAGTAACCACAGAGAGTGCAGGACACAGGCGGCGCCCCCTCCAATAACCACAGAGAGTGCAGGACACAGGCGGCGCCCCCTCCAGTGGTCACAGAGAGTGCAGGACACAGTCAGCGCCCCCTCCAGTAACCACAGAGAGTGCAGGACACAGGCGGCGCCCCCTCCAGTAACCACAGAGAGTGCAGGGCACAGGCGGCGCCCCCTCCAGTGGTCACAGAGAGTGCAGGACACAGTCAGCGCCCCCTCCAGTAACCACAGAGAGTGCAGGACACAGGCGGCGCCCCCTCCAGTGGTCACAGAGAGTGCAGGGCACAGGCGGCGCCCCCTCCAGTAACCACAGAGAGTGCAGGGCACAGGCGGCGCACCTCCAGTAACCACAGAGAGTGCAGGGCACAGGTGGCGCCCCCTTCAGTGGTCACAGCTCACTATATATGTCCTCCTAAATCTGACAACAATCCCAGAGCGGAGCAGACACAGATCTTACCTGCCCGGAGTGAGGAATGTGTCCTGGGAGCGGCGGCTGGAAGTTCTGGTCTGACCAGGAGGAGGTGAATGGCAGCAGTTGGAAGGGAAGAAGAGGAGGAGGAGCAGGAGCAGCGCAGAACTCCACCCTCAGCCACAGGCACTTTCTATTACACAATCTGCAGCTCGGCTCACTCAGCACAGTCACCTACCTGCCCCCGTCCAGCCCACTACAGGGGCAACACAAAGGGGGCAAAACAATCCGACATCTTATAATCCAACACATAATAAAGGAGGCTGAATGGCTGAACGAAAGAAACAAAACATCTATAGGTTGAGCCCGAGGTACCAAATAATGGGCTCAATTATAAAAAGTTCCTAAAAAAAGGGGCAAATTGTAAAATTTAGAAAATAAAAATGAGCGCCGTGTCCTAAAGACAAGAGGAGAAAGCGCAGCAATGTGAATAGTGACAAAGTGACAGCATGTGCAACCAGCTGTAACAGGGAGAGAGCGCCGCCCAGTGGTCACACAGATACAAACCCACTGAATCCAGAGCAGGCAAAATCAGTCTAATTAAATAACAATAACTTTATTTATATAGCGTCAACATATTCTGCAGCCCTGTACAAGCCTGGACACAAGAGCTTACAATCTATGAGGAGATAGAAAGGACACAAGAGGAGTGAGGGCCCCGCTCACAAGAGCTTACAGTCTATGAGGAGATAGAGAGGACACAAGAGGAGTGAGGACCCCGCTCACAAGAGCTTACAGTCTATGAGGAGATAGAGAGGACACAAGAGGAGTGAGGACCCCGCTCACAAGAGCTTACAATCTATGAGGAGATAGGAGGAGGACACAAGAGGAGTGAGGACCCCACTCACAAGAGCTTACAATCTATGAGGAGATAGGAGGAGGACACAAGAGGAGTGAGGACCCCGCTCACAAGAGCTTACAGTCTATGAGGAGATAGAGAGGACACAAGAGGAGTGAGGACCCCGCTCACAACAGCTTACAATCTATGAGGAGATAGCAGGACACAAGAGGAGTGAGGACCCCGCTCACAAGAGCTTACAATCTATGAGGAGATAGAGAGGAGGACACAAGAGGAGTGAGGACCCCGCTCACAAGAGCTTACAATCTATGAGGAGATAGAGAGGACACAAGAGGAGTGAGGGCCCCGCTCACAAGAGCTTACAATCTATGAGGAGATAGAGAGGACACAAGAGGAGTGAGGGCCCCGCTCACAAGAGCTTACAATCTATGAGGAGATAGAGAGGAGGACACAAGAGGAGTGAGGGCACCGCTCACAAGAGCTTACAATCTATGAGGAGGACACAAGAGGAGTGAGGACCCCGCTCACAAGAGCTTACAATCTATGAGGAGATAGAGAGGAGGACACAAGAGGAGTGAGGGCACCGCTCACAAGAGCTTACAATCTATGAGGAGATAGAGAGGAGGACACAAGAGGAGTGAGGGCCCCGCTCACAAGAGCTTACAATCTATGAGGAGATAGAGAGGAGGACACAAGAGGAGTGAGGACCCCGCTCACAAGAGCTTACAATCTATGAGGAGATAGAGAGGACACAAGAGGAGTGAGGGCCCCGCTCACAAGAGCTTACAATCTATGAGGAGATAGGAGGAGGACACAAGAGGAGTGAGGACCCCGCTCACAAGAGCTTACAATCTATGAGGAGATAGGAGGAGGACACAAGAGGAGTGAGGGCCCCGCTCACAAGAGCTTACAATCTATGAGGAGATAGGAGGAGGACACAAGAGGAGTGAGGACCCCGCTCACAAGAGCTTACAATCTATGAGGAGATAGGAGGAGGACACAAGAGGAGTGAGGACCCTGCTCACAAGAGCTTACAATCTATGAGGAGATAGAGAGGACACAAGAGGAGTGAGGGCCCCGCTCACAAGAGCTTACAATCTATGAGGAGATAGGAGGAGGACACAAGAGGAGTGAGGACTCCGCTCACAAGAGCTTACAATCTATGAGGAGATAGGAGGAGGACACAAGAGGAGTGAGGGCCCCGCTCACAAGAGCTTACAGTCTATGAGGAGATAGGAGGACACAAGAGGAGTGAGGACCCCGCTCACAAGAGTTTACAATCTATGAGGAGATAGAGAGCACACAAGAGGAGTGAGGGCCCCGCTCACAAGAGCTTACAATCTATAAGGAGATAGGAGGACACAAGAGGAGTGAGGGCCCCGCTCACAAGAACTTACAATCTATGAGGAGATAGAGAGGAGGACACAAGAGGAGTGAGGACCCCGCTCACAAGAGCTTACAATCTATGAGGAGATAGAGAGGACACAAGAGGAGTGAGGACCCCGCTCACAAGAGCTTACAATCTATGAGGAGATAGAGAGGAGGACACAAGAGGAGTGAGGGCCCCGCTCACAAGAGCTTACAATCTATGAGGAGATAGAGAGGACACAAGAGGAGTGAGGACCCCGCTCACAAGAGCTTACAATCTATGAGGAGATAGAGAGGACACAAGAGGAGTGAGGGCCCCGCTCACAAGAGCTTACAGTCTATGAGGAGATAGGAGGAGGACACAAGAGGAGTGAGGACCCCGCTCACAAGAGCTTACAATCTATGAGGAAATAGGAGGACACAAGAGGAGTGAGGACCCCGCTCACAAGAGCTTACAATCTATGAGGAGATAGAGAGGACACAAGAGGAGTGAGGACCCCGCTCACAAGAGCTTACAATCTATGAGGAGATAGGAGGACACAAGAGGAGTGAGGACCCCGCTCACAAGAGCTTACAATCTATGAGGAGATAGAGAGGACACAAGAGGAGTGAGGACCCCGCTCACAAGAGCTTACAATCTATGAGGAGATAGGAGGAGGACACAAGAGGAGTGAGGACCCCGCTCACAAGAGATTACAATCTATGAGGAGATAGAGAGGACACAAGAGGAGTGAGGACCCCGCTCACAAGAGCTTACAATCTATGAGGAGATAGGAGGAGGACACAAGAGGAGTGAGGACCCCACTCACAAGAGCTTACAATCTATGAGGAGATAGAGAGGACACAAGAGGAGTGAGGGCCCCGCTCACAAGAGCTTACAATCTATGAGGAGATAGGAGGAGGACACAAGAGGAGTGAGGACCCCGCTCACAAGAGCTTACAATCTATGAGGAGATAGAGAGGACACAAGGGGAGTGAGGACCCCGCTTACAATCTATGAGGAGATAGAGAGGAGGACACAAGAGGAGTGAGGACCCCGCTCACAAGAGCTTACAATCTATGAGGAGATAGGAGGACACAAGAGGAGTGAGGACCCCGCTCACAGGAGCTTACAATCTATGAGGAGATAGAGAGGACACAAGAGGAGTGAGGGCCCCGCTCACAAGAGCTTACAATCTATGAGGAGACAGGAGGACACAAGAGGAGTGAGGGCCCCGCTCACAAGAGCTTACAATCTATGAGGAGAGAGAGAGGAGGACACAAGAGGAGTGAGGACCCCGCTCACAAGAGCTTACAATCTATGAGGAGATAGAGAGGACACAAGAGGAGTGAGGACCCCGATCACAAGAGCTTACAGTCTATGAGGAGATAGGAGGACACAAGAGGAGTGAGGACCCCGCTCACAAGAGCTTACAATCTATGAGGAGATAGAAGGAGGACACAAGAGGAGTGAGGGCCCCGCTCACAAGAGCTTACAATCTATGAGGAGATAGAGAGGAGGACACAAGAGGAGTGAGGACCCCGCTCACAAGAGCTTACAATCTATGAGGAGATAGAGAGGACACAAGAGGAGTGAGGACCCCGCTCACAAGAGCTTACAATCTATGAGGAGATAGGAGGACACAAGAGGAGTGAGGACCCCGCTCACAAGAGCTTACAATCTATGAGGAGATAGGAGGACACAAGAGGAGTGAGGGCCCTGCTCACAAGAGCTTACAATCTATGAGGAGATAGAGAGGACACAAGAGGAGTGAGGACCCCGCTCACAAGAGCTTACAGTCTATGAGGAGATAGAGAGGACACAAGAGGAGTGAGGGCCCTGCTCACAAGAGCTTACAATCTATGAGGAGATAGAGAGGAGGACACAAGAGGAGTGAGGACCCCGCTCACAAGAGCTTACAATCTATGAGGAGATAGAGAGGAGGACACAAGAGGAGTGAGGGCCCCCGCTCACAAGAGCTTACAATCTATGAGGAGATAGGAGGACACAAGAGGAGTGAGGGCCCCGCTCACAAGAGCTTACAATCTATGAGGAGATAGAGAGGACACAAGAGGAGTGAGGGCCCCGCTCACAAGAGCTTACAATCTATGAGGAGATAGAGAGGAGGACACAAGAGGAGTGAGGGCCCCGCTCACAAGAGCTTACAATCTATGAGGAGATAGGAGGACACAAGAGGAGTGAGGGCCCCGCTCACAAGAGCTTACAATCTATGAGGAGATAGGAGGACACAAGAGGAGTGAGGGCCCCGCTCACAAGAGCTTACAATCTAATAATAATAATAATAATAATAATAGTCCTTTAATAGTCCCACAATGGGGAAATTCAGTGTGTTACAGCAGCAAAGATAAGCAGATACAAATACAAATACAACATGTACAGGAATATTCCAAGGTGAGAGGCATTACATTGATAGCAGACAGACAGATAGGGCGTAGCAGGGGGGGGGGGGGGATTTAACAGGCAGAGAGATATTTTCAGTTCTCTGTGTGTAATGATCTCCGCTTAGGTCGGTGTTGGTTGTACAGCCTAACCGCGGTGGGGAGGAAAGACTTCCGATAGCGCTCCTTCTCACACCTAGGGTGGAGCAGTCGGTCACTGACAGTACTGCTCAGCGCGATCACAGTCTCATGCATGGGATGGGACTTCTTCTTCTGCATGGAGCTCACCACGGACAGTATCCTTCTGTCACCCACCACCTGCACTGGGTCCAGTGGGCTCCCCAGGACAGAGCTGGCCCTTCTAATCAGCTTGTCAAGTTTATTTCTGTCCCTGGTTGATATACTGCTCCCCCAGCAGGCCACTCCAAAGAAGATGGCTGATGCCATCTATGAGGAGATAGAGAGGAGGACACAAGAGGAGTGAGGGCCCCGCTCACAAGAGCTTACAATCTATGAGGAGATAGAGAGGAGGACACAAGAGGAGTGAGGGCCCCGCTCACAAGAGCTTACAATCTATGAGGAGATAGGAAGAGGACACAAGAGGAGTGAGGACCCCGCTCACAAGAGCTTACAATCTATGAGGAGATAGAGAGGAGGATACGAGAGGTCAGAGGCTTGTTTGGTACAATTATATATTCTATAAGGATGTAAGCTGTGACAGGGGTGGGCTCCCCAGAATACAGCGAAGTCACAGACGAGAAGGACGACCCAACACCAGTTCAGCTAAAAACGTATTTTACTAAGACCACGGTAAAAGAGCCACACAGAATTTCACACATACTCGACTGGATAGCTGAGACCCCTGAGCTGCATAACCTGGTAGACTCTATATGTCCACCAGGTTTGCCTACCGACGGGCCCATCTAGGACGGCCGCCCCAATTACCTATTAATACCACTGATAAAGAAGGAAGACTTTTGTGTGTAATTCCGGCTTACCGGTGATTCAGCACGGGGGCTAACAAACTTATAGAAAACTCTAAACCCAGACCTCCCTGGTCACCCCTAGTAAATATCAGTATACAGTCCTGAGCAAGTGGAAACAGGCAACTTGATGGACTTGGTAATATCTCAGAAATGAACAGGTTCCTCTGAGGTTAGGTTGCAACAGGTGAAGAATCCAGAGTCCTTAATAATACAAATAATAATAAACTGAAGATGTCTTTAACTGATAGCAACAGGCCGAACTGAGTGCTAACACGCTAATCCTACACTTTGGCGCTAGAGATAGTTATTGTTGTGTGCATGTTGTAGACCACCACTGTGCGGCGGACCAGGTTGTGGACCTTTTTGCGCTTAAATAGCTGCTGTTGATGCGGGATCTTCTCCACTGCAAACGGCACTGCCTCTGGACTATCATACGTTCAGTCACAGCTCCTGATGCGCCTCCTCACGAGACCCGGCTTTTGTCGCTCCCCAGCGGTGCACTCCTGTGTGATCTTCTCCCAACTAAGGTGAGGAGTGTAGAAGAGGTCATTTCTGTTCACCCAGCACTACTCTCGGTTCTGGCAGAAAGTTCTCTAGCGCGGACGGCGACAGATCCTATCCCAGCATCTTTGCCTTTCACAGATACTTGGAGACTAACTAACTAAAATGGCCACATCAGAGCTTCCTGTGTAGCACTTCCTCCTACCAAAAGATCTCTATTGAAGTCTGTGGAGGAACAGCAGGGAGGGGGGGGGGACAGTGGCATCTTGTGACCAAAGGGCAATACTGTGGGCATTAGTCCATACAATATAATATAATCAGCATACTGTAAGGGAATTGCTAGAGGAGCGATTCCCCAGTAGCTGCTGGTGAACCCTGGGGGAAGGGCTCGACAAGACAGCAAGCCCTAAGCTGAACCCCCATTGTCCCTGCCTACTTGCCTGATCTGTCCTAGGCGACAGCCGGCAACTAGTCGACGGTCCCTTCTTGATATAAGTGATGACACAGAACGCAGACAGGACAAACAACAACAAAAGGGAGGTCATCAAGACAAGGGGTCAGTAACAGACGAGCAACACACTACAGAATCACAATCCAAGAGAATAGTCAAAGTCAAAGCCAGAGGTCAGGAATACAAATACAGGTAACAAAACAGCAAGGAATAATAGCCAGCACACACAAGGCAATAGCAAACATCAATGTGAATGTGAGCAAAGAATAAATAGGAAGGAAGAACCCGCCCCAGACTTGGTAGGACGATAGGCTGTCAATCACACAGGCAAGGCTAAGATTAACTATTAGAGGAGCAGAGGAAAACCAAGGTGAAGGAGACGGGTGTGGTGGAAAATCAATTAAGGAGGTGAGGGAATAGGACAGTGTTCAGACAATACAAGAAAAACCCAAAGGAAGGAATAACAGCCGGACCCGCCTCCTGCGCCGCATCATGCAGCCGCATGGCGCAGAAGTTCGAACGGGTGCTGACGTAACACATACATTGTGCAACTATATACAACTGTACAGCTCATCACAAACTCGAGGGTACTCATTCAGAATGTATAGGTTGTCAAACATGGCCAAGTGTGGTATATTTGCCTGCCTCTCACAAGGACATGTAAGTGACACTGTCTGATGTCATCTCCACCTCAAAAACATCTCCAGAATCCACCCATTCCTTACCACTGATAAACTAAAGCAGGGGTAGGCAACCTTCGGCACTCCAGCTGTTGTAAAACTACAACTCCCAGCATGCATACTTGCTCTGCTGTTCTTGGAACTCCCATGGAAGTGAATGGAGCCTGTTGGGAGTTGTAGTTTCACAGCAGCTGGAGTGCCAAAGGCTGCTGACCCCTGCACTAAAGACACTTATTGTTGCCCTGATTCACTATCGTCTTGACTACTGTAACTCCTTACTAATCCGTCTTCCCCTTACTAAACTCTCCGCTCTACAATCTATTCTGAATGCGGCGGCCAGGCTCATCTATCAGTGTAGACGCTACAGCGAGGCCTCCGGTCTTCGCCGGTCACTACAGCGAGGCCTCCGGTCTGCGCCGGTCACTACAGCGAGGCCTCCGGTCTGCGCCGGTCACCACAGCGAGGCCTCCGGTCTGTGCCGGTCACTACAGCGAGGCCTCCGGTCTGTGCCAGTCACTACAGCGAGGCCTCCAGCCTCTGCCGGTCACTACAGCGATGCTTCAGGCCTGTGCCGGTCACTACAACGAGGCCTCCGGTCTGTGCCGGTCACTACAGCGAGGCCTCCGGTCTGTGCCGGTCACTACAGCGAGGCCTCCGGTCTGTGCCGATCACTACAGCGAGGCCTCCGGTCTGTGCCGGTCACTACAGCGAGGCTTCTGGTCTGTGCCGGTCACTACAGCGAGGCCTCCGGTCTCTGCCGGTCACTACAGCGAGGCCTCCATTCTGTGCCGGTCACTACAGCGAGGCCTCCGGTCTGTGCCGGTCACTACAGCGAGGCCTCCGGTCTGTGCCGGTCACTACAGCGATGCTTCAGGCCTGTGCCGGTCACTAAAGCGAGGCCTCCGGTCTGTGCCGGTCACTACAGCGAGGCCTCCGGTCTGTGCCGATCACTACAGCGATGATCCAGGCCTGTGCCGGTCACTACAGCGAGGCCTCCGGTCTGTGCCGGTCACTACAGCGAGGCCTCCGGTCTGTGCCGATCACTACAGCGAGGCCTCCGGTCTGTGCCGGTCACTACAGCGAGGCCTCCGGTCTGTGCCGGTCACTACAGCGAGGCCTCCGGTCTGTGCCGATCACTACAGCGAGGCCTCCGGTCTGTGCCAGTCACTACAGCGATGCTTCAGGCCTGTGCCGGTCACTACAACGAGGCCTCCGGTCTGTGCCGGTCACTACAGCGAGGCCTCCGGTCTGTGCCGGTCACTACAGCGAGGCCTCCGGTCTGTGCCGATCACTACAGCGAGGCCTCCGGTCTGTGCCGGTCACTACAGCGAGGCTTCTGGTCTGTGCCGGTCACTACAGCGAGGCCTCCGGTCTCTGCCGGTCACTACAGCAAGGCCTCCATTCTGTGCCGGTCACTACAGCGAGGCCTCCGGTCTGTGCCGGTCACTACAGCGAGGCCTCCGGTCTGTGCCGGTCACTACAGCGATGCTTCAGGCCTGTGCCGGTCACTAAAGCGAGGCCTCCGGTCTGTGCCGGTCACTACAGCGAGGCCTCCGGTCTGTGCCGGTCACTACAGCGATGATCCAGGCCTGTGCCGGTCACTACAGCGAGGCCTCCGGTCTGTGCCGGTCACTACAGCGAGGCCTCCAGTCACTACAGCGAGGCCTCCGGTCTGTGCCGGTCACTACAGCGAGGCCTCCGGGCTGTGCCGCTCACTACAGCGAGGCCTCCGGTCTGTGCCGGTCACTACAGCGAGGCCTCCAGTCTGTGCCGGTCACTACAGCGAGGCCTCCGGTCTGTGCCGGTCACTACAGCGAGGCCTCCGGTCTGTGCCGGTCACTACAGCGAGGCCTCCGGTCTGTGCCGGTCACTACAGCGATGTCTCCGGTCTGTGCCGGTCACTACAGCGAGGCCTCCGGTCTTTGCCGGTCACTACATTGGCTGCCTATTCAATACAGAAAACAATATAAACTTCTCCCCCTCCTCCACAAGGCTCTCCATAATGCTGCACCTCCCTACATTTCCTCCCTCATCTCTGTCTATCGCCCAACCAATGACCTAAGACTAACATCCTCTATTATCAGAACCTCCCACGCTCGTATACAAGACTTCTCCCGAGCTGCACCACTTCTCTGGAATGTTCTATCCCGGACTATCAGATTAACCCCCAATTTCCACAGCTTCAAGCGCAAACTAAAGACACATCTTATCAGACAGGCCGATCACATCTCCTAATGTAAACCCTTCTGTAGTTAGAATCCCTAAAACATCCCCTCTGTTCACGCTCCCGCATTACCTCACAGGATATGAGGCCGTATCAGACTAACTTTATATGTCCGGGCACCTCCTCTACCTCATAGATTGTAAGCTCTTGTGTCACCTCCTCTACCTCATAGATTGTAAGCTCTTGTGTCACCTCCTCAACCTCATAGATTGTAAGCTCTTGTGTCACCTCTACCTCATAGATTATAAGCTCTTGTGTCACCTCTACCTCATAGATTGTAAGCTCTTGTGTCACCTCCTCTACCTCATAGATTGTAAGCTCTTGTGCGGCCCTCACCTCCCCTCTACCCTCATAGATTGTAAGCTCTTGTGAGCGGGGTCTTCACTCCTCTTGTGTCCTCCTCTCTATCTCCTCATAGACTGTAAGCTCTTGTGAGCGGGGCCCTCACTCCTCTTGTGTCCTCCTCCTATCTCCTCATAGATTGTAAGCTCTTGTGAGCGGGGCCCTCACTCCTCTTGTGTCCTCCTCTCTATCTCCTCATAGATTGTAAGCTCTTGTGAGCGGGGTCCTCACTCCTCTTGTGTCCGCCTCTCTATCTCCTCATAGATTGTAAACTCTTGTGAGCGGGGTCCTCACTCCTCTTGTGTCCTCCTATCTCCTCATAGACTGTAAGCTCTTGTGAGCGGGGTCCTCACTCCTCTTGTGTCCTCTCTATCTCCTCATAGATTGTAAGCTCTTGTGAGCGGGGTCCTCACTCCTCTTGTGTCCTCCTCTATCTCCTCATAGATTGTAAGCTCTTGTGAGCGGGGCCCTCACTCCTCTTGTGTCCTCCTATCTCCTCATAGACTGTAAGCTCTTGTGAGCGGGGTCCTCACTCCTCTTGTGTCCTCTCTATCTCCTCATAGATTGTAAGCTCTTCGGAGCGGGGCCCTCACTCCTCTTGTGTCCTCCTATCTCCTCATAGACTGTAAGCTCTTGTGAGCGGGGTCCTCACTCCTCTTGTGTCCTCCTCTCTATCCCCTCATAGATTGTAAGCTCTTGTGAGCGAGGTCCTCCCCTTCTCTTGTGTCCTCCTATCTCCTCATAGATTGTAAGCTCTTGTGAGCGGGGTCTTCACTCCTCTTGTGTCCTCCTCTCTATCTCCTCATAGATTGTAAGCTCTTGTGAGCGGGGTCCTCACTCCTCTTGTGTCCTCCTCTCCTATCTCCTCATAGATTGTAAGCTCTTGTGAGCGGGACCCTCACTCCTCTTGTGTCCTCCTATCTCCTCATAGATTGTAAGCTCTTGTGAGCGGGGTCCTCACTCCTCTTGTGTCCTCTCTATCTCCTCATAGATTGTAAGCTCTTGTGAGCGGGGCCCTCACTCCTCTTGTGTCCTCCTCCTATCTCCTCATAGATTGTAAGCTCTTGTGAGCGGGGCCCTCACTCCTCTTGTGTCCTCCTATCTCCTCATAGATTGTAAGCTCTTGTGAGCGGGGTCCTCACTCCTCTTGTGTCCTCTCTATCTCCTCATAGATTGTAAGCTCTTGTGAGCGGGGTCCTCACTCCTCTTGTGTCCTCCTCTCTATCTCCTCATAGATTGTAAGCTCTTGTGAGCGGGGTCCTCACTCCTCTTGTGTCCTCCTCCTATCTCCTCATAGATTGTAAGCTCTTGTGAGCGGGGCCCTCACTCCTCTTGTGTCCTCCTATCTCCTCATAGACTGTAAGCTCTTGTGAGCGGGGCCCTCACTCCTCTTGTGTCCTCCTCCTATCTCCTCATAGATTGTAAGCTCTTGTGAGCGGGGCCCTCACTCCTCTTGTGTCCTCTCTATCTCCTCATAGATTGTAAGCTCTTGTGAGCGGGGCCCTCACTCCTCTTGTGTCCTCCTCTCTATCTCCTCATAGATTGTAAGCTCTTGTGAGTGGGGCCCTCACTCCTCTTGTGTCCTCTCTATCTCCTCATAGATTGTAAGGTCTTGTGAGCGGGGCCCTCACTCCTCTTGTGTCCTCTCTATCTCCTCATAGATTGTAAGCTCTTGTGAGCGGGGCCCTCACTCCTCTTGTGTCCTCCTCTCTATCTCCTCATAGATTGTAAGCTCTTGTGAGCGGGGCCCTCACTCCTCTTTTGTCCTCCTCTCTATCTCCTCATAGATTGTAAGCTCTTGTGAGCGGAGTCCTCACTCCTCTTGTGTCCTCCTCTCTATCTCCTCATAGATTGTAAGCTCTTGTGAGCGGGGTCCTCACTCCTCTTGTGTCCTCTCTATCTCCTCATAGATTGTAAGCTCTTGTGAGCGGAGTCCTCACTTCTCTTGTGTCCTCCTCTCTATCTCCTCATAGATTGTAAGCTCTTGTGAGCGGGGCCCTCACTTCTCTTGTGTCCTCCTATCTCCTCATAGATTGTAAGCTCTTGTGAGCGGGGCCCTCACTCCTCTTGTGTCCTCCTATCTCCTCATAGATTGTAAGCTCTTGTGAGCGGGGCCCTCCCCTCCTCTTGTGTCCTCCTCTCTATCTCCTCATAGATTGTAAGCTCTTGTGAGCGGGGTCCTCACTCCTCTTGTGTCCTCCTCTCTATCTCCTCATAGATTGTAAGCTCTTGTGAGCGGGGTCCTCATTCCTCTTGTGTCCTCTCTATCTCCTCATAGATTGTAAGCTCTTGTGAGCGGGGCCCTCACTACTCTTGTGTCCTCTCTATCTCCTCATAGATTGTAAGCTCTTGTGAGCGGGGCCCTCACTCCTCTTGTGTCCTCCTATCTCCTCATAGATTGTAAGCTCTTGTGAGCGGGGCCCTCACTCCTCTTGTGTCCTCCTCTCTATCTCCTCATAGATTGTAAGCTCTTGTGAGCGGAGTCCTCACTCCTCTTGTGTCCTCCTCTCTATCTCCTCATAGATTGTAAGCTCTTGTGAGCGGGGTCCTCACTCCTCTTGTGTCCTCTCTATCTCCTCATAGATTGTAAGCTCTTGTGAGCGGAGTCCTCACTCCTCTTGTGTCCTCCTCTCTATCTCCTCATAGATTGTAAGCTCTTGTGAGCGGGGCCCTTACTTCTCTTGTGTCCTCCTATCTCCTCATAGATTGTAAGCTCTTGTGAGCAGGGCCCTCACTCCTCTTGTGTCCTCCTCCTATCTCCTCATAGATTGTAAGCTCTTGTGAGCGGGGTCCTCACTCCTCTTGTGTCCTCCTCTATCTCCTCATAGATTGTAAGCTCTTGTGAGCGGGGTCCTCACTCCTCTTGTGTCCTCCTATTTCCTCATAGATTGTAAACTCTTTTGAGCGGGGTCCTCACTCCTCTTGTGTCCTCCTCCTATCTCCTCATAGACTGTAAGCTCTTGTGAGCGGGGCCCTCACTCCTCTTGTGTCCTCCTATTTCCTCATAGATTGTAAACTCTTTTGAGCGGGGTCCTCACTCCTCTTGTGTCCTCCTATTTCCTCATAGATTGTAAACTCTTGTGAGCGGGGTCCTCACTCCTCTTGTGTCCTCCTCCTATCTCCTCATAGATTGTAAGCTCTTGTGAGCGGGGTCCTCACTCCTCTTGTGTCCTCCTCCCTATCTCCTCATAGATTGTAAGCTCTTGTGAGCGGGGCCCTCACTCCTCTTGTGTCCTCCTCCCTATCTCCTCATAGATTGTAAGCTCTTGTGAGCGGGGCCCTCACTCCTCTTGTGTCCTCCTCCCTATCTCCTCATAGATTGTAAGCTCTTGTGAGCGGGGCCCTCACTCCTCTTGTGTCCTCCTCCTATCTCCTCATAGATTGTAAGCTCTTGTGAGCGGGGTCCTCACTCCTCTTGTGTCCTCCTCCTCTATCTCCTCATAGATTGTAAGCTCTTGTGAGCGGGGTCCTCACTCCTCTTGTGTCCTCCTCTATCTCCTCATAGATTGTAAGCTCTTGTGAGCGGGGTCCTCACTCCTCTTGTGTCCTCCCTCTATCTCCTCATAGATTGTAAGCTCTTGTGAGCGGGGTCCTCACTCCTCTTGTGTCCTCCTCTCTATCTCCTCATAGATTGTAAGCTCTTGTGAGCGGGGTCCTCACTCCTCTTGTGCTCCTCTCTATCTCCTCATAGATTGTAAGCTCTTGTGAGCGGGGTCCTCACTTCTCTTGTGTCCTCCTCTCTATCTCCTCATAGATTGTAAGCTCTTGTGAGCGGGGCCCTCACTTCTCTTGTGTCCTCCTATCTCCTCATAGATTGTAAGCTCTTGTGAGCGGGGCCCTCACTCCTCTTGTGTCCTCCCTATCTCCTCATAGATTGTAAGCTCTTGTGAGCGGGGCCCTCCCTCCTCTTGTGTCCTCCTCTCTATCTCCTCATAGATTGTAAGCTCTTGTGAGCGGGGTCCTCACTCCTCTTGTGTCCTCCTCTCTATCTCCTCATAGATTGTAAGCTCTTGTGAGCGGGGTCCTCATTCCTCTTGTGTCCTCTCTATCTCCTCATAGATTGTAAGCTCTTGTGAGCGGGGCCCTCACTACTCTTGTGTCCTCTCCTATCTCCTCATAGATTGTAAGCTCTTGTGAGCGGGGCCCTCACTCCTCTTGTGTCCTCCTATCTCCTCATAGATTGTAAGCTCTTGTGAGCGGGGCCCTCACTCCTCTTGTGTCCTCCTCTCTATCTCCTCATAGATTGTAAGCTCTTGTGAGCGGGAGTCCTCACTCCTCTTGTGTCCTCCTCTCTATCTCCTCATAGATTGTAAGCTCTTGTGAGCGGGGTCCTCACTCCTCTTGTGTCCTCTCTATCTCCTCATAGATTGTAAGCTCTTGTGAGCGGGGTCCTCACTCCTCTTGTGTCCTCCTCTCTATCTCCTCATAGATTGTAAGCTCTTGTGAGCGGGGCCCTCACTCCTCTTGTGCCTCCTCCTATCTCCTCATAGATTGTAAGCTCTTGTGAGCAGGGCCCTCACTCCTCTTGTGTCCTCCTCCTATCTCCTCATAGATTGTAAGCTCTTGTGAGCGGGGTCCTCACTCCTCTTGTGTCCTCCTCTCTATCTCCTCATAGATTGTAAGCTCTTGTGAGCGGGGTCCTCACTCCTCTTGTGTCCTCTCTATCTCCTCATAGATTGTAAGCTCTTTTGAGCGGGGTCCTCACTCCTCTTGTGTCCTCCTCCTATCTCCTCATAGACTGTAAGCTCTTGTGAGCGGGGCCCTCACTCCTCTTGTGTCCTCCTATTTCCTCATAGATTGTAAGCTCTTGTGAGCGGGGTCCTCACTCCTCTTGTGTCCTCCTATCTCCTCATAGATTGTAAGCTCTTGTGAGCGGGGCCCTCACTCCTCTTGTGTCCTCCTCCCTATCTCCTCATAGATTGTAAGCTCTTGTGAGCGGGGCCCTCACTCCTCTTGTGTCCTCCTCCTATCTCCTCATAGATTGTAAGCTCTTGTGAGCGGGGCCCTCACTCCTCTTGTGTCCTCCTCCTATCTCCTCATAGATTGTAAGCTCTTGTGAGCGGGGCCCTCACTCCTCTTGTGTCTTCCTCTCTATCTCCTCATAGATTGTGAGCTCTTGTGAGCGGGGCCCTCACTCCTCTTGTGTCCTCCTCTCTATCTCCTCATAGATTGTAAGCTCTTGTGAGTGGGGGCCCTCACTCCTCTTGTGTCCTCTCTATCTCCTCATAGATTGTAAGCTCTTGTGAGCGGGGCCCTCACTCCTCTTGTGTCCTCCTCTCTATCTCCTCATAGATTGTAAGCTCTTGTGAGCGGGGCCCTCACTCCTCTTGTGTCCTCCCTATCTCCTCATAGATTGTAAGCTCTTGTGAGCGGGGCCCTCACTCCTCTTGTGTCCTCCTCTCTATCTCCTCATAGATTGTAAGCTCTTGTGAGCGGGGCCCTCACTCCTCTTGTGTCCTCCTCTCCTATCTCCTCATAGATTGTAAGCTCTTGTGAGCGGGGCCCTCACTCCTCTTGTGTCCTCCTCTCCTATCTCCTCATAGATTGTAAGCTCTTGTGAGCGGGGCCCTCACTCCTCTTGTGTCCTCCTATCTCCTCATAGACTGTAAGCTCTTGTGAGCGGGGTCCTCACTCCTCTTGTGTCCTCTCTATCTCCTCATAGATTGTAAGCTCTTGTGAGCGGGGCCCTCACTCCTCTTGTGTCCTCCTCCTATCTCCTCATAGATTGTAAGCTCTTGTGAGCGGGGCCCTCACTCCTCTTGTGTCCTCTCTATCTCCTCATAGACTGTAAGCTCTTGTGAGCGGGGTCCTCACTCCTCTTGTGTCCTCTCTATCTCCTCATAGATTGTAAGCTATTCGGAGCGGGGCCCTCACTCCTCTTGTGTCCTCCTATCTCCTCATAGACTGTAAGCTCTTGTGAGCGGGGTCCTCACTCCTCTTGTGTCCTCCTCTCTATCCCCTCATAGATTGTAAGCTCTTGTGAGCGAGGTCCTCCCTTCTCTTGTGTCCTCCTATCTCCTCATAGATTGTAAGCTCTTGTGAGCGGGGTCCTCACTCCTCTTGTGTCCTCCTCTCCTATCTCCTCATAGATTGTAAGCTCTTGTGAGCGGGGTCCTCACTCCTCTTGTGTCCTCCTCTCCTATCTCCTCATAGATTGTAAGCTCTTGTGAGCGGGACCCTCACTCCTCTTGTGTCCTCCTATCTCCTCATAGATTGTAAGCTCTTGTGAGCGGGGTCCTCACTCCTCTTGTGTCCTCTCTATCTCCTCATAGATTGTAAGCTCTTGTGAGCGGGGCCCTCACTCCTCTTGTGTCCTCCTCCTATCTCCTCATAGACTGTAAGCTCTTGTGAGCGGGGCCCTCACTCCTCTTGTGTCCTCCAATCTCCTCATAGACTGTAAGCTCTTGTGAGCGGGGTCCTCACTACTCTTGTGTCCTCCTATCTACTCATAGATTGTAAGCTCTTGTGAGCGGGGTCCTCACTCCTCTTGTGTCCTCCTATCTCCTCATAGATTGTAAGCTCTTGTGAGCGGGGCCCTCACTCCTCTTGTGTCCTCCTATCTCCTCATAGACTGTAAGCTCTTGTGAGCGGGGTCCTCACTCCTCTTGTGTCCTCCTATCTCCTCATAGATTGTAAGCTCTTGTGAGCGGGGCCCTCACTCCTCTTGTGTCCTCCTATCTCCTCATAGACTGTAAGCTCTTGTGAGCGGGGGCCTCACTCCTCTTGGGTCCTCTCTATCTCCTCATAGACTGTAAGCTCTTGTGAGCGGGGCCCTCACTCCTCTTGTGTCCTCCTCTCTATTTCCTCATAGATTGTAAGCTCTTGTGAGCAGGGCCCTCACTCCTCTTGTGTCCTCCTCTCTATCTCCTCATAGATTGTAAGCTCTTGTGAGTGGGGCACTCACTCCTCTTGTGTCCTCTCTATCTCCTCATAGTCTGTAAGCTCTTGTGAGCAGGGTCCTCACTCCTCTTGTGTCCTCCTCCTATCTCTTCATAGATTGTAAGCTCTTGTGAGCGGGGTCCTCACTCCTCTTGTGTCCTCCTATCTCCTCATAGACTGTAAGCTCTTGTGAGCGGGGTCCTCACTCCTCTTGTGTCCTCCTATCTCCTCAGAGATTGTAAGCTCTTGTGAGCGGGGCCCTCACTCCTCTTGTGTCCTCCTCCTATCTCCTCATAGATTGTAAGCTCTTGTGAGCGGGGCCCTCACTCCTCTTGTGTCCTCTCTATCTCCTCATAGACTGTAAGCTCTTGTGAGCGGGGCCCTCACTCCTCTTGTGTCCTCCTCTCTCTCGGGCTCTGCCTCCTCCTCGCTCATAGATTGTAATCTCTTGTGAGCAGGGCCCTCACTCCTCTTGTGTCCTCCTCCTATCTCCTCATAGATTGTAAGCTCTTGTGAGCGGGGTCCTCACTCCTCTTGTGTCCTCCTCTATGTCCTCATAGATTGTAAGCTCTTGTGAGTGGGGCCCTCACTCCTCTTGTGTCCTCTCTATCTCATCATAGTCTGTAAGCTCTTGTGAGCAGGGTCCTCACTCCTCTTGTGTCCTCTCTATCTCCTCATAGATTGTAAGCTCTTGTGAGCAGGGTCCTCACTCCTCTTGTGTCCTCCTATCTCCTCATAGATTGTAAGCTCTTGTGAGCGGGGCCCTCACTCCTCTTGTGTCCTCCTCCTATCTCCTCATAGATTGTAAGCTCTTGTGAGTGGGGCCCTCACTCCTCTTGTGTCCTCCTCTCTATCTCCTCATAGATTGTAAGCTCTTGTGAGCGGGGTCCTCACTCCTCTTGTGTCCTCCTCTCCTATCTCCTCATAGACTGTAAGCTCTTGTGAGCGGGGTCCTCACTCCTCTTGTGTCCTCTCTATCTCCTCATAGATTGTAAGCTATTCGGAGCGGGGCCCTCACTCCTCTTGTGTCCTCCTATCTCCTCATAGACTGTAAGCTCTTGTGAGCGGGGTCCTCACTCCTCTTGTGTCCTCCTCTCTATCCCCTCATAGATTGTAAGCTCTTGTGAGCGAGGTCCTCCCTTCTCTTGTGTCCTCCTATCTCCTCATAGATTGTAAGCTCTTGTGAGCGGGGTCCTCACTCCTCTTGTGTCCTCCTCTCCTATCTCCTCATAGATTGTAAGCTCTTGTGAGCGGGGTCCTCACTCCTCTTGTGTCCTCCTCTCCTATCTCCTCATAGATTGTAAGCTCTTGTGAGCGGGACCCTCACTCCTCTTGTGTCCTCATATCTCCTCATAGATTGTAAGCTCTTGTGAGCGGGGTCCTCACTCCTCTTGTGTCCTCTCTATCTCCTCATAGATTGTAAGCTCTTGTGAGCGGGGCCCTCACTCCTCTTGTGTCCTCCTCCTATCTCCTCATAGACTGTAAGCTCTTGTGAGCGGGGCCCTCACTCCTCTTGTGTCCTCCAATCTCCTCATAGACTGTAAGCTCTTGTGAGCGGGGTCCTCACTACTCTTGTGTCCTCCTATCTACTCATAGATTGTAAGCTCTTGTGAGCGGGGTCCTCACTCCTCTTGTGTCCTCCTATCTCCTCATAGATTGTAAGCTCTTGTGAGCGGGGCCCTCACTCCTCTTGTGTCCTCCTATCTCCTCATAGACTGTAAGCTCTTGTGAGCGGGGTCCTCACTCCTCTTGTGTCCTCCTATCTCCTCATAGATTGTAAGCTCTTGTGAGCGGGGCCCTCACTCCTCTTGTGTCCTCCTATCTCCTCATAGACTGTAAGCTCTTGTGAGCGGGGGCCTCACTCCTCTTGGGTCCTCTCTATCTCCTCATAGACTGTAAGCTCTTGTGAGCGGGGCCCTCACTCCTCTTGTGTCCTCCTCTCTATTTCCTCATAGATTGTAAGCTCTTGTGAGCAGGGCCCTCACTCCTCTTATGTCCTCCTCTCTATCTCCTCATAGATTGTAAGCTCTTGTGAGTGGGGCCCTCACTCCTCTTGTGTCCTCTCTATCTCCTCATAGTCTGTAAGCTCTTGTGAGCAGGGTCCTCACTCCTCTTGTGTCCTCCTCCTATCTCTTCATAGATTGTAAGCTCTTGTGAGCGGGTTCCTCACTCCTCTTGTGTCCTCCTATCTCCTCATAGACTGTAAGCTCTTGTGAGCGGGGTCCTCACTCCTCTTGTGTCCTCCTATCTCCTCAGAGATTGTAAGCTCTTGTGAGCGGGGCCCTCACTCCTCTTGTGTCCTCCTCCTATCTCCTCATAGATTGTAAGCTCTTGTGAGCGGGGCCCTCACTCCTCTTGTGTCCTCCTATCTCCTCATAGACTGTAAGCTCTTGTGAGCGGGGCCCTCACTCCTCTTGTGTCCTCTCTATCTCCTCATAGACTGTAAGCTCTTGTGAGCGGGGCCCTCACTCCTCTTGTGTCCTCCTCTCTATTTCCTCATAGATTGTAATCTCTTGTGAGCAGGGCCCTCACTCCTCTTGTGTCCTCCTCCTATCTCCTCATAGATTGTAAGCTCTTGTGAGCGGGGTCCTCACTCCTCTTGTGTCCTCCTCTATGTCCTCATAGATTGTAAGCTCTTGTGAGTGGGGCCCTCACTCCTCTTGTGTCCTCTCTATCTCATCATAGTCTGTAAGCTCTTGTGAGCAGGGTCCTCACTCCTCTTGTGTCCTCTCTATCTCCTCATAGATTGTAAGCTCTTGTGAGCAGGGTCCTCACTCCTCTTGTGTCCTCCTATCTCCTCATAGATTGTAAGCTCTTGTGAGCGGGGCCCTCACTCCTCTTGTGTCCTCCTCCTATCTCCTCATAGATTGTAAGCTCTTGTGAGTGGGGCCCTCACTCCTCTTGTGTCCTCCTCTCTATCTCCTCATAGATTGTAAGCTCTTGTGAGCGGGGTCCTCACTCCTCTTGTGTCCTCCTCTCCTATCTCCTCATAGATTGTAAGCTCTTGTGAGCGGGGCCCTCACTCCTCTTGTGTCCTCCTATCTCCTCATAGATTGTAAGCTCTTGTGAGCGGGGTCCTCACTCCTCTTGTGTCCTCCTCTATCTCCTCATAGATTTTAAGCTCTTGTGAGCGGGGTCCTCACTCCTCTTGTGTCCTCTCTATCTCCTCATAGATTGTAAGCTCTTGTGAGCGGGGTCCTCACTCCTCTTGTGTCCTCCTCTCTATCTCCTCATAGATAGTAAGCTCTTGTGAGCGGGGTCCTCACTCCTCTTGTGTCCTCCTCTCTATCTCCTCATAGATTGTAAGCTCTTGTGAGCGGGGTCCTCACTCCTCTTGTGTCCTCTCTATCTCCTCATAGATTGTAAGCTCTTGTGAGCGGGGCCCTCACTCCTCTTGTGTCCTCCTCCTATCTCCTCATAGATTGTAAGCTCTTGTGAGCGGGGCCCTCACTCCTCTTGTGTCCTCCTATCTCCTCATAGATTGTAAGCTCTTGTGAGCGGGGTCCTCACTCCTCTTGTGTCCTCTCTATCTCCTCATAGATTGTAAGCTCTTGTGAGCGGGGTCCTCACTCCTCTTGTGTCCTCCTCCTATCTCCTCATAGATTGTAAGCTCTTGTGAGCGGGGCCCTCACTCCTCTTGTGTCCTCCTATCTCCTCATAGACTGTAAGCTCTTGTGAGCGGGGCCCTCACTCCTCTTGTGTCCTCCTCCTATCTCCTCATAGATTGTAAGCTCTTGTGAGCGGGGCCCTCACTCCTCTTGTGTCCTCTCTATCTCCTCATAGATTGTAAGCTCTTGTGAGCGGGGCCCTCACTCCTCTTGTGTCCTCCTGTCTATCTCCTCATAGATTGTAAGCTCTTGTGAGTGGGGCCCTCACTCCTCTTGTGTCCTCTCTATCTCCTCATAGATTGTAAGGTCTTGTGAGCGGGGCCCTCACTCCTCTTGTGTCCTCTCTATCTCCTCATAGATTGTAAGCTCTTGTGAGCGGGGCCCTCACTCCTCTTGTGTCCTCCTCTCTATCTCCTCATAGATTGTAAGCTCTTGTGAGCGGGGCCCTCACTCCTCTTTTGTCCTCCTCTCTATCTCCTCATAGATTGTAAGCTCTTGTGAGCGGAGTCCTCACTCCTCTTGTGTCCTCCTCTCTATCTCCTCATAGATTGTAAGCTCTTGTGAGCGGGGCCCTCACTCCTCTTGTGTCCTCCTATCTCCTCATAGATTGTAAGCTCTTGTGAGCGGGGTCCTCACTCCTCTTGTGTCCTCCTCTATCTCCTCATAGATTTTAAGCTCTTGTGAGCGGGGTCCTCACTCCTCTTGTGTCCTCTCTATCTCCTCATAGATTGTAAGCTCTTGTGAGCGGGGTCCTCACTCCTCTTGTGTCCTCCTCTCTATCTCCTCATAGATAGTAAGCTCTTGTGAGCGGGGTCCTCACTCCTCTTGTGTCCTCCTCTCTATCTCCTCATAGATTGTAAGCTCTTGTGAGTGGGGTCCTCACTCCTCTTGTGTCCTCTCTATCTCCTCATAGATTGTAAGCTCTTGTGAGCGGGGCCCTCACTCCTCTTGTGTCCTCCTCCTATCTCCTCATAGATTGTAAGCTCTTGTGAGCGGGGCCCTCACTCCTCTTGTGTCCTCCTATCTCCTCATAGATTGTAAGCTCTTGTGAGCGGGGTCCTCACTCCTCTTGTGTCCTCTCTATCTCCTCATAGATTGTAAGCTCTTGTGAGCGGGGTCCTCACTCCTCTTGTGTCCTCCTCCTATCTCCTCATAGATTGTAAGCTCTTGTGAGCGGGGCCCTCACTCCTCTTGTGTCCTCCTATCTCCTCATAGACTGTAAGCTCTTGTGAGCGGGGCCCTCACTCCTCTTGTGTCCTCCTCCTATCTCCTCATAGATTGTAAGCTCTTGTGAGCGGGGCCCTCACTCCTCTTGTGTCCTCTCTATCTCCTCATAGATTGTAAGCTCTTGTGAGCGGGGCCCTCACTCCTCTTGTGTCCTCCTCTCTATCTCCTCATAGATTGTAAGCTCTTGTGAGTGGGGCCCTCACTCCTCTTGTGTCCTCTCTATCTCCTCATAGATTGTAAGGTCTTGTGAGCGGGGCCCTCACTCCTCTTGTGTCCTCTCTATCTCCTCATAGATTGTAAGCTCTTGTGAGCGGGGCCCTCACTCCTCTTGTGTCCTCCTCTCTATCTCCTCATAGATTGTAAGCTCTTGTGAGCGGGGCCCTCACTCCTCTTTTGTCCTCCTCTCTATCTCCTCATAGATTGTAAGCTCTTGTGAGCGGAGTCCTCACTCCTCTTGTGTCCTCCTCTCTATCTCCTCATAGATTGTAAGCTCTTGTGAGCGGGGTCCTCACTCCTCTTGTGTCCTCTCTATCTCCTCATAGATTGTAAGCTCTTGTGAGCGGAGTCCTCACTTCTCTTGTGTCCTCCTCTCTATCTCCTCATAGATTGTAAGCTCTTGTGAGCGGGGCCCTCACTTCTCTTGTGTCCTCCTATCTCCTCATAGATTGTAAGCTCTTGTGAGCGGGGCCCTCACTCCTCTTGTGTCCTCCTATCTCCTCATAGATTGTAAGCTCTTGTGAGCGGGGCCCTCCCCTCCTCTTGTGTCCTCCTCTCTATCTCCTCATAGATTGTAAGCTCTTGTGAGCGGGGTCCTCACTCCTCTTGTGTCCTCCTCTCTATCTCCTCATAGATTGTAAGCTCTTGTGAGCGGGGTCCTCATTCCTCTTGTGTCCTCTCTATCTCCTCATAGATTGTAAGCTCTTGTGAGCGGGGCCCTCACTACTCTTGTGTCCTCTCTATCTCCTCATAGATTGTAAGCTCTTGTGAGCGGGGCCCTCACTCCTCTTGTGTCCTCCTATCTCCTCATAGATTGTAAGCTCTTGTGAGCGGGGCCCTCACTCCTCTTGTGTCCTCCTCTCTATCTCCTCATAGATTGTAAGCTCTTGTGAGCGGAGTCCTCACTCCTCTTGTGTCCTCCTCTCTATCTCCTCATAGATTGTAAGCTCTTGTGAGCGGGGTCCTCACTCCTCTTGTGTCCTCTCTATCTCCTCATAGATTGTAAGCTCTTGTGAGCGGAGTCCTCACTCCTCTTGTGTCCTCCTCTCTATCTCCTCATAGATTGTAAGCTCTTGTGAGCGGGGCCCTCACTCCTCTTGTGTCCTCCTATCTCCTCATAGATTGTAAGCTCTTGTGAGCAGGGCCCTCACTCCTCTTGTGTCCTCCTCCTATCTCCTCATAGATTGTAAGCTCTTGTGAGCGGGGTCCTCACTCCTCTTGTGTCCTCCTCTATCTCCTCATAGATTGTAAGCTCTTGTGAGCGGGGTCCTCACTCCTCTTGTGTCCTCCTATTTCCTCATAGATTGTAAACTCTTTTGAGCGGGGTCCTCACTCCTCTTGTGTCCTCCTCCTATCTCCTCATAGACTGTAAGCTCTTGTGAGCGGGGCCCTCACTCCTCTTGTGTCCTCCTATTTCCTCATAGATTGTAAACTCTTTTGAGCGGGGTCCTCACTCCTCTTGTGTCCTCCTATTTCCTCATAGATTGTAAACTCTTGTGAGCGGGGTCCTCACTCCTCTTGTGTCCTCCTCCTATCTCCTCATAGATTGTAAGCTCTTGTGAGCGGGGTCCTCACTCCTCTTGTGTCCTCCTCCCTATCTCCTCATAGATTGTAAGCTCTTGTGAGCGGGGCCCTCACTCCTCTTGTGTCCTCCTCCCTATCTCCTCATAGATTGTAAGCTCTTGTGAGCGGGGCCCTCACTCCTCTTGTGTCCTCCTCCCTATCTCCTCATAGATTGTAAGCTCTTGTGAGCGGGGCCCTCACTCCTCTTGTGTCCTCCTCCTATCTCCTCATAGATTGTAAGCTCTTGTGAGCGGGGTCCTCACTCCTCTTGTGTCCTCCTCTATCTCCTCATAGATTGTAAGCTCTTGTGAGCGGGGTCCTCACTCCTCTTGTGTCCTCCTATTTCCTCATAGATTGTAAGCTCTTGTGAGCGGGGTCCTCACTCCTCTTGTGTCCTCCTCCTATCTCCTCATAGACTGTAAGCTCTTGTGAGCGGGGCCCTCACTCCTCTTGTGTCCTCCTCTCTATCTCCTCATAGATTGTAAGCTCTTGTGAGCGGGGTCCTCACTCCTCTTGTGTCTTCCTCTCTATCTCCTCATAGATTGTGAGCTCTTGTGAGCGGGGCCCTCACTCCTCTTGTGTCCTCCTCTCTATCTCCTCATAGATTGTAAGCTCTTGTGAGCGGGGTCCTCACTCCTCTTGTGTCCTCTCTATCTCCTCATAGATTGTAAGCTCTTGTAGCGGGGCCCTCACTCCTCTTGTGTCCTCCTCCTATCTCCTCATAGATTGTAAGCTCTTGTGAGCGGGGCCCTCACTCCTCTTGTGTCCCCCTATCTCCTCATAGATTGTAAGCTCTTGTGAGCGGGGTCCTCACTCCTCTTGTGTCCTCCTCTCTATCTCCTCATAGATTGTAAGCTCTTGTGAACGGGGTCCTCACTCCTCTTGTGTCCTCCTCTCCTATCTCCTCATAGATTGTAAGCTCTTGTGAGCGGGGCCCTCACTCCTCTTGTGTCCTCCTATCTCCTCATAGATTGTAAGCTCTTGTGTGCGGGGTCCTCACTCCTCTTGTGTCCTCCTCTATCTCCTCATAGATTGTAAGCTCTTGTGAGCGGGGTCCTCACTCCTCTTGTGTCCTCTTCTTCCTCCTATCTCCTCATAGATTGTAAGCTCTTGTGAGCAGGGTCCTCACTCCTCTTGTGTCCTCCTCTCTATCTCCTCATAGATAGTAAGCTCTTGTGAGCGGGGTCCTCACTCCTCTTGTGTCCTCCTCTCTATCTCCTCATAGATTGTAAGCTCTTGTGAGCGGGGTCCTCACTCCTCTTGTGTCCTCTCTATCTCCTTATAGATTGTAAGCTCTTGTGAGCGGGGCCCTCACTCCTCTTGTGTCCTCCTCCTATCTCCTCATAGATTGTAAGCTCTTGTGAGCGGGGCCCTCACTCCTCTTGTGTCCGCCTATCTCCTCATAGACTGTAAGCTCTTGTGAGCGGGGTCCTCACTCCTCTTGTGTCCTCCTATCTCCTCATAGATTGTAAGCTCTTGTGAGCGGGGCCCTCACTCCTCTTGTGTCCTCCTCCTATCTCCTCATAGATTGTAAGCTCTTGTGAGCGGGGCCCTCACTCCTCTTGTGTCCTCCTATCTCCTCATAGACTGTAAGCTCTTGTGAGCGGGGCCCTCACTCCTCTTGTGTCCTCTCTATCTCCTCATAGACTGTAAGCTCTTGTGAGCGGGGCCCTCACTCCTCTTGTGTCCTCCTCTCTATTTCCTCATAGATTGTAAGCTCTTGTGAGTGGGGCCCTCACTCCTCTTGTGTCCTCTCTATCTCCTCATAGACTGTAAGCTCTTGTGAGCAGGGCCCTCACTCCTCTTGTGTCCTCCTCTCTATCTCCTCATAGATTGTAAGCTCTTGTGAGTGGGGCCCTCACTCCTCTTGTGTCCTCTCTATCTCCTCATAGATTGTAAGCTCTTGTGAGCGGGGCCCTCACTCCTCTTGTGTCCTCCTCCTATCTCCTCATAGATTGTAAGCTCTTGTGAGCGGGGCCCTCACTCCTCTTGTGTCCTCCTCTCTATCTCCTCATAGATTGTAAGCTCTTGTGAGCGGGGTCCTCACTCCTCTTGTGTCCTCCTCTCCTATCTCCTCATAGATTGTAAGCTCTTGTGAGCGGGGCCCTCACTCCTCTTGTGTCCTCCTATCTCCTCATAGATTGTAAGATCTTGTGAGCGGGGTCCTCACTCCTCTTGTGTCCTCCTATCTCCTCATAGATTGTAAGCTCTTGTGAGCGGGGCCCTCACTCCTCTTGTGTCCTCCTCCTATCTCCTCATAGATTGTAAGCTCTTGTGAGCGGGGCCCTCACTCCTCTTGTGTCCTCTCTATCTCCTCATAGACTGTAAGCTCTTGTGAGCGGGGCCCTCACTCCTCTTGTGTCCTCCTCTCTATTTCCTCATAGATTGTAAGCTCTTGTGAGCAGGGCCCTCACTCCTCTTGTGTCCTCCTCTCTATCTCCTCATAGATTGTAAGCTCTTGTGAGTGGGGCCCTCACTCCTCTTGTGCTCCTCTCTATCTCCTCATAGACTGTAAGCTCTTGTGAGCAGGGCCCTCTCACTCCTCTTGTGTCCTCCTATCTCCTCATAGATTGTAAGCTCTTGTGAGCGGGGCCCTCACTCCTCTTGTGTCCTCCTCCTATCTCCTCATAGATTGTAAGCTCTTGTGAGCGGGGCCCTCACTCCTCTTGTGTCCTCCTCTCTATCTCCTCATAGATTGTAAGCTCTTGTGAGCGGGGCCCTCACTCCTCTTGTGTCCTCCTATCTCCTCAAAGATTGTAAGCTCTTGTGAGCGGGGTCCTCACTCCTCTTGTGTCCTCCTATCTCCTCAAAGATTGTAAGCTCTTGTGAGCGGGGTCCTCACTCCTCTTGTGTCCTCCTCCTATCTCCTCATAGATTGTAAGCTCTTGTGAGCGGGGTCCTCACTCCTCTTGTGTCCTCTCTATCTCCTCATAGATAGTAAGCTCTTGTGAGCGGGGTCCTCACTCCTCTTGTGTCCTCCTCTCTATCTCCTCATAGATTGTAAGCTCTTGTGAGCGGGATCCTCACTCCTCTTGTGTCCTCTCTATCTCCTCATAGATTGTAAGCTCTTGTGAGCGGGGCCCTCACTCCTCTTGTGTCCTCCTCCTATCTCCTCATAGATTGTAAGCTCTTGTGAGCGGGGCCCTCACTCCTCTTGTGTCCTCCTATCTCCTCATAGATTGTAAGCTCTTGTGAGCGGGGTCCTCACTCCTCTTGTGTCCTCTCTATCTCCTCATAGATTGTAAGCTCTTGTGAGCGGGGCCCTCACTCCTCTTGTGTCCTCCTCTCTATCTCCTCATAGATTGTAAGCTCTTGTGAGCGGAGTCCTCACTTCTCTTGTGTCCTCCTCTCTATCTCCTCATAGATTGTAAGCTCTTGTGAGCGGGGCCCTCACTCCTCTTGTGTCCTCCTATCTCCTCATAGATTGTAAGCGCTTGTGAGCGGGGCCCTCACTCCTCTTGTGTCCTCCTATCTCCTCATAGATTGTAAGCTCTTGTGAGCGGGGTCCTCACTCCTCTTGTGTCCTCTCTATCTCCTCATAGATTGTAAGCTCTTGTGAGCGGGGCCCTCACTCCTCTTGTGTCCTCCTCTCTATCTCCTCATAGATTGTAAGCTCTTGTGAGTGGGGCCCTCACTCCTCTTGTGTCCTCTCTATCTCCTCATAGATTGTAAGCTCTTGTGAGCGGGGTCCTCACTCCTCTTGTGTCCTCCTCTCTATCTCCTCATAGATTGTAAGCTCTTGTGAGCGGGGTCCTCACTCCTCTTGTGTCCTCCTATCTCCTCATAGATTGTAAGCTCTTGTGAGCGGGGTCCTCACTCCTCTTGTGTCCTCCTCTATCTCCTCATAGATTGTAAGCTCTTGTGAGCGGGGTCCTCACTCCTCTTGTGTCCTCTCTATCTCCTCATAGATTGTAAGCTCTTGTGAGCGGGGTCCTCACTCCTCTTGTGTCCTCCTCCTCTATCTCCTCATAGACTGTAAGCTCTTTTGAGCGGGGTCCTCACTCCTCTTGTGTCCTCCTATCTCCTCATAGATTGTAAGCTCTTGTGAGCGGGGCCCTCACTCCTCTTGTGTCCTCCTCCTATCTCTTCATAGATTGTAAGCTCTTGTGAGCAGAGCCCTCACTCCTCTTGTGTCCTCCTATCTCCTCATAGACTGTAAGCTCTTGTGAGCGGGGCCCTCACTCCTCTTGTGTCCTCTCTATCTCCTCATAGACTGTAAGCTCTTGTGAGCGGGGCCCTCACTCCTCTTGTGTCCTCCTCTCTATTTCCTCATAGATTGTAAGCTCTTGTGAGCAGGGCCCTCACTCCTCTTGTGTCCTCCTCTCTATCTCCTCATAGATTGTAAGCTCTTGTGAGTGGGGCCCTCACTCCTCTTGTGTCCTCCTCTCTATCTCCTCATAGATTGTAAGCTCTTGTGAGCGGGGTCCTCACTCCTCTTGTGTCCTCCTCTCTATCTCCTCATAGATTGTAAGCTCTTGTGAGCGGGGTCCTCACTCCTCTTGTGTCCTCCTCCCTATCTCCTCATAGATTGTAAGCTCTTGTGAGCGGGGCCCTCACTCCTCTTGTGTCCTCCTCCCTATCTCCTCATAGATTGTAAGCTCTTGTGAGCGGGGCCCTCGCTCCTCTTGTGTCCTCCTCCTATCTCCTCATAGATTGTAAGCTCTTGTGAGCGGGGTCCTCACTCCTCTTGTGTCCTCCTCCTATCTCCTCATAGATTGTAAGCTCTTGTGAGCGGGGTCCTCACTCCTCTTGTGTCCTCCTCTATCTCCTCATAGATTGTAAGCTCTTGTGAGCGGGGTCCTCACTCCTCTTGTGTCCTCCTATTTCCTCATAGATTGTAAGCTCTTGTGAGCGGGGTCCTCACTCCTCTTGTGTCCTCCTCCTATCTCCTCATAGACTGTAAGCTCTTGTGAGCGGGGCCCTCACTCCTCTTGTGTCCTCTCTATCTCCTCATAGATTGTAAGCTCTTGTGAGCGGGGTCCTCACTCCTCTTGTGTCTTCCTCTCTATCTCCTCATAGATTGTGAGCTCTTGTGAGCGGGGCCCTCACTCCTCTTGTGTCCTCCTCTCTATCTCCTCATAGATTGTAAGCTCTTGTGAGCGGGGTCCTCATTCCTCTTGTGTCCTCTCTATCTCCTCATAGATTGTAAGCTCTTGTGAGCGGGGCCCTCACTACTCTTGTGTCCTCTCTATCTCTTCATAGATTGTAAGCTCTTGTGAGCGGGGCCCTCACTCCTCTTGTGTCCTCCTATCTCCTCATAGATTGTAAGCTCTTGTGAGCGGGGCCCTCACTCCTCTTGTGTCCTCCTCTCTATCTCCTCATAGATTGTAAGCTCTTGTGAGCGGAGTCCTCACTCCTCTTGTGTCCTCCTCTCTATCTCCTCATAGATTGTAAGCTCTTGTGAGCGGGGCCCTCACTTCTCTTGTGTCCTCCTATCTCCTCATAGATTGTAAGCTCTTGTGAGCGGGGCCCTCACTCCTCTTGTGTCCTCCTATCTCCTCATAGATTGTAAGCTCTTGTGAGCGGGGCCCTCACTCCCTCTCTATCTCCTCATAGACTGTAAGCTCTTGTGAGCGGGGCCCTCACTCCTCTTGTGTCCTCCTCCTCCTATCTCCTCATAGATTGTAAGCTCTTGTGAGCGGGGCCCTCACTCCTCTTGTGTCCTCCTCTCTATCTCCTCATAGATTGTAAGCTCTTGTGAGCGGGGTCCTCACTCCTCTTGTGTCCTCCTCTCTATCTCCTCATAGATTGTAAGCTCTTGTGAGCGGGGTCCTCATTCCTCTTGTGTCCTCTCTATCTCCTCATAGATTGTAAGCTCTTGTGAGCGGGGCCCTCACTACTCTTGTGTCCTCTCTATCTCCTCATAGATTGTAAGCTGTTGTGAGCGGGGTCCTCACTCCTCTTGTGTCCTCCTCCTATCTCCTCATAGATTGTAAGCTCTTGTGAGCGGGGTCCTCACTCCTCTTGTGTCCTCCTCTATGTCCTCATAGATTGTAAGCTCTTGTGAGCGGGGTCCTCACTCCACTTGTGTCCTCCTATTTCCTCATAGATTGTAAGCTCTTGTGAGCGGGGTCCTCACTCCTCTTGTGTCCTCCTCCCTAACTCCTCATAGATTGTAAGCTCTTGTGAGCGGGGCCCTCACTCCTCTTGTGTCCTCCTCCCTATCTCCTCATTGATTGTAAGCTCTTGTGAGCGGGGCCCTCACTCCTCTTGTGTCCTCCTCCTATCTCCTCATAGATTGTAAGCTCTTGTGAGCGGGGTCCTCACTCCTCTTGTGTCCTCCTCCTATCTCCTCATAGATTGTAAGCTCTTGTGAGCGGGGTCCTCACTCCTCTTGTGTCCTCCTCCTATCTCCTCATAGATTGTAAGCTCTTGTGAGAGCGGGGCCCTCACTCCTCTTGTGTCCTCCTCTATCTCCTCATAGATTGTAAGCTCTTGTGAGCGGGGTCCTCACTCCTCTTGTGTCCTCCTATTTCCTCATAGATTGTAAGCTCTTGTGAGCGGGGTCCTCACTCCTCTTGTGTCCTCCTCCTATCTCCTCATAGACTGTAAGCTCTTGTGAGCGGGGTCCTCACTCCTCTTGTGTCCTCTCTATCTCCTCATAGATTGTAAGGTCTTGTGAGCGGGGCCCTCACTCCTCTTGTGTCCTCCTCTCTATCTCCTCATAGATTGTAAGCTCTTGTGAGCGGGTTCCTCACTCCTCTTGTGTCCTCCTCTCTATCTCCTCATAGATTGTAAGCTCTTGTGAGCGGGGCCCTCACTCCTCTTGTGTCCTCTCTATCTCCTCATAGATTGTAAGCTCTTGTGAGCGGGGTCCTCACTCCTCTTGTGTCCTCCTCTCTATCTCCTCATAGACTGTAAGCTCTTGTGAGCGGGGTCCTCACTCCTCTTGTGTCCTCTTCTTCCTCCTATCTCCTCATAGATTGTAAGCTCTTGTGAGCGGGGTCCTCACTCCTCTTGTGTCCTCTTCTCTATCTCCTCATAGATTGTAGGCTCTTGTGAGCGGGGTCCTCACTCCTCTTGTGTCCTCCTATCTCCTCATAGATTGTAAGCTCTTGTGAGCGGGGCCCTCACTCCTCTTGTGTCCTCCTCCTATCTCCTCATAGATTGTAAGCTCTTGTGAGCGGGGTCCTCACTCCTCTTGTGTCCTCCTCCTATCTCCTCATAGATTGTAAGCTCTTGTGAGCGGGGCCCTCACTCCTCTTGTGTCCTCCTATCTCCTCATAGACTGTAAGCTCTTGTGAGCGGGGCCCTCACTCCTCTTGTGTCCTCTCTATCTCCTCATAGATTGTAAGCTCCTGTGAGCGGGGCCCTCACTCCTCTTGTGTCCTCTCTATCTCCTCATAGATTGTAAGCTCTTGTGAGCGGGGTCCTCACTCCTCTTGTGTCCTCCTCCTATCTCCTCATAGATTGTAAGCTCTTGTGAGCGGGGTCCTCACTCCTCTTGTGTCCTCCTCTATGTCCTCATAGATTGTAAGCTCTTGTGAGCGGGGTCCTCACTCCACTTGTGTCCTCCTATTTCCTCATAGATTGTAAGCTCTTGTGAGCGGGGTCCTCACTCCTCTTGTGTCCTCCTCCCTAACTCCTCATAGATTGTAAGCTCTTGTGAGCGGGGCCCTCACTCCTCTTGTGTCCTCCTCCCTATCTCCTCATAGATTGTAAGCTCTTGTGAGCGGGGCCCTCACTCCTCTTGTGTCCTCCTCCTATCTCCTCATAGATTGTAAGCTCTTGTGAGCGGGGTCCTCACTCCTCTTGTGTCCTCCTCCTATCTCCTCATAGATTGTAAGCTCTTGTGAGCGGGGTCCTCACTCCTCTTGTGTCCTCCTCCTATCTCCTCATAGATTGTAAGCTCTTGTGAGCGGGGCCCTCACTCCTCTTGTGTCCTCCTCTATCTCCTCATAGATTGTAAGCTCTTGTGAGCGGGGTCCTCACTCCTCTTGTGTCCTCCTATTTCCTCATAGATTGTAAGCTCTTGTGAGCGGGGTCCTCACTCCTCTTGTGTCCTCCTCCTATCTCCTCATAGACTGTAAGCTCTTGTGAGCGGGGCCCTCACTCCTCTTGTGTCCTCTCTATCTCCTCATAGATTGTAAGCTCTTGTGAGCGGGGCCCTCACTCCTCTTGTCTCCTCCTCTCTATCTCCTCATAGATTGTAAGCTCTTGTGAGTGGGGCCCTCACTCCTCTTGTGTCCTCTCTATCTCCTCATAGATTGTAAGGTCTTGTGAGCGGGGCCCTCACTCCTCTTGTGTCCTCCTCTCTATCTCCTCATAGATTGTAAGCTCTTGTGAGCGGGTTCCTCACTCCTCTTGTGTCCTCCTCTCTATCTCCTCATAGATTGTAAGCTCTTGTGAGCGGGGCCCTCACTCCTCTTGTGTCCTCTCTATCTCCTCATAGATTGTAAGCTCTTGTGAGCGGGGTCCTCACTCCTCTTGTGTCCTCCTCTCTATCTCCTCATAGACTGTAAGCTCTTGTGAGCGGGGTCCTCACTCCTCTTGTGTCCTCTTCTTCCTCCTATCTCCTCATAGATTGTAAGCTCTTGTGAGCGGGGTCCTCACTCCTCTTGTGTCCTCTTCTCTATCTCCTCATAGATTGTAGGCTCTTGTGAGCGGGGTCCTCACTCCTCTTGTGTCCTCCTATCTCCTCATAGATTGTAAGCTCTTGTGAGCGGGGCCCTCACTCCTCTTGTGTCCTCCTCCTATCTCCTCATAGATTGTAAGCTCTTGTGAGCGGGGTCCTCACTCCTCTTGTGTCCTCCTCCTATCTCCTCATAGATTGTAAGCTCTTGTGAGCGGGGCCCTCACTCCTCTTGTGTCCTCCTATCTCCTCATAGACTGTAAGCTCTTGTGAGCGGGGCCCTCACTCCTCTTGTGTCCTCTCTATCTCCTCATAGATTGTAAGCTCCTGTGAGCGGGGCCCTCACTCCTCTTGTGTCCTCTCTATCTCCTCATAGATTGTAAGCTCTTGTGAGCGGGGTTCTCACTCCTCTTGTGTCCTCTCTATCTCCTCATAGATTGTAAGCTCTTGTGAGCGGGGTCCTCACTCCTCTTGGGTGAATTGACTTATTACTCAGTAATGACTCATTTTTTCTGTACTTGTACTCTACAATTTGTACAGAGCTGCGGAACATGTTGGCGCTATATAAATATAATGTATGATTATATCTCAGACTATGTTATAGCGCTGTCTGCTTCCTGCTCCAGTTAGTAGATGGGGGTGTCGGGTCTCCCAGTGATCTGATATTAATGACTTAGCCAATATTTTTCAGCCGGAGGGTCTGGACTTGGATTCTTTATGTACAAAACACAAATCCTCTTCTTTTCCACCATCCTTTAGATAATCAGCTTCAGAATGTCTGCCCTTACAAGATTTACATTAGACATCCAGATCCCAAGTCAGCAGCCATGATGCCCCCAAACTGCACACTAGGGATAAGGATTTGGGGTTGTGTGGAGGGTTCTCATCGTACATTTGTGCCTGTCCTCTTAACTCCTCTGTCCTTTGAACTTTTGCCCAGAAGCATTGTAGAAGATCCCAGTGGTCTCAGTTAAACTTGCCCACCCTGTTTTTTGGCCAGCATAAGCTTCCTTTGTATTGTCCTGTCCTGATCACCATTCTTGGTCAGTGTCTTCTAATACTGTACGCATGGACATAGGGTTCTGCAGGTTATACAGTCTTCTTTGTGGACCTCTTACTGTTCCCTTTGGGGTCTTTCTTGCCTCTTTCAGGATCATCCTTTGTACTGTTGGACACCCAAGAGTGTCCAAGGGAGAGAAGCATTGTCCTGAATGAAGTCAGTAGACACCTAGGTCTTTAGCTTTTGTGGCCTTCTCCAGCCTCACCCCTCTTTTTGAAGTCTTCTTTGACTCACACTTCCACAGTTGTCCTTGTGAAGAGCAGATCTGCCAGTAACCAGGCTTTGTGTGCCTTTATGTAATGGACTCCTGTGACATCTCATCTCCTTCATGGATTCTCATTTTGCAGATGAGCTCTTAGAGGAGCCATTAAGGCCACGCTGCGCCATCCGGGCCGCAAGTTTTGATACTCTTCATGTGTTTGATGGGTTGCTGGTTCACCGCCAGATGTGTTTTCTGGGTGTTCAGGAGCTACCTGAGCGCAACTGCACAAAATGCCCCTTGCAGTGTGGTAGCCGGACGGCAGCCTCATCTGTCAGGAGAGCCTTCAGACCAGAGAGCGGGGAGACCATCTGATCCGGGTCTGTAGAAGGTCTTTTCCACTTTCCTCTTGCAGTCCAGGACGTCCTGAATTTCTGCCCTGTTCCCATCAGTCCTGGTGTCCATGTGAGGTGCGGCTGATGGTCCCCAGAAATGGTCACCAGGACCTCTGTAGGTGTGAGAGTTCTCTACAGCTGGTCAATAATCACATCAGCCGAGGTCAGGTCTGAAGAACGATCCTGAAATTTGGCACAAGTTTTCCTGCTCATCTTTAGGCACCTTGTGTTCATGGTAGTGTAAACCAGGCCATGGTCTGAACAGCAAGAAGTTGCTTCTTGTTTGGCCCATGTAGCACATACATTCTCAGGTCAGACATCACATTGCCTAAGAGCAGCATTCCCACTGTCAGTGACTTATAGTTGTCGGGCCCCGGAGATTCATTCACATTCATTTCTTCCAAATCTTTTTGGACCTTTAAGTTGACCCAGTCATGTCAATCGCAGTGAGGTCACCAGAGGGCCCGGACCAGTCACTAACAGTGAGGTCACCAGTGGGCCTGGACCGGACACTAGAGATGACATCATCAGTATTAGAACAATGCTAGCTCTCTCCTCGCTGACACCTGGTGCGATGTGGCTCTTCCTTGGGCCCCTTCACTCTGAGGATTGTGGGGTCCTGCAGTCCCAAGGTCCTCAGCGCTACATCACGGAGCACCCATACGTAGAAATAAGCATACAGAAGGCCACGTAATAACAAGATGAGCTTTATGTAACCCAACATTACACATACATGACAATCTTGAGCCTGCACAATCTCATGTCTTATACTCCAGTCACACCTAGAGCTGTACTCACTATTCTGCTGATTTCCTGTTAATGATGCAATACCTCACTGCTGCCCCTGCTGGTTCAGAGCATGTACTGCAGCTTTACACAGTGCTAGAGGTAGTGTTTACAAGAATAGGCTGGAGATAGAACTACAAAGCTCAGAATTCAGCACAGCGTGACACTGACAAAGATATTCAATCTTTATACAATAGCGTGGTCCTTAACTACATCGCATGACTCCAATCACATCCAGAGCTGCGGGGCTCACAACTAAAATGGCTGACTACTTGGGATGGAACTGGAATATATCAAGATGTAGCAGCAGAATTGTGACTGCAGCTCTGGATGTGATAGGAGAATAAGAAATTACACAAATACAGATTTGTGACTGCAGCTCTGGATGTGACTGGAGTTTAACAGTTGAAGTACATAAGATAATGTTGGCACACGCTTCTCGTTCAGGCCTTGTTAATCGTGCTCATACAACATGCAATGTAAGATGAGATGTGTATAGACATTGTGGCTGCCGCGCCAGTGTACATGTGATTGCCACGTAAGGGGCGGTGGCGGCAGAACACGGGGTGGTATATGTAGTGTTCTCTATAAATAAAAAAAAACGGAGGATGGTTCAGGTACAAACGTAGAGATCTCCGGCGCGGGGTCAGTGCATGTAGAGAGCTGCAGGCTGGAGGCTCCATCATCTTTGGTCCAGGGCAGGTTTGTGGGGTGTCAGTACGTGGGCGAGCTCAGGATGAACAGTTTCTCCTCCTCTTTGCGGATCCAGCGCAGCAGACGGGAGACGCCATTTACAGCTGAAGACTTCGTCGCCAGGGGGCTGAAACAGGCGTAAAGTTCAAAAGCCTCCGTCACCTGCAGAGGGCGAGAAGATACATCACCCACAGACTACACACAAACGGTGGCTGTACACATGCAGGACTCCAGGAAAGCTGAGTGGCCACTCAGTAATGGTAACGATACTGGTCACAGGATACATAACTTACTAAATCCTCCTCCCAGTCACAGTATGTCACACGGGGGCAATATATGGGGGAGCTGTTAAAGTCACTGGGCTCATGAAATGCATTGAGGGCTGGTGAAGAAAAGCGATGTGACTATCTAACAGATAAGACCTGTGCAGGGCCGTAGACCACCTCTAGCTGACAATGACCTCTGCAGGGCCGTAGACCACCTCTATCTGACAATGACCTCTGCAGGGCCGTAGACCACCTCTAGCTGACAATGACCTCTGCAGAGCCGTAGACCACCTCTAGCTGACAATGACCTCTGCAGGGCCGTGGACCACCTCTAGCTGACAATGACCTGTGCAGGGCCGTGGACCACCGCTAGCTGACAATGACCTGTGCAGGGCCGTGGACCACCTCTATCTGACAATGACCTGTGCAGGGCCGTAGACCACCTCTATCTGACAATGACCTGTGCAGAGCCGTAGACCACCTCTAGCTGACAATGACCTCTGCAGGGCCGTAGACCACCTCTAGCTGACAATGACCTGTGCAGGGCCGTGGACCACCGCTAGCTGACAATGACCTGTGCAGGGCCGTGGACCACCTCTAGCTGACAATGACCTGTGCAGGGCCGTGGACCACCGCTAGCTGACAATGACCTCTGCAGGGCCGTAGACCACCTCTAGCTGACAATGACCTCTGCAGGGCCGTGGACCACCTCTAGCTGACAATGACCTGTGCAGGCCCATGGACCACCTCTAGCTGACAATGACCTCTGCAGGGCCGTAGACCACCTCTAGCTGACAATGACCTGTGCAGGCCCATGGACCACCTCTAGCTGACAATGACCTCTGCAGAGCCGTAGACCACCTCTAGCTGACAATGACCTCTGCAGGGCCGTAGACCACCTCTAGCTGACAATGACCTGTGCAGGGCCGTGGACCACCGCTAGCTGACAATGACCTGTGCAGGGCCGTGGACCACCTCTAGCTGACAATGACCTGTGCAGGGCCGTGGACCACCGCTAGCTGACAATGACCTGTGCAGGGCCGTGGACCACCTCTAGCTGACAATGACCTCTGCAGGGCCGTAGACCACCTCTAGCTGACAATGACCTCTGCAGGGCCGTGGACCACCTCTAGCTGACAATGACCTGTGCAGGCCCATGGACCACCTCTAGCTGACAATGACCTCTGCAGGGCCGTAGACCACCTCTAGCTGACAATGACCTGTGCAGGCCCATGGACCACCTCTAGCTGACAATGACCTCTGCAGGGCCGTAGACCACCTCTAGCTGACAATGACCTGTGCAGGCCCATGGACCACCTCTAGCTGACAATGATCTCTGCAGGGCCGTAGACCACCTCTAGCTGACAATGACCTCTGCAGGGCCGTAGACCACCTCTAGCTGACAATGACCTGTGCAGAGCCGTAGACCACCTCTAGCTGACAATGACCTCTGCAGGGCCGTAGACCACCTCTAGCTGACAATGACCTCTGCAGGCCCATGGACCACCTTTAGCTGACAATGACCTGTGCAGGGCCGTAGACCACCTCTAGCTGACAATGACCTCTGCAGGGCCGTAGACCACCTCTAGCTGACAATGACCTGTGCAGAGCCGTAGACCACCTCTAGCTGACAATGACCTCTGCAGGGCCGTAGACCACCTCTAGCTGACAATGACCTGTGCAGAGCTGTAGACCACCTCTAGCTGACAATGACCTCTGCAGGCCCATGGACCACCTTTAGCTGACAATGACCTCTGCAGGGCCATAGACTAACCTAGCTGACAATGACCTCTGCAGGCCCATGGACCACCTTTAGCTGACAATGACCTCTGCAGGGCCGTAGACCACCTCTAGCTGACAATGACCTCTGCAGGGCCGTGGACCACCTCTAGCTGACAATGACCTGTGCAGGGCCGTAGACCACCTCTAGCTGACAATGACCTCTGCAGGGCCGTAGACCACCTCTATCTGACAATGACCTCTGCAGGGCCGTAGACCACCTCTAGCTGACAATGACCTGTGCAGAGCCGTAGACCACCTCTAGCTGACAATGACCTGTGCAGGGCCGTGGACCACCTCTATCTGACAATGACCTCTGCAGGGCCGTAGACCACCTCTAGCTGACAATGACCTCTGCAGGGCCGTAGACCACCTCTAGCTGACAATGACCTGTGCAGAGCCGTAGACCACCTCTAGCTGACAATGACCTGTGCAGGGCCGTGGACCACCTCTATCTGACAATGACCTCTGCAGGGCCGTGGACCACCTCTAGCTGACAATGACCTGTGCAGGGCCGTAGACCACCTCTAGCTGACAATGACCTGTGCAGGGCCGTAGACCACCTCTAGCTGACAATGACCTCTGCAGGGCCGTAGACCACCTCTAGCTGACAATGACCTCTGCAGGGCCGTAGACCACCTCTAGCTGACAATGACCTGTGCAGGGCCGTAGACCACCTCTAGCTGACAATGACCTCTGCAGGGCTGTAGACCACCTCTAGCTGACAACGATGAGGAGCTCTGCAGGCCGTAATCCACCAGTGGAAGCTACAGGAATATCTACAGTCGTTGACTGATGCAGAGGCCTTCAACGTGTCCTGTGCAGACAGCTGCAGGGCTAGAGGCAGGCTCCGTTGCGGGGTCTATAGTGGATCATCTTCTGATACTCACCCAGGCCAGCACGTTCTCTTGGGGCCCCATGTGGTACATGGTGGTGAGCGGGTGTGAGCTGCAATGGGCCCGGCCATGCAGATACTGGTACAGAGACACCACACGCTTCTGTTCTCCCTCCGTGTTGTAAGGAGCGGTCATGGCTGGACTGTGGAGACATCACATGATCAGCAGGAGCAGGAAATTTAACCCTACCACAGATGTAGGTGAGAAGGGAAGAGTCTGAGGAGGGGGCGGCAAGATCTGAGTGAAGACCTTAAGACGCATGGGATGGGTTAACTACTTGCTGCCCTTCACCCCTTCCCCTCCATCATGGTGTCGATCCATCATGCTGCTCCTGGCTCTTCTAGATGGGCCAGCAACAAACCCTCCATCATGGACTTGTGCCCCCCTAAAACAGTTCCCTTTAACCCACTGTGATGATTCTGCTTAAATATGGCTATAATTCAGAGCTGTATTTTGGTCTCTGGGTAGCGTATTTCTGTCTAGTTCCATTTACTCATAAGGTGCGCAGCCATAAGCATAGGTATATTGCCAATAGTGGCCGGACTGGAACAATAGGGCTTTGTATCCATCCCAGCAGGGCTCCATTGTATTCCTACACAGTCCTGAGTGATCAAAGAAACATGCATGGTGCAGCCTGCACTGGTAGATCAGATATGGCTGATAACATTGTATCATTTCACTTGGTCTCAGCTCTTTGCAAAGAATCTGGATTTGAGTGGATTAATCCATCAGACTTGCTGTTGCTGATGACCTCATTCTGGGAGGTGGTATAAAGGGTATAAAAGATGAGGTAAGAGGCAATGGGAGGAGATTGTGCTGAGACTACAGGATATTACAGACAGACCACTGTGAGGAGCATGCAGGCTGGATTATTGTATTAATGCTACATGCTGAGAAGCCTCCACTGGTGATCTCCACATGCCATGCGTGAGTGTTGGATTATAGAGCCACATCCAGGAGATGTGTGGTAAAGTAACTATTTCACCTTTATCCCTTTTATTTTAAGTACTGTATATTGTAACTAGTAACTGTTAATGCTTGCATATATCTACATATCTGTTCTGAACTGCATGTGTTAGATGTTAATACCGACCCATTTAGGGGTTAATAAATATATAAAATTTAGAAAGCTTGTCTTGTATTTATCTGGTGAACCCGACATTCACTGGCGGTGAGTGTGGTTTTTATATGAAAGAAGACTCAGGTGGGGCCACAGCGGTGTTGGCGCACTGAGGATCTTTCACATTGGTCACACACTATTGGCAATATACCTATGATTATGGCTGCGCACCTTATGAGTAAATGGAACTAGAGAGAAATACGCTACCCAGAGACCAAAATACAGCTCTGAATTATAGCCATATTTAAGCAGAATCATCACACCCACTGTATGCTGGCTAGTCATTATCACAGCTGCTCCTAGGAACCCAATCATTAGGGATGGAGGGGAGCAGCCAATGAAAACTTTAACAGACAGAACATCTAATGGGAGGCTGCAGAAGTCATCACACCTTGGAAAATCCTGCATATAGCAAGGATCTAAGCTGCTAACTACAAACAGTCATGAACTGGGCACCGCTGATCTCTGCCCGGCTCACCCTTCTCACCTGGTAAAGAGTCCGGAGCTTTTGGATTTGTACAGGAAATGTCTCAGTTCTGGGATCCCAACTTGTGCAACGTCATAGAGCGAGTTCCTTAGAGCGTCCTTCAGCGGTGCCCACGTCCCTCGCTTCTCCAACCGCTCCATTATCTTCCTCTTGCAGTCGGAGGCGGTGAAGAAGTCTTCACGGTCAGTGGAAACCATCAGCAGGAGCAGCTCCGGCTTGTGGCTCAGGTAGGAGATGTGTGTATGGAAGAAGCCAGAAGGGTTAAACTTTGGGAGACACACTGGGGTCCAGGCCTCGCCCTCTCGGAAGGAGCTGGATGATGTCACCAGGTTGAAGAGCAGGTGGATGTCAATGGGGTGCAGGTACTGGTCCTTCCTCCTGACCAGGGTGACCAGCTGCTGCTCAGACATCAGGATGGAGAAGACCAGGCTCTTGGCCTTGGCCTGCTGCAGACAGTAAGTAGCCGCGTCTCGCAGTCCTGGGGCCAGAGGTAAACAGCGCACAGCGGCCAGGAGGAAGCTGGGGTCGGAGTCCATGGAGTCCAGCAGGTTGTCAGTGATGCGCTCGGAGCCGGAGAGGAGCCGCCGCAGGTCGTAGCTGGGTCGCTGCTGGAACAGGTGGTGGAGCTGAGCACAGGTGACCAGGCTGACGATCTGGTAGTAAACGTACAGCAGCTCCTGCGCAATCTCCTGCTCCGACTGACGGGTGTGCGACACGGAAACCAGCACCAACGGGGAGCGGCGCACAAACACCACAGTGTAGCCATCTGTAAGAGGAAGGGATTATAGAAGTTATAATGTATGGAGCGGGATCCCCCACATCCCTCTGATGCAGTGTCACAGTTATATCTGGTGCTGGAAAAGCTGGGTGACACCACAGTACTGACAAGGGTGGGACCAGTAGACGTCCACTTACAGAATCACAGTATGACCAGGCACCAGGAGAGAGAAGCATCACCCAGCTTTCCCAGTTGCAGACAACAGTTACTAGAACACCCCATGGACTGTCACAGGAGTGGGGGGTCCTGGTCTGGTACCTGCATGGATCGAGCGGATGGCGTTTTTGTCTGTCTCCAGAAATGACACAAGCGCCATCATGACTCCAGCCGTGCTGGACAGCGCCTCCTCTGAGCGATAGCGAGAATACACCGGCTTCCCTGCCTCGCTCAGCACAAACACATGCTTCTGGTGCCGGTACCAGTCATCCAGCGGCCACAGTCCTCCATCTCCTTCTTGGCTCCCAGGGGGCGTTGTGTCTCCGCACTCAGGGGTCACCACCCTGTTCTGCTCATCACTGTGGGAAGAGCTTACACTCAGCTGTGTGCTGAGCTTACTGAAGTCCTGAGTGATCTCCTCCATGTTCTCCATCTCCCCCTCGAGCCCCGGACTCCCCGGCACCGACCCTTCTACCTCACCGGTGAGGTCCTCGTACGACTGAGCGTGCACAAACATGGCTTCATCTTGGCTGGCCCCTGGGGACAGAAGGGCAGACATCAGAGAGCACTCCCCTTCCTGCTGCAGAGCCTGGGCTGCGGAGCTGACACTCACCAGGCTCCGTCCCCTGGATCAGTGCAGGGCCGGGGCTCTCAGACCGATCAGTCCTTTCCTCTATGGACAGAGATGAAGTTGTGGCGGAGGTCGCCGTCTCTTGGTGCCAGCAGTTGTCCACATCTGAAGCCATGAGCTCTGCGCAAAAGAGACACAAGCCAAGAATAGAGCTGTCCGGACTACAACTCCCAGCATGCCCTAGCAGGTAGGGGTATATAGATAGACAGTACATCGGGGGACGCGGCGGTCACCCCCTCACCTGGCTGCGCTCCTCACCTCACATCAGTCACTGACTCAGTCCTTGGTGACCACCCTGGCCGCCATACGCTGCTCTGCCGCCGCTCAGCGCCTCTCCCAGGACATTGTGGGGATTGTAGTTCTCTGGTTGTCACTGCAGGAGAAAACAACAAGAAGATCCATGTGAGAGGTGACAGGGGCCCCAAGGATGGACAGGAAGACCTCCTCAACCAGCCAAGGATGGTAACCCCATCACTACAAGTCACAGCATAACTTCAGGCCTTGCCCTACTCCATGAACGCTATGCTATGCCTTATAGTGCCACAGCTGCTTGACACAGAGCAGGCCTGGTCTGTGCTATAGATCTTTATATGCAGAATGTGCCTCACACCTGGATCCTCGCAGGGGGACTACAAATCCCAGCACTATCCGGCCTGTCCGCTCCTGTCTTCCGCAGGGACTACACTTCCCGGCATCGCCCGCTCCTCCCCGCGCCTTGCCTGTCGGGACTTGTAGTTTCCACCGCGGTATTTCGGCTATTCCTGCGGAGCTCGGACTACAGTTCCCTGCAGGCTGTGCGGCAGGACGGTATCACGTGTTTCCGCTCTGGACCGGAGGTTCCCGTCGTCTGCGTCTGAGTGGAAGAGACGGTGAGGAATGGAGGCGGCCTGAGGAGACGGGGACGAGGGGAGGAAAGGGGAAGAGAGACCCGGAGAGGGGAAGGGAAGAGAGACCCGGGGAGGAGAGGGGAAGAGAGACTCGGGGAGGAGAGGGGAAGAGAGACCCGGGGAGGAGAGGGGAAGGGAAGAGAGACCCGGGGAGGAGAGGGGAAGGGAAGAGAGACCCGGGGAGGAGAGGGGAAGAGAGACCCGGAGAGGAGAGGGGAAGAGAGACTCGGGGAGGAGAGGGGAAGAGAAGAGAGACCCGGGGAGGAGAGGGGAAGGGAAGAGAGACCCGGAGAGGGGAAGAGAAGAGAGACCCGGGGAGGAGAAGGGAAGGGAAGAGAGACCCGGGGAGGAGAGGGGAAGGGAAGAGAGACCCGGAGAGGGGAAGAGAAGAGAGACCCGGGGAGGAGAAGGGAAGGGAAGAGAGACCCGGGGAGGAGAGGGGGAGGGAAGAGAGACCCGGGGAGGAGAGGGGAAGGGAAGAGAGACCCGGGGAGGGGAAGAGAGACCCGGAGAGGAGAGGGGAAGAGAGACTCGGGGAGGAGAGGGGAAGAGAGACCCGGGGAGGAGAGGGGAAGAGAGACCCGGGGAGGAGAGGGGAAGAGAGAGCCGGGGAGGAGAGGGGAAGAGAGACCCGGGGAGGAGAAGGGAAGGGAAGAGAGACCCGGGGAGGGAGAGGGGAAGGGAAGAGAGACCCGGGGAGGAGAGGGGAAGGGAAGAGAGACCCGGGGAGGAGAGGGGAAGGGAAGAGAGACCCGGGGGAGGGGAAGAGAGACCCGGAGAGGAGAGGGGAAGAGAGACTCGGGGAGGAGAGGGGAAGAGAGACCCGGGGAGGAGAGGGGAAGAGAGACCCGGGGAGGAGAGGGGAAGAGAGAGCCGGGGAGGAGAGGGGAAGAGAGACCCGGGGAGGAGAGAGGGAAGGGAAGGGAAGAGAGACCCGGGGAGGAGAGGGGAAGGGAAGGGAAGAGAGACCCGGGGAGGAGAGGGGAAGGGAAGGGAAGAGAGACCCGGGGAGGAGAGGGGAAGGGAAGGGAAGAGAGAGCCCGGGGAGGGAGAGGGGAAGGGAAGGGAAGAGAGACCCGGGGAGGAGAGGGGAAGGGAAGGGAAGAGAGACCCGGGGAGGAGAGGGGAAGGGAAGGGAAGAGAGACCCGGGGGAGGAGAGGGGAAGGGAAGGGAAGAGAGACCCGGGGAGGAGAGGGGAAGGGAAGGGAAGAGAGACCCGGGGAGGAGAGGGGAAGGGAAGGGAAGAGAGACCCGGGGAGGAGAGGGGAAGGGAAGGGAAGAGAGACCCGGGGAGGAGAGGGGAAGGGAAGGGAAGAGAGACCCGGGGAGGAGAGGGGAAGGGAAGAGAGACCCGGGGAGGAGAGGAGAGGGGAAGGGAAGAGAGACCCGGAGAGGGGAAGAGAAGAGAGACCCGGAGAGGGGAAGAGAAGAGAGACCCGGAGAGGGGAAGAGAAACCCGGGGAGGAGAGGAGAGGGGAAGGGAGAGCCGGAGAGGAGAGGGGAAGAGAAACCCGGAGAGGAGAGGGGAAGAGAGAGCCGGAGAGGGGAAGAGAGACCCGGAGAGGAGAGGGGAAGAGAGAGCCGGGGAGGAGAGGAGAGGAGAGGGGAAGAGAGAGCCGGGGAGGGAGAGGAGAGGGGAAGAGAGAGCCGGGGGAGGAGAGGAGAGGGGAAGAGAGACCCGGGGAAGGGAGGAGAGGGGAAGAGAGACCCGGGGAAGGGAGGAGAGGGGAAGAGAGACCCGGGGAAGGGAGGAGAGGGGAAGAGAGACCCGGGGAAGGGAGGAGAGGGGAAGAGAGACCCGGGGAAGGGAGGAGAGGGGAAGAGAGACCCGGGGAAGGGAGGAGAGGGGAAGAGAGACCCGGGGAAGGGAGGAGAGGGGAAGAGAGACCCGGGGAGGGGAAGAGAGACCCGGGGAGGAGAGGAGAAGAGAAAGCCGGAGAGGAGAGGAGAGGAGAGGGGAAGAGAGAGCCGGAGAGGAGAGGGGAAGAGAGACCCGGGGAAGGGAGGAGAGGGGAAGAGAGAGCCGGGGAGGAGAGGAGAGGGGAAGAGAGAGCCGGGGAGGAGAGGAGAGGGGAAGAGAGAGCCGGGGAGGAGAGGAGAGGGGAAGAGAGAGCCGGGGAGGAGAGGAGAGGGGAAGAGAGACCCGGGAAAGGGAGGAGAGGGGAAGAGAGACCCGGGGAAGGGAGGAGAGGGGGAAGAGAGACCCGGGGAAGAGAGACCCGGGGAGGGGAGGAGAGGAGAAGAGAAAGCCGGAGAGGAGAGGAGAGGGGAAGAGAGAGCCGGAGAGGAGAGGGGAAGAGAGACCCGGGGAAGGGAGGAGAGGGGAAGAGAGAGCCGGGGAGGAGAGGGGAAGGGAAGAGAGAGCCGGGGAGGAGAGGGGAAGAGAGACCCGGGGAGGAGAGGGGAAGAGAGACCCGGGGAGGGGAGGAGAGGGGAAGAGAGACCCGGGGAGGGGAGGAGAGGGGAAGAGAGACCCGGGGAGGAGAGGAGAGGGGAAGAGAGAGCCGGGGAGGAGAGGGGAAGAGAGACCCGGGGAGGGAGAGGGGAAGAGAGACCCGGGGGAGGAGAGGGGAAGAGAGACCCGGGGAGGAGAGGGGAAGAGAGACCCGGGGAGGAGAGGGGAAGAGAGACCCGGGGAAGGGAGGAGAGGGGAAGAGAGACCCGGGGAGGGGAAGAGAGACCCGGGGAGGGGAAGAGAGACCCGGGGAGGGGGAAGAGAGACCCGGGGAGGGGAAGAGAGACCCGGGGAGGGGAGGAGAGGAGAAGAGAGAGCCGGAGAGGAGAGGGGAAGAGAGAGCCGGAGAGGGGAAGAGAGAGCCGGAGAGGAGAGGAGAGGAGAAGAGATAGCCGGAGAGGAGAAGAGAGAGCCGGAGAGGGGAGGAGAGGGGAAGAGAGACCCGGGGAGGGGAAGGGAGAGGAGAGGAGGGGAAGGGAGGGGAGAGGAGGGGAAGGGAGGGGAGAGGGGAAGAGAAACCCTGGGAGGGGAGGAGAGACCCGGGGAGGAGAGGAGAGGAGAAGAGAAGAGAGACGAGGAGAGGGGAAGAGAGGCCCGGAGAGGAGAGGGGAAGAGAGACCCGGGGGAGGAGACCAGAAACCCACCACTAATATGCTAACGGCACGCTGGGGTTTGTAGTTTTATAAAATAACTTCACAGGTAAACCTGACAGGACACACTGGGATTTGTAGTGCCACAGGGTTCAGACCGAAGCAGTGTTCATTTATAGACTGTACAGGAGCAGAGGGGGCAGAGTGTCATCTCTGGGTTGTTGCTGGGTCTTGTAGTTCCTCTGCAAGCCTCTCGGATGTTGTCCTGTGTTCAGTGAGGAGTCGATGCTGCAGTTCTGCTCTCGTCCGTGGAAGTGACATAATGGAGTCCTTATAGATCTGTCTGTGTGTTGCCTGTTATTACATGGATGACTGTCTCAATGACGACGACTCCTGCGCTGTGGATGTCATGTGACCTGGCTTCTATTCACTGCATGGATTGTCTTTGGTTGTTCATCTGTCCGTGTTCTTTCCACAGATTCATCTTCAGGTGTCGCTTATCTCAGCAGTGAACATGTGGGATGCCCCCCGACAACCTGGTCCTGGCTTCCGGTGAGTGCTTTGTTAGAAATCCTGACAGCCTTTGCAGGGGTTGATCTGACCCCGGGACCCCCACAGATCAGCTGTATGAAGACAGTGCGGCTCCCAGTAGTGTTTACATACCGCCAGCCACGCGGCTCACACACCATACAAACTGTAACAGCGAGTATATGGGACAGCCCTGCAGATAGATAGGTTAGTATCACCAGAACCAGCATATCACCCCAGCCCTGCAGATAGATAGGTTACTGTCACCAGGCCCAGCATATCACCCCAGCCCTGCAGATAGATAGGTTACTGTCACCAGGCCCAGCATATCACCCCAGCCCTGCAGATAGATAGGTTACTGTCACCAGGCCCAGCATATCACCCCAGCCCTGCAGATAGATAGGTTGCAGGGCTGGTGATATACTGGTTCTGGTAACAGACTTACTTTGACATAGAAAACTGCACATTGTCTCACTAGAGCCACATCCGAAGTCGCCACCATACTGGTCACTTTATATTGTGTGAGTAACCACAGGGGTGGTGTCTTGTCTGTATACAGTCATGGCCAAAAGTTTTGAGAATGATACAAATATTAATTTTTACAAAGTCTACTGCTTCAGTTTTTCTAATGGCAATTTGCATATACTCCAGAATGTTATAAAGAGTGATCAGCTTAACAGCAATTACTTGCAAAGTCAATATTTGCCTAGAAAATGAACTTTATCCCCCAAAACACATTTCAACATCATTGCAGCCCTGCCTTAAAAGGACCACCTAACATCGTTTCAGTGATTGCTCCATTAACACAGGTGTGGGTGTTGATGAGGACAGGGCTGGAGATCAATCTGTCATGATTAAGTAAGAATGACACCACTGGACACTTTAAAAGGAGGCTGGTGCTTGCCATCATTGTTTCTCTTCTGTTAACCATGGTTATCTCTAAAGAAACACGTGCAGTCATCATTGCACTGCACAAAAATGGCCTAACTGGGAAGAGTATTGCAGCTAGAAAGATTGCACCTCAGTCAACAATCTATCGCATCATCAAGAACTTCAAGGAGAGAGGTTCCATTGGTGCCAAAAAGGCTCCAGGGCGCCCAAGAAAGACCAGCAAGCGGCAGGACCGTCTCTTAAAAGTGTTTCAGCTGCGGGATGGGGCTACCAGCAGTGCAGAGCTTGCTGAGGAATGGCAGCAGGCAGGTGTGAGTGCATCTGCACGCACTGTGAGGCGGAGACTCTTGGAGCAAGGCCTGGTCTCAAGGAGGGCAGCAAAGAAGCCACTTCTCTCCAGAAAAAACATCAGGGACAGACTGATATTCTGCAAAAGGTACAGGGAGTGGACTGCTGAGGACTGGGGGAAAGTCATTTTCTCTGATGAATCCCCTTTTCCATTGTTTGGAACATCTGGAAAACAGCTTATTCGGAGAAGAAGAGGTGAGCGCTACCACCAGTCTTGTCTCATGCCAACTGTAAAGCATCCTGAAACCATTCATGTGTGGGGTTGCTTCTCAGCCAAGGGAATGGGCTCTCTCACAGTCTTGCCATGAATAAAGAATGGTACCAGAATGTCCTCCAAGAGCAACTTCTCCCAACCGTCCAAGAGCAGTTTGGCGCTCAACAATGCCTTTTCCAGCATGATGGAGCACCTTGCCATAAAGCAAAGGTGATAACTAAATGGCTCAGGGAACAAAACATAGAGATTTTGGGTCCATGGCCTGGAAACTCCCCAGATCTTAATCCCATTGAGAACTTGTGGTCAATCATCAAGAGACGGGTGGACAAACAAAAACCAACAAATTCAGACAAAATGAAAGCATTGATTCTGCAAGAATGGACGGCTATCAGTCAGGATTTGGTCCAGAAGTTGATTGAGAGCATGCCAGGGAGAATTGCAGAGGTCCTGAAGAAGAAGGGTCAACACTGCAAATATTGACTTGCTGCATTAACTCATTCTAACTGTCAATATAAGCTTCTGTTACTCATAATATGAATGCAATTCTATTTCTGTATGTGATAAAAACATCTGACAAACACACAGAAAAACCAGAGGGCAGCAGATCATGTGAAAATACAATATTTGTGGCATTCTCAAAACTTTTGGCCATGACTGTACATAGTAGATTGGGGGATGTTAATTTTGGAATTTTCTATGATGTCCTATACTGTGAGGCCATTTCTAATGCAGAGTTTGGCCTTTCTTTTCTTTCTTTTCACAGGGGTCATCCTGGAGAACAATTTCCACCTAGAATACCCCAGGGTGCCCATCCAAGAGTGCGAGGACGACCTCCTTTCTCCTTCCGGGATGGACCCAGGGTTGCTAATCCTCATTTTGGTGGCCCCGGAGTTGCTCCCTTCATGCCCAGAGACATGCCTATAGATGGCTCCTGGGAGGAGGGCAGAATGCTGCCTGAAGAACAGCGCCCCCTCCCCAGGAGGGCGAGGATGAACATGAACTATAGGGCCATGGCCTTCAGAGAGGAGGAGGTGACAGACATGCACTATGGGGAGATGGCTGGCCCAGAAAGTGAGTTCATTAGGGCTCGCTTAGCCCCAGATATGGACTACAGAGGGATACCTGATGTGGACTACAGACATGAGGAAGGACCCGCCATTGCCTACAGAGAGAGACTTCCTCCCCCTCCTATCTTTAGAGAGCGAGAGAGCTTGGACTATCGGAGGCGGATGCTGGCAGAGATGGAGCTGAGAGAGAGGGAGGCGCTGGAGCAGCAGAGGCAGAGAATCCCCACAGTGCTGGACTACTCGGAGAGGGAGATGGAGGAGCTGGAGTACAAGCGTCGCCTGGATGCCCTGCAAGAAATCGTCCTGAGACAGCGAGAATCCTCTGAGATACTGTGCAGGGATCGGGAGCAGATGCTGAGAGAGCGGTCTACGTTAGAATACAACGAGAGGCCAGCTCCTGCACATTTCCGAGAGTCTGCAGACCTGGACTTGAGATTCAGCAAGCCGGATGTGACCTTCATGGACCAAGAGGGAGGAATGGACTTCAGAGATAGGATGGTCATCGACTACTCACGACACGAGAACAGGACGCTGCAGGCAAAGGCCCCGGGCCCCGAGTATATGGAGGTAGATTATAACACCAGCGAGAAATTACCGAGTGGTGCAAAGGTGATGGCAGGCATTGCACGCAGGAGCCTGGAGTCTACAAGAGCGCCAGATGCCACCTATAAAAAGAGGGATGTGGAAATTCCAGGGATAAGCAGTGACACAGACTATCGGGAAAAAGAGAGCACAGACTCTGATTACCGGGAAAAAGAGACCTCCGACTCAGACTACCGAGACAACACGGATTCAGACTACAGAGACATGGAGGCTGTCGACTCAGATTATCGAGGCAAAAAGAGCGCAGATTCAGATTACCGGGAAAGAGAGATTGCAGATGCAGATTATCGCAAGACTGCAGATAACAGCATGAAAAAGAGCGCGGACACAAAAGAGACAGAAGGAAGTGGTGCTAAGGTGATGAAAAATCGAAAAGACCTCAAGAGTGTGATGTCCAGTCCTGCTCTGGCGCCAAAGTCTGAGCAAAGCATTCCATTCTTGTCTTACGGCGAACCAAAGATATCGTCTCTGTCCAAGGTAAAGAGTGAGGCTCTCCGTCAGGAGGGGGCGCTGTCTGCAGCTAAGAGAGCAGGGCAGAGCGAGGCAGACAAGTGCAGTTACCCAGGAAAGTTAGATGTAGACTTCAGAGATCGATCAAAACCAGAAGATCATAACCAAAAAAACAAAGAAGCACCAAGCAAAGTCCCGGGATACTCTGCAGACAACAAGGAGCTCTGTTCTAGCGACCAAGACATGCGCAATAAGGACTTTAGTAAGAAATCTGCTCAGGGAGGAGGAGATCAAGACTTCCGGACGGGCAAATACCTGCAGAAGAAGGATGAGGACCTCCGCGCTGGGAAAGAGCAGGCCTCAGCAGGTGTGCTCACCCAGAGCGCCCTCCTGTATGACTTCATCAAACTGGCAGCTAAGGGGTTAAAGCAGCAGGAGAAAGGAGATGTCAGAGCTGAGGCCGAGGAGCAAGCGGCCGTTCACACAGCTGAGAAACCCCCAATGGCCAAAACATCTCACCTTGCATCAGGCACCAGTAAGGCAGCTGGGGCAGGAGGACCTTCCCCCGGGGTGGAATTTCTGGGGCGACAGGACGCGGACTACAGGAACAAGGATTACAACGATGTGGATTTAAGGGTTGGTCGTGGTCCTGACAAAAAATCTCACGAAGGTCTTCAGACTGGAAGTAAGGTATTGATGTATTGTATCTGTCCTCCTGTATAGAGAGGAGAGGGAAGGGGCTGTGTAGGTGACCGGGTGACCAAGGAGATCGGCTCCACAATGGCACCAACGTATATCACAGCGCATTAGAAGGGAAGACAGGAAAATGCTATATGATTATAACTCTGGGGATGATGGGAGTGGTAGTGTAAAGCACTGATGTGCAGTGCGGACGAGCCAACACTAGTATGTGAAGGAGCGCAGTAGGAAGGTGCAGCATGGTGGAGACTGTAGAATGCCGGGTGTATCTAATACATTCTTCTTCCCTCACAGGATAAAGACTACAGGAGGACTACTATCCCCGACGGAGCCACCAGGATTATATGGCTGGACGGCCTCCCGACTGGCGCTTCTAGAGAAGATGTAAGTCCACAGCTCCTTGTCTGTAGCAGCAGGGTGGGCGGACGGGTCACGGGACGTGCTAAGTGACGGAGCAAGCTGCTAGATTTGTGTGTGGGGGTTTTTTTTTTTTTTTTTTTTACTATAGAAATTTTAGTTTTCACAGGATATTTGCACTTTGACAATTTTGTATAGTATTTCCTGACTTTGCTGAGCAAGCAGAGCTGCAGTGTAAAGCAGAAGGCTGTGTATCCTAAATGTCTGATGGCTGGCAGTCCATGGCTAGGACCCCCACCGATCACCAGAAGACCCATAGAGCTGAGCGGAGCCGCACTGGACGATGCCTTCAAATGGAGGTGCCGGACCGCCAGCACTTAGACCGTCAATGGCCAATAACACTGAGGTGTTAGCTGTCTGACAATAGTATTTGTGTCATTAATTTGTAATAACTTTATTAGCACTTTCTGTGAACTCCTCTTTCCCGGGGGAGGGGGAACGTCTTGCTTTTGATGTGGTATGAAGGAGGAAATTCTTATCATTTTTTTTTTTTTTTTTTTTTTTTCGTTTTATACTGCCTGAGATATAACTGTATGCAGTGACCTCCCCCTCCCCTTCACACAACATGTGCACAATGAAGAGCCGGGAACGAGTAAAATAATGCAGGATTTATCAGACAGGAGCCAAAGTGTGCGAATAAAGTTATTACAAAATGTATTAATGACACAGATACTGCCAGAAAAACACAAGTTGTCAGAAAGTTTAGTTACACTTTAATATGTGGTACTAGCCCTTTAAAGGGGTTCTCCATTGAGGCAGTCTGTGAAGGTTTGCTTCCTCTAGGGGTTTCTGGCTGGTTCTAACTCCGTCGTTCACATGATTGGAACCAGTCGGTGGCCCCTGAGTCGTTCCTCCTCTCCCGTGTTCGCTTGTGCTATGTACTATTATAATGGCGTATCCCGTCAGCCCCCTTCATTGCCAAGACAATAACCCAGGAGGAGGAAAGTGCAGAATCTCTGGAGAAGCCCTTTAATGCTCCCCCCCATGGTAATGTTTGGGCTGGTCAACACCAAAGTGCACCATGGGCAGAGTCATCAGTATTGTCCTTCGGAGCCCTCCGCGAGGGCATCTTGTCATATTCTGTACAATGACACTGTATTAACTATCATTTCCCATACAGGCGGTGAGCACAGAACATGGCGGCACATGTAGTCACTCTTGTGTTGGGGGACATTATGTGCAGTTTGGGGGTCACTAGCGTATGGCAGGGTGTTGTCGGCAGTCACATAATTTCAGTTCAGTCTCTGCTTTCATTTGTACATAACACATATATGGTGGCTGGGATCGCTTACCATGGCAACATTATAAACATTGAGGAGAACTGCAGAGACCAGCAAGCTCGGGGCTGACAGGAATGTAGTGAGGAAGGATTATCCTGACTATAGCAGAGAAATGTCTGACAAGCCAGGCTGCATAAGAGACAGTACAGTGGGGAAAAAAGTATTTAGTCAGCCCCCAATTGTGCAAGTTCTCCCACTTATAAAGATGCGGCCGGCCTGTAATTGTCATCATAGGTAGACCTCAACTATGAGAGACAAAATGAGAAAACTAATCCAGAAAATCACATTGTTAAAGAATTTATTTGAAAATTATGGTGGAAAATAAGTATTTGGTCACCTACAAACAAGCAAGATTTCTGTCTCTCCCAGCCCTGTAACTTCTCCTTTAAGAGGCTCCTCTGTCCTCCACTCATTACCTGTAGTAATGGCTCCTGTGTGACATTGTTATCAGTATAAAAGACTCCTGTCCACAACCTCAGTCACACTCCAAACTCCACTATGGTGAAGACCAAAGAGCTGTGGAAGGACCAGAAACAAAATGGTAGCCCTGCACCAGGCTGGGAAGACTGAATCTGCAATAGGCAGCAGCTTGGTGTGAAGAAATCACCTGTGGGAGCAATAATTAGAAAATGGAAGACATACAAGACCACTGATAATCTCCCTCCATCAGGGGCTCCACGCAAGATCTCACCCCGTGGGGTCAAAATGATCGCAAAAATCCCAGAACCCCACGGGGGGACCTAGTGAGTGACCTGCAGAAAGCTGGGACTAACGTAACAAAGGCTACCGTCAGTAACACACTGTGCCACCAGGGACTCAGATCCTGCAGTGCCAGACGTGTCCTCCTGCTTAAGCCAGTACATATCCGGGCCCGTCTGAAGTTTGCTAGAGAGCATTTGGATGTTCCAGAAGAGTATTGGGAGAATGTCATATGGTCAGATGAAACCAAAGTAGAACTGTTTGGTAGAAACACAACTCGTGGTGTTTGGAGGAGAGTGAATGCTGAGTTGTATCCAGAGAACACCAGACCTACTGTGAAGCATGGGGGGCGACATCATGTATGGGGCTGTTTCTCTGCAAAGGGACCAGGACGACTGATCCGTGTACATGAAAGAATGAATGGGGCCATGTATGGGGAGATTGTGAGTGCAAACCTCCTTCCATCAGCAAGGGCATTGAAGATGAAACGTAGCTGGGTCTTTCAGCATGACAATGATCCCAAGCACACCGCCAGGGCAACGAAGGAGCGGCTTCGTAAGAAGCATTTCAAGGTCCTGGAGTGGCCTAGCCAGTCTCCAGATCTCAGCCCCATAGAAAACCTTTGGAGGGAGGTGAAAGTCCGTGTTGTCCAGCGACAGCCCCAAAACAACCCTGCTCTAGAGGAGATCTGCATGGAGGAATGGGCCGACATACCAGCAACAGTGTGTGCCAACCTTGTGAAGACTTACAGGAAACGTTTCACCTCTGTCATTGCCAACAAAGGAGATAGAACAAAGGATTGAGAGGAACTTTTGTTATTGCCCAAATACTTATTTCCCACCATAATTTGCAAATAAATTCTTTAAAAATCAGACAATGTGATTTTCTGGATTAGTTTTCTCATTTTGTCTCTCATAGTTGAGGTCTACCTATGATGACAATTACAGGCCGGCCTCATCTTTATAAGTGGGAGAACATGCACAATTGGTGGCTGACTAAATACTTATTTTCCCCACTGTATATGAGCATTATGGCGTGTCATAGGCAAAGCCCCACAGTATGGCAGATGTCATATGATCTATTATACTTGTCTCATTCTCTGGTGTCAGCCGCAGCACAGTTGTCATCACCAGCAGATCAACTTAGTGACAGAATTGTGGATTTGTAAGCCGAGGCTGTGGGGAGGGGACGCCCATAGTCTTTAGGGGTCTATCGGTGTAGATGAAACATTAGTGACAGGCGGTGAGGTTGGGGGACAGGCAGGGGTGTATAAGTGTAGATGAGAAGACATTACTGACAGGCGGGGGGGGGGGGGTATCGGTGTAAATGAGATATTACTGACAGGCGGGGGGGGTGTATCGGTGTAGATGAGACATTACTGACAGGCGGGGGGTGTATCGGTGTAGATGAGACATTACTGACAGGCGGCGGGTGTATCGGTGTAGATGAGATATTACTGACAGGCGGGGGGTGTATTGGTGTAGATGAGACATTACTAACAGGCGGCGGGTGTATCGGTGTAGATGAGATATTACTGACAGGCGGCGGGTGTATCGGTGTAGATGAGACATTACTGACAGGCGGGGGGGGTGTATCGGTGTAGATGAGACATTACTGACAGGCGGCAGGGGGTGTATTGGTGTAGATGAGACATTACTGACAGGCGGGGGGTGTATCGGTGTAGATGAGACATTACTGACAGGCGGCGGGTGTATCGGTGTGGATGAGATATTACTGACAGGCGGCAGGGGGTGTATCGGTGTAGATGAGACATTACTGACAGGTGGCAGGGGGTGTATCGGTGTAGATGAGACATTACTGACAGGCGGCAGGGGGGTGTATCGGTGTAGGTGAGACATTACTGACAGGCGGCGGGTGTATTGGTGTAGATGAGACATTACTGACAGGCGGGGGGTGTATCGGTGTAGATGAGACATTACTGACAGGCGGCGGGTGTATCGGTGTAGATGAGACATTACTGACAGGCGGCAGGGGGTGTATCGGTGTAGATGAGATATTACTGACAGGCGGCAGGGGGTGTATCGGTGTAGATGAGACATTACTGACAGGCGGCAGGGGGTGTATCGGTGTAGATGAGACATTACTGACAGGCGGCAGGGGGTGTATCGGTGTAGATGAGACATTACTGACAGGCGGCAGGGGGTGTATCGGTGTAGATGAGACATTACTGACAGGCGGGGGGGGTGTATCGGTGTAGGTGAGACATTACTGACAGGCGGCGGGTGTATTGGTGTAGATGAGACATTACTGACAGGCGGGGGGTGTATCGGTGTAGATGAGATATTACTGACAGGCGGCAGGGGGTGTATCGGTGTAGATGAGACATTACTGACAGGCGGGGGGGTGTATCGGTGTAGGTGAGACATTACTGACAGGCGGCGGGTGTATCGGTGTAGATGAGACATTACTGACAGGCGGCGGGTGTATCGGTGTAGGTGAGGGGTCTCTGCTCGCTGTCTTCGTCCTCTCATTGTTCCTTCTCTCCACAGATCCTTTCCGCGCTCTCCGCTGCCTCCCCTCTGCCTGATCACGGAGTGAACCTGATCGGATACATTCCAGGTGAGTGCTGCCATCTGCGCTGTGTGAATGATCCCCACCTCTAGAGCCGATCCTCCCCTGCACCGCTGGCCTGTACAAAGTCCTACCTACGTGGTATTGGAGAGTGTTCACACTAGACTGTTAGCAGGCCCGCGCTTGTGCTGGCTAGGTCTGATATCTATGGACACTGTGTCATGTTAGATTTGCCCTGTAGCCCCCAGGAATGAAGGTTTTGAGCGGCCCTTAGACGCCTCCATGGGGGGCGCTAGCGGGCTGGACAGACTCCGCTCCTGTCTCTACAGTCTCCTCCATCCAGCAGTGTATACAGGTGCGGTGAGTGTAGGGGGCGGAGGAGCGGTTTGTGATCTGTGCTGCCCCCTTCCCCTCCTGACCATGGCGGCCGGCGCGCTCGCTCTCCCGTTGTGCGCATGTAAAGCGGATGTGACTATTCCTTGTGCAGATTCTGACGTGGCGGGGGCAGGACGCAGATCCGGGGTTACCTCCCCATCCCCCATCCCTCCGTCTCCTCTGTAATGTTCATGATCCTATTAGAAGGGTAAAAACTGATTTGTCTGTAGAAAGATCTGGAACATTTAATTCCTCCTCCAGCAGGAGGGTCTGTGACAGCAGCGCCCCAAAGTCCTGGAGGGTTGTCAATTAAATGCAGTGCAGTGAATGAGCTATAGTGCTATGGGGGGGGCTGTCCTGCAGTGTGTGGGGGGGCTGTCCTGCAGTGTGTGTGGGGGGGCTGTCCTGCAGTGTGTGTGGGGGGGCTGTCCTGCAGTGTGTGTGGGGGGGCTGTCCTGCAGTGTGTGTGGGGGGGCTGTCCTGCAGTGTGTGTGGGGGGGCTGTCCTGCAGTGTGTGTGGGGGGGCTGTCCTGCAGTGTGTGTGGGGGGGCTGTCCTGCAGTGTGTGTGGGGGGGCTGTCCTGCAGTGTGTGTGGGGGGGCTGTCCTGCAGTGTGTGTGGGGGGGCTGTCCTGCAGTGTGTGTGGGGGGGCTGTCCTGCAGTGTGTGTGGGGGGGCTGTCCTGCAGTGTGTGTGGGGGGGCTGTCCTGCAGTGTGTGTGGGGGGGCTGTCCTGCAGTGTGTGTGGGGGGGCGCTGTCCTGCAGTGTGTGTGTGGGGCTGTCCTGCAGTGTGTGGGGGGGGCTGTCCTGCAGTGTGTGTGTGGGGGGGGGTCTGTCCTGCAGTGTGTGTGGGGGGGTCTGTTCTGCAGTGTGTGTGGGGGGGTCTGTCCTGCAGTGTGTGGGGGGGTCTGTCCTGCAGTGTGTGTGGGGGGGCTGTCCTGCAGTGTGTGGGGGGGCTGTCCTGCAGTGTGTGGGGGGGCTGTCCTGCAGTGTGTGGGGGGGCTGTCCTGCAGTGTGTGGGGGGGCTGTCCTGCAGTATGGGGGGGGCTGTCCTGCAGTGTGTGTGGGGGGGGCTGTCCTGCAGTGTGTGTGTGGGGCTGTCCTGCAGTGTGTGGGGGGGGCTGTCCTGCAGTGTGTGTGTGTGGGGGGGTCTGTCCTGCAGTGTGTGTGGGGGGGGTCTGTCCTGCAGTGTGTGGGGGGGTCTGTCCTGCAGTGTGTGTGGGGGGGCTGTCCTGCAGTGTGTGTGTGTGGGGGGGCGCTGTCCTGCAGTGTGTGTGTGGGGCTGTTCTGCAGTGTGTGTGGGGGGGCTGTTCTGCAGTGTGTGTGGGGGGGCTGTTCTGCAGTGTGTGTGGGGGGGCTGTCCTGCAGTGTGTGTGGGGGGGGCTGTCCTGCAGTGTGTGTGGGGGGGCTGTCCTGCAGTGTGTGTGGGGGGGCTGTCCTGCAGTGTGTGGGGGGGGGGCTGTCCTGCAGTGTGGGGGGGCTGTCCTGCAGTGTGTGTGGGGGGGCTGTCCTGCAGTGTGTGTGTGGGGGGCTGTCCTGCAGTGTGTGTGGGGGGGCTGTCCTGCAGTGTGTGTGGGGGGGCGCTGTCCTGCAGTGTGTGGGGGGGGCTGTCCTGCAGTGTGTGGGGGGGGCTGTCCTGCAGTGTGTGTGTGGGGGGGGGTCTGTCCTGCAGTGTGTGTGGGGGGGTCTGTTCTGCAGTGTGTGTGGGGGGGTCTGTCCTGCAGTGTGTGGGGGGGTCTGTCCTGCAGTGTGTGTGGGGGGGCTGTCCTGCAGTGTGTGGGGGGGCTGTCCTGCAGTGTGTGGGGGGGCTGTCCTGCAGTGTGTGGGGGGGCTGTCCTGCAGTGTGTGGGGGGGCTGTCCTGCAGTGTGTGGGGGGGCTGTCCTGCAGTGTGTGGGGGGGCTGTCCTGCAGTGTGTGGGGGGGCTGTCCTGCAGTATGGGGGGGCTGTCCTGCAGTGTGTGTGGGGGGGGCTGTCCTGCAGTGTGTGTGTGGGGCTGTCCTGCAGTGTGTGGGGGGGGCTGTCCTGCAGTGTGTGGGGGGGGCTGTCCTGCAGTGTGTGTGTGGGGGGGGTCTGTCCTGCAGTGTGTGTGGGGGGGGTCTGTCCTGCAGTGTGTGGGGGGGTCTGTCCTGCAGTGTGTGTGGGGGGGCTGTCCTGCAGTGTGTGTGTGTGTGGGGGCGCTGTCCTGCAGTGTGTGTGTGGGGCTGTTCTGCAGTGTGTGTGGGGGGGCTGTTCTGCAGTGTGTGTGGGGGGGCTGTTCTGCAGTGTGTGTGGGGGGGCTGTTCTGCAGTGTGTGTGGGGGGGCTGTCCTGCAGTGTGTGGGGGGGCTGTCCTGCAGTGTGTGGGGGGGCTGTCCTGCAGTGTGTGTGTGGGGGGGCTGTCCTGCAGTGTGTGGGGGGGCTGTCCTGCAGTATGGGGGGGCTGCCCTGCAGTGTGTGTGTGTGGGGGGGCTGTCCTGCAGTGTGTGTGGGGGGGTGTCCGCAGTGTGTGGGGGGCTGTCCTGCAGTGTGTGTGGGGGGGCTGTCCTGCAGTGTGTGTGGGGGGCTGTCCGGCAGTGTGTGTGGGGGGGGGCTGTCCTGCAGTGGGGGGGGTGGTGGGGGGGTCTGTCCTGCAGTGTGTGTGTGGGGGGGCTGTCCTGCAGTGTGTGTGTGTGGGGTGGGGCTGTCCTGCAGTGTGGGGGGGCTGTCCTGCAGTGTGGGGGGGTCTGTCCTGCAGTGTGTGTGTGGGGGGCTGTCCTGCAGTGTGTGGGGGGGTCTGTCCTGCAGTGTGTGTGTGTGTGGGGGGTCTGTCCTGCAGTGTGTGTGTGTGTGGGGGGTCTGTCCTGCAGTGTGTGTGTGGGGGGGGGGGCTGTCCTGCAGTGTGTGTGTGTGGGGGGGGGCTGTCCTGCAGTGTGGGGGGGTCTGTCCTGCAGTGTGTGTGTGTGGGGGGGGGCTGTCCTGCAGTGTGGGGGGGGGCTGTCCTGCAGTGTGTGTGGGGGGGGGCTGTCCTGCAGTGTGTGTGTGGGGGGGCTGTCCTGCAGTGTGTGTGTGGGGGGGCTGTCCTGCAGTGTGTGTGTGGGGGGGCTGTCCTGCAGTGTGTGTGTGGGGGGGGCTGTCCTGCAGTGTGTGTGTGGGGGGGCCGTCCTGCAGTGTGTGTGGGGGGGCCGTCCTGCAGTGTGTGTGGGGGGGCCATCCTGCAGTGTGTGTGGGGGGGCCGTCCTGCAGTGTGTGTGGGGGGGCCGTCCTGCAGTGTGTGTGGGGGGGCTGTCCTGCAGTGTGTGTGGGGGGGCTGTCCTGCAGTGTGTGTGGGGGGGCTGTCCTGCAGTGTGTGTGTGGGGGGGCTGTCCTGCAGTGTGTGTGGGGGGGCTGTCCTGCAGTGTGTGTGGGGGGGCTGTCCTGCAGTGTGTGTGGGGGGGCTGTCCTGCAGTGTGTGTGGGGGGGCGCTGTCCTGCAGTGTGTGTGTGGGGCTGTCCTGCAGTGTGTGGGGGGGTCTGTCCTGCAGTGTGTGTGGGGGGGGGGGTCTGTCCTGCAGTGTGTGTGGGGGGGTCTGTCCTGCAGTGTGTGGGGGGGTCTGTCCTGCAGTGTGTGTGGGGGGGCTGTCCTGCAGTGTGTGGGGGGGCTGTCCTGCAGTGTGTGGGGGGGCTGTCCTGCAGTGTGTGGGGGGGGCTGTCCTGCAGTGTGTGGGGGGGCTGTCCTGCAGTATGGGGGGGGCTGTCCTGCAGTGTGTGTGGGGGGGGCTGTCCTGCAGTGTGTGTGTGGGGCTGTCCTGCAGTGTGTGGGGGGGGCTGTCCTGCAGTGTGTGTGTGGGGGGGGTCTGTCCTGCAGTGTGTGTGGGGGGGTCTGTTCTGCAGTGTGTGTGGGGGGGTCTGTCCTGCAGTGTGTGGGGGGGTCTGTCCTGCAGTGTGTGTGGGGGGGCTGTCCTGCAGTGTGTGTGTGTGGGGGGGCGCTGTCCTGCAGTGTGTGTGTGGGGCTGTTCTGCAGTGTGTGTGGGGGGGCTGTTCTGCAGTGTGTGTGGGGGGGCTGTTCTGCAGTGTGTGTGGGGGGGCTGTTCTGCAGTGTGTGTGGGGGGGCTGTCCTGCAGTGTGTGGGGGGGCTGTCCTGCAGTGTGTGTGTGTGGGGGGCTGTCCTGCAGTGTGTGGGGGGGCTGTCCTGCAGTATGGGGGGGCTGCCCTGCAGTGTGTGGGGGGGCTGTCCTGCAGTGTGTGTGTGTGGGGGGGCTGTCCTGCAGTGTGTGTGTGTGGGGGGGCTGTCCTGCAGTGTGTGTGGGGGGGCTGTCCTGCAGTGTGTGGGGGGGGGGCTGTCCTGCAGTGTGTGTGGGGGGGCTGTCCTGCAGTGTGTGGGGGGGGGGCTGTCCTGCAGTGTGTGTGGGGGGGGGCCTGTCCTGCAGTGTGTGGGGGGGGGGGCTGTCCTGCAGTGTGTGGGGGGGGGGGCTGTCCTGCAGTGTGTGGGGGGGGGCTGTCCTGCAGTGTGTGGGGGGGGGGCTGTCCTGCAGTGTGTGGGGGGGGGGCTGTCCTGCAGTGTGTGGGGGGGGGCTGTCCTGCAGTGTGTGGGGGGGGCTGTCCTGCAGTGTGTGTGTGGGGGGGCTGTCCTGCAGTGTGTGTGTGGGGGGGCTGTCCTGCAGTGTGTGGGGGGGGCTGTCCTGCAGTGTGTGTGGGGGGGCTGTCCTGCAGTGTGTGGGGGGGGCTGTCCTGCAGTGTGTGTGGGGGGGCTGTCCTGCAGTGTGTGGGGGGGCTGTCCTGCAGTGTGTGTGGGGGGGCTGTCCTGCAGTGTGTGTGTGGGGGGGGCTGTCCTGCAGTGTGTGTGGGGGGGGGCTGTCCTGCAGTGTGGGGGGGTCTGTCCTGCAGTGTGTGTGGGGGGGTCTGTCCTGCAGTGTGTGTGGGGGGTCTGTCCTGCAGTGTGTGTGTGTGTGGGGGGTCTGTCCTGCAGTGTGTGTGTGTGTGGGGGGTCTGTCCTGCAGTGTGTGTGTGGGGGGGGGGCTGTCCTGCAGTGTGTGTGTGTGGGGGGGGGCTGTCCTGCAGTGTGGGGGGGTCTGTCCTGCAGTGTGTGTGTGGGGGGGGGGCTGTCCTGCAGTGTGGGGGGGGGGCTGTCCTGCAGTGTGTGTGGGGGGGGGCTGTCCTGCAGTGTGTGTGTGGGGGGGCTGTCCTGCAGTGTGTGTGTGGGGGGGGCTGTCCTGCAGTGTGTGTGTGGGGGGGCTGTCCTGCAGTGTGTGGGGGGGGGCTGTCCTGCAGTGTGTGGGGGGGGGCTGTCCTGCAGTGTGTGGGGGGGGGCTGTCCTGCAGTGTGTGGGGGGGGGCTGTCCTGCAGTGTGTGGGGGGGGCTGTCCTGCAGTGTGTGTGGGGGGGCTGTCCTGCAGTGTGTGGGGGGGGCTGTCCTGCAGTGTGTGTGGGGGGGCTGTCCTGCAGTGTGTGTGGGGGGGCTGTCCTGCAGTGTGTGGGGGGGCTGTCCTGCAGTGTGTGTGGGGGGGCTGTCCTGCAGTGTGTGTGTGGGGGGGGGCTGTCCTGCAGTGTGTGTGTGGGGGGGCTGTCCTGCAGTGTGGGGGGGTCTGTCCTGCAGTGTGTGTGGGGGGGTCTGTCCTGCAGTGTGTGTGGGGGGTCTGTCCTGCAGTGTGTGTGGGGGGGCTGTCCTGCAGTATGGGGGGGCTGTCCTGCAGTGTGTGTGGGGGGGCTGTCCTGCAGTGTGTGTGGGGGGCTGTCCTGCAGTGTGTGTGGGGGGGCTGTCCTGCAGTGTGTGTGGGGGGGCTGTCCTGCAGTGTGTGTGTGGGGGGCTGTCCTGCAGTGTGTGGGGGGGCTGTCCTGCAGTGTGTGTGGGGGGGCTGTCCTGCAGTGTGTGTGGGGGGGCTGTCCTGCAGTATGGGGGGGCTGTCCTGCAGTGTGTGGGGGGGCTGTCCTGCAGTGTGTGTGGGGGGGCTGTCCTGCAGTGTGTGTGTGGGGGGCTGTCCTGCAGTGTGTGTGTGGGGGGCTGTCCTGCAGTGTGTGGGGGGGCTGTCCTGCAGTGTGTGTGGGGGGGCTGTCCTGCAGTGTGTGGGGGGGCTGTCCTGCAGTGTGTGTGGGGGGGCTGTCCTGCAGTGTGTGTGTGGGGGGCTGTCCTGCAGTGTGTGGGGGGGCTGTCCTGCAGTGTGTGTGGGGGGGCTGTCCTGCAGTGTGTGGGGGGGTCGCTGGTCCTAGTTTGCTTCTCCACATTCATCGCTGCTGATCCTGTCACTGTGAATGAATTGCTATAATTCTACGTATGGGCCGTGGTGACCGCAGTGATGTCACATGACCCCGCTGCGCCCTGGAGGCTTAGCCCCTACACTATAGGGTTAATGCTTGTGCCCTTTGTGTGATTTAATTCAGATTATGTGGTTGTGTAGGGTCCGGCGGGCTCCTGTATAGCTCTGTATATATGGGGGGGGGGGGTCACCCTGTGAATGTACTGGGGTCTGCACGATAGCTGCTATGGGGGAGGGGGCTGTAAGTAAATGCCTTGTCTCTTGCTCCGATACTAACTGACGTCCCGTCTGTATCACATGCTGTCCCCAGGTTACAGCTTCGGCTCTGTCTGCGTGGAGTTTTCCCTCGTGGAAGAGGCCGTCGGATGCATGGAAGCCAACAAGGTTACTTGTCCACCTGCTCAGCGGTCTGGAAGGAAGGAGAGGAGGGGAGACAGGGGCAACCTAGAGAGTGTGCCATGGCTGCCGCAGACGTTCTGCTAGTCTGGGGGTGCAGCCTATTACCTGCTCCTGACACACTAGGGGAACATCTGCCGCTCATAGAACCAGTGTGTATACAGCCCTGCCGCAGCCACTGCGGTGTCTACATGGTTAAACGTCAGCAGGCAGGGAATGCAAAGGGTTAAAGCATGAAATACAGGGTTATGGCGGCGGGCAGCCGATGTCCGGACCGCGAAAATCACTGCAGAAAGCGTGCGCCCCTCCCCCAATCACTGCAGAAAGCGTGCGGCCCCCCCAATCACTGCAGAAAGCGTGCGGCCCCCCCAATCACTGCAGAAAGCGTGCGGCCCCCCAATCACTGCAGAAAGCGTGCGCCCCTCCCCCAATCACTGCAGAAAGCGTGCGCCCCTCCCCCAATCACTGCAGAAAGCGTGCGGCCCCCCCAATCACTGCAGAAAGCGTGCGGCCCCCCAATCACTGCAGAAAGCGTGCGCCCCCCCCCAATCACTGCAGAAAGCGTGCGGCCCCCCCCAATCACTGCAAAAAGCGTGTGGCCCCCCCAATCACTGCAAAAAGCGTGCGGCCCCCCCAATCACTGCAGAAAGCGTGCGCCCCCCCAATCACTGCAGAAAGCGTGCGCCCCCCCAATCACTGCAGAAAGCATGCGGCCCCCCCAATCACTGCAGAAAGCGTGCGCCCCCCCAATCACTGCAGAAAGCGTGCGGCCCCCCAATCACTGCAGAAAGCGTGCGCCCCCCCCCCAATCACTGCAAAAAACGTGCGCCCCCCCAATCACTGCAGAACGTGTGCGGCCCCCTCCCTATGCAGAAAGCGTGCAGCCCCCCCAATCACTGCAGAAAGCGTGCGCCCCCCAATCACTGCAGAAAGCGTGCGGCCCCCCCAATCACTGCAAAAAGCGTGCGGCCCCCCCAATCACTGCAGAAAGCGTGCGCCCCCCCAATCACTGCAGAAAGCATGCGGCCCCCCCAATCACTGCAGAAAGCGTGCGCCCCCCAATCACTGCAGAAAGCGTGCGCCCCCCTCCCCAATCACTGCAGAAAGCGTCCCCCCCCCCTCCCCAATCACTGCAGAAAGCGTGCGGCCCCCTCCCCAATCACTGCAGAAAGCGTGCGCCCCCCCCTCCCCAATCACTGCAGAAAGCGTGCACCCCCCCCTCCCCAATCACTGCAGAACATGTGCGGCCCCCTCCCTATGCAGAAAGCGTGCGGCCCCCTCCCCAATCACTGCAGAAAGTGTGCGCCCCCCCAATCACTGCAGAAAGCGTGCGGCCCCCTCCCCAATCACTGCAGAAAGCGTGCAGCCCCCCCCATCCCCAATCACTGCAGAAAGCGTGCGCCCCCCCCTCCCCAATCACTGCAGAAAGCGTGCGGCCCCCTCCCCAATCACTGCAGAAAGCGTGCAGCCCCCCCCCATCCCCAATCACTGCAGAAAGCGTGCGCCCCCCCCCTCCCCAATCACTGCAGAAAGCGTGCGGCCCCCCTCCCCAATCACTGCAGAAAGCGTGCGGCCCCCCCCCATCCCCAGAGGGAACCGAAATACAAGGAGCAAGCTCAAGGATACAAAGCTCCTTAAAGGGGACACATAGATAAAAAATCCAAAACTGAAGCCGCTCCTGACACACTACAGAGTACTGAGAGCGCCCCCCACTGCAGGGGGCTTGTCCTCATATTGGCAGGTATTGGGCTTGAGGCAGAAGTCACAGTGTGTGGTTTAGATCTCATGTCACATCTGTCTTAGCAAGATACATGTGGAGGTTCCTGCTGGGGGTGACCCGAGACGTGTGGGTGCTGTAACCTGCCACAGACATCTCCGCACTCTGAACAGATGGGTGGGGGGTCTGACTGGTGGTAAAAGGTCTCACTGCAGGAAGAGACTGTCGTGTTCTCTGAATGAGGATAGGATAGGTGATCCGTACCAGATTGGTGGGGCCCGAGCCTCCAACCCACCCTGATGTATAGTGGATGGAGCAGGAAGCAGACAGCGCTGTTCTCAGTGTAGTGGTGAGACCAGGTACTGCAGGTCAGCCCCTCATTTCAGTGTGAGCTAAACTGCAGTGACTCAGTTCATCCACTACACAGAGAACAGCGCTGTCTGCTTCCTGCTCCATTCTCTGTGTATTGGCTGCTGAGAACAACTAATCCCTTGGGAGTGGGTGTCAGGTGCCCAAAAGTCTGATAGTGGTGACCTGTCTTTAACCTGGAATACCCCTTTAAATACACAGTGCTTGGTAATACTGGGGGGTCACAGGTAACAATGGAGGCATGCAGTATTGGTTGCGCAGCGTGTGAGAGCGCCACCTGTGGTCACTGAAGTCCAGTCACATCCAGGTGATCCCTATGTTTTGTGCCTTGCATCATCCGTGTAGAGATTGGCAGTTTCGGGCAGTGCACTCTTGTCTGCGCGTTCTCTCTGGCCGCGGTTTTATCCTCTGCGTCTCTTTGTGCATTACACGACCCTGTATTACCCTCCATGTGCAGCCGCAGGACGTCTCCACTAGGCAGGTCATCAGACAACAGGATGGCGTCTCATGAATCTGGAGCCGTGTACTGGGGCGGGGGGATTCGTGTCTAGGTTATTGGATCACACACATGTGCGTCTGATGCCGCTACACAGTATACAGGGACTATTTGTCACCGCGCTGAAGGTTGCGTGTGTGTGGCTGCCGCGCCTCCTGTATCTGCATATAAGCAGGGTCGGACCCCGCAGGTGCCGCATGCCACCTGGGGAGTCACTACATGGACTGGGGCATATGTGGAGCACCACTAGAGGGGGATGTCGGACCAGATCAGAACCAGGGGACGCCATCAGAAGGGAGCGCAGCACTGATCACATGACCAGTTTTTGTAAATCACAATTCTCCGTCACAGACTTTCTCATCGTTCTCCTTCCTTCTTGCTGACTGATACAATGTAGCAAGTTGTCAGCACTACAGACTGGATGCAGTTGTCACAAATGTTCACTGACAGTAGTTAATGAGCTGTAGACATTATCCAGCGCTGAAGCGTCATTTACATGGGACTGCGGCGGGTCTGATAAATAATGGTGTCTGATCCTCCTCCTCGGTGCTTGATAAGATGACCGTGGCCTCCGGATGAGCTGGCAACGTCCTGCCAATGTGACTGCTGAAGATGGAGAGGTCAGGACTGACAGGGGTCTCCAGGGGGCGCTGCCCGCCTGCTATAGCTGTCACAGGAGGGAGAAGCCGTTCTGTCTGTCTGTCCTGTGCAGAACAATAAAATCCATTCTCTTAAAGGGATGTTCCCACCCCAATGCTGAAGTGCCGGGCTTCACATAGACCTGCTCACTTGTTACAGTGTGTCAGTGCAGGTAATCAGCCAGCACAGGAGAGGGAGCTGTGCTGAGGAGGAGAGGATTACCTACACGAACACATTGTAACAAACGCTCAGCTGTGTGAGGACAACTAGATCAGGATGAAGTTACTACTTTTGGATGTGAATGTGGTGAGCAGAGACTGAGGCAGCTGATGGTGGCCAGCCCTTATACCATGCCATAGGTAACCCCAGCCGCAGGCCTCTTGGGACATTTGGGGGTAGATCCATATTTAGGGCTCACTGCTGCCTCCGCCACCTTCTGATCAGTTCTTGCACAAGGAGTATGTGCCGACCGCCCGGCTGCGTCTGTTCTGTGCTTGTGTCATGCAGTCGTTTGCTGCGATTCATGTGTTTTTGTCTTGTTTTTAGGGCGTCCTACATTTTAGAGGGAAGAAGGTCAGTCTGAAGTATATCCCCAATTCAGACCGGTGGAACTGCCAGCAGGTGAGAGCTGGGGATGGACAGGCCGTGCGGCTGTGCCCCCTCTAACCACCTTCATGGTTGTGTCTCCGCAGTGTAAGGTGGTGAACGTCTTATCTAAGGAGAGGTGCTGGCAGTGCAGTGCGCTGCGGGCAGGTATGTCCCCCTCACCATACCCTGGGACCCTCCTACTCACCTCTCATACTCCTAAGCGTATAAATCCCCCTTCTGTTATTTTTAGGGTCTGACCACCTGCCTGTCCGAGATGCCCTGAAAGATGCCAAGACGCCAGCCTTCCTTAACTCACGACGTGCCAAGAAGCGTAAGGCCAAGCAGATTCCCTCCGCCCGCAGTCCTGACATTAGAAAGAACAAAAGCCCCCTGCCCAAGGCCAACAAAGGAGGAAAGCCTGCGGAGTCTGAGAGCGCCAGTGAGTAAGGTGGTGGCGGGATGCGGGGACGGTACTTCACTGTCCCTTTAAGTGACTGGCAGTACAGCCAACATGTTGGTGCTTAAAGGGCCAGTCTATTCTTACAGGGGGTTTTAGGCTTGGGTTGGCTTTTGGTATCGATGACCTATCATTCGGGTTAGACCCCACCACTCACCGGAATGGGGACTTTTTTTTTTCAGTTTCTTGCCATTTCCATGATCCTTGCTGTCTGATCCTCCATTTTTTACCATCAGAGGCCAATCTCCTGCCCAGCTCCCACAGCTGATGATCACGTTACAGTGTATCAGTGTACAGTCCAGGATAGGAGACAGGTTTGTGCTCCTATGTGACCCTCACACTGATACATTGTAACAAACCTAATGATTAAAATTCTAAAGACAGATAAATGCGTAGAAATTTCTGCGGCTCAACGTTTGTTCCCTTTATCTGAATGGGGCTGTGAAAAATGTCTGCAGTAAATCTGATGGGTGTGAATTCACCCCTACAAAGCCTTACAAGGACTATTAGTCAGGTTGTTGAAACCGAGCATTTCACTTGTTCCGGTCTTACGGAAACTTATTCTCTGGTCTGTCTGCAGCCGTCATCATTAGGGGAATTGGCGTGAACACAACCCCGGAGAGTGTGGTGAAAACACTCCAGCCGTATGTGCAGCTGTCAGTGCGCAAAGTCCGCATCATGAAAAACCGCAAGAGCGACCATCGGGGATTTGGTTTCATTGACCTCAAGAATCACAAGGTAGGGCGGCAGAGCAGGGGCGTCATGGTGCAAATATAGATAATGTAATAAATCTGTCCCCGCACTGACATACTGTACCTGTATACTCCTCGCCTGTACATCTGACAGACCTATAGATATACCTGTATACTCCTCGCCTGTACATCTGACAGACCTATAGATATACCTGTATACTCCTCGCCTGTACATCTGACAGACCTATAGATATACCTGTATACTCCTCGCCTGTACATCTGACAGACCTATAGATATACCTGTATACTCCTCGCCTGTACATCTGACAGACCTATAGATATACAGTGTGTACGGAAAGTATTCAGACCCCTTTACATTCTTCACTCTTTGTTTCATTGCAGCCATTTGCTAAAAGCAGAACAGTTCCTTTTATTCCTCAGTAATGTACACTCCGCTCCCCATCCTGACAGAAAAATACAGAAATGTAGATATTTTTGCAAATTTATTAAAAAAGAAACCCTGCAATCTCCCATGGCCATAAGTATTCGGAGCCTTTGCTCAGTACTGAGTAGAAGCCGCTTCCTTCTGAGCTAGTACAGCCAGGAGTCTTCTTGGGAATGATACAAGTTTCTCACATCTGGATTTGGGGATCCTCGGCCATTCTTCCTTGCAGATCCTCTCCAGTTCCGTCAGGTTGGATGGTGAACGTTGGTGGAGCCATTTTCAGGTCTCTCCAGAGATGCTCAGTTGGGTTGAGGTCCGGGCTCTGGCTGGGCCAGTCAGGAATGGTCACAGAGTTGTTCCTTTGTTATTTTAGCTGTGTGCTTAGGGTCATTGTCTTGTTGGAACCTTCGGCCCAGTCTGAGGTCCAGAGCACTCTGGCAGAGGTTTTCTTCCAGGATCTCTCTGTACTTGGCCGCATTCTTCTTTCCTTCAATTACAGCCAGTCGTCCTGTCCCCCATAGCATGATGCTGCCACCGCCATGTCTCACTGTTGGGATTGTATTGGGCAGGTGATGAGCAGGGCCTGGTTTTCTCCACACAGACCGCTTAGAATTAACACCAGAAAGTTCCATCTTGGTCTCCTCAGAGCAGAGAATCTTATTTCTCATAGTCTGGGAGTCCTTCATGTGTTTTTTGGCTTTCCTATGTCTTGCACTGAGGAGAGGCTTCCTTCGGGCCCCTCTGCCATAAAGCCCCGACTGGTGGAGGCTGCAGTGATAGTGACTTTGTGGAACTTTCTCCCATCTCCCTACTGCATCTCTGGAGCTCGGCCACAGTCATCTTTGGCTTCTTCTTTACCTCTCTCACCAAGGCTCTTCTCCCACCATTGCTCAGTATGGCTGGACAGCCAGGTCTAGGAAGAGTTCTGCTTGTCCCAAACTTCTTCCATGTAAGGATTATGGAGGCCGCTGTGCTCTGAGGAACCTTGGCCAGATCTGGGCCTTGCCACAATTCTGTCTCTGAGCTCCTTGGGCAGTTCCTTTGACCTCCTGATTCTCCTTTGCTCGGACATGCAGTGTGAGCTGTGAGGTCTAATATAGACAGGTGGGCGCCGCTCCTAATCAAGTCCAATCAGTTTAATTATACACAGCTGGACTCCAATGAAGGAGTAGAACCATCTCAAGGAGGATCAGAAGGAAATGGACAGCAGTGCGTTATATATGAGGGTCACAGCAAAGGCTCCGAATACTTATGGCCATGGGAGATTGCAGGGTTTCTCTGTTAATAAATTTGCAAAAATATCTACATTTCTGTATTTTTCTGTCAGGATGGGGAGCTGAGTGTACATTACTGAGGAATAAAAGGAACTTTTTTGCTTTTAGCAAATGGCTGCAATGAAACAAAGAGGGAAAAATGTAAAGGGGTCTGAATACTTTCCATACCCACTGTACCTGTATACTCCTCCCCTGTACATCGGACAGACCTATAGATATCCCTGTATACTCCTCACATGTCTCCTCTTCCTCACCATCACTTTAGGAAGCGATCCGTCTTACTGTGTTGGTGCGAGAGCTCAAGCCTCCGCTCACAATCGATGGGAAGCCGATCACCGTGGATCTCGCTGTCGGAGAGAGGAAGTGAGTGTTAGATAATGAGTATATAACCGGTCATGTTTTCTTCTCTTATGTCAGGAGTTGTCAGATGTTGATTTGATTCTCCTCTTCTAAAACTGAACTTCTTTTGTCACTGTTACAACAATCTAGATATTATGCTTGCTCTGGGGTTGCCATGGCAGCATCAGCAGATGAATTCTTCTGTCATGTGATCTACATCTTTGTAGGAATTAGGTCACATGACAGGACGTCCAAATATACAAATGTTAGCTACAGACATACAGACTACATCGTCTCTCTCTCCCACACCAGACCCCTCTATCTTCTGCCGTCCCTCCTCCCACGCCCGGCTCCGCCGTCCCTCCTCCCACGCCCGGCTCTGGCGTCTCCCCCTTCCTCCCACGCCCGGCTCTGGCGTCTCCCCCTTCCTCCCACGCCCGGCTCTGCCGTCTCCCCCTTCCTCCCACGCCCGGCTCTGCCGTCTCCCCCTTCCTCCCACGCCCGGCTCTGGCGTCTCCCCCTTCCTCCCACGCCCGGCTCTGGCGTCTCCCCCTTCCTCCCACGCCCGGCTCTGGCGTCTCCCCCTTCCTCCCACGCCCGGCTCTGGCGTCTCCCCCTTCCTCCCACGCCCGGCTCTGGCGTCTCCCCCTTCCTCCCACGCCCGGCTCTGGCGTCTCCCCCTTCCTCCCACGCCCGGCTCTGGCGTCTCCCCCTTCCTCCCACGCCCGGCTCTGGCGTCTCCCCCCTTCCTCCCACGCCCGGCTCTGGCGTCTCCCCCTTCCTCCCACGCCCGGCTCTGGCGTCTCCCCCTTCCTCCCACGCCCGGCTCTGGCGTCTCCCCCTTCCTCCCACGCCCGGCTCTGGCGTCTCCCCCTTCCTCCCACGCCCGGCTCTGGCGTCTCCCCCTTCCTCCCACGCCCGGCTCTGGCGTCTCCCCCTTCCTCCCACGCCCGGCTCTGGCGTCTCCCCCTTCCTCCCACGCCCGGCTCTGGCGTCTCCCCCTTCCTCCCACGCCCGGCTCTGGCGTCTCCCCCTTCCTCCCACGCCCGGCTCTGGCGTCTCCCCCTTCCTCCCACGCCCGGCTCTGGCGTCTCCCCCTTCCTCCCACGCCCGGCTCTGGCGTCTCCCCCTTCCTCCCACGCCCGGCTCCGCCGTCTCCCCCTTCCTCCCACGCCCGGCTCCGCCGTCTCCCCCTTCCTCCCACGCCCGGCTCCGCCGTCTCCCCCTTCCTCCCACGCCCGGCTCCGCCGTCTCCCCCTTCCTCCCACGCCCGGCTCCGCCGTCTCCCCCTTCCTCCCACGCCCGGCTCCGCCGTCTCCCCCTTCCTCCCACGCCCGGCTCCGCCGTCTCCCCCTTCCTCCCACGCCCGGCTCCGCCGTCTCCCCCTTCCTCCCACGCCCGGCTCCGGCGTCTCCCCCCTTCCTCCCACGCCCGGCTCTGGCGTCTCCCCCTTCCTCCCACGCCCGGCTCTGGCGTCTCCCCCCTTCCTCCCACGCCCGGCTCCGCCGTCTCCCCCCTTCCTCCCACGCCCGGCTCCGCCGTCTCCCCCTTCCTCCCACGCCCGGCTCCGCCGTCTCCCCCTTCCTCCCACGCCCGGCTCCGCCGTCTCCCCCCTTCCTCCCACGCCCGGCTCCGCCGTCTCCCCCTTCCTCCCACGCCCGGCTCCGGCGTCTCCCCCCTTCCTCCCACGCCCGGCTCTGGCGTCTCCCCCTTCCTCCCACGCCCGGCTCTGGCGTCTCCCCCTTCCTCCCACGCCCGGCTCCGCCGTCTCCCCCTTCCTCCCACGCCCGGCTCCGCCGTCTCCCCCTTCCTCCCACGCCCGGCTCCGCCGTCTCCCCCTTCCTCCCACGCCCGGCTCCGCCGTCTCCCCCTTCCTCCCACGCCCGGCTCCGCCGTCTCCCCCTTCCTCCCACGCCCGGCTCCGCCGTCTCCCCCTTCCTCCCACGCCCGGCTCCGCCGTCTCCCCCTTCCTCCCACGCCCGGCTCCGCCGTCTCCCCCTTCCTCCCACGCCCGGCTCCGCCGTTTCTCACTTCTTCTCCCCCCCCCCCCCCACCTGCCGGGATCCTCTGTCTTCATCCTCCCTACCCTCACAGGTTGCCCTAAGGGATTTGGCATGTTGAAATTCATCAGGCTGCCGCCTGTTTAGCCTGTCATCAGGGCCCCCATATACATTAGGTAATTGGTGGGCGAGGTTCCCATTAATCTAGTATTGGGCTAGATAATTGGGCAGTAAATATTCACGTCCTTTCTGCACCTCCACAGGAATGAGCAAGGAAAGTCCCAGAAAGGAAATAAGAGTTCTTCAGCAAAGGTAAGTCCCTATCTGTGATTCCCTCCCCGCCCCCGCCCGAAGACTGCTAGGACCTGCGCAGTACCGAATCTGCTCACCACCTGCTGTCTGTCTGATTACAGAACCGAAACCGCCGTGCTCAGAGAAGATCTATCGCCTACCCAGGATTCAAAGCGAGTGGTAAGATGAGAGGGGGGGTATATAGGGGGATGGGCACGCCAGATGGAAGACCTGACAGAAGCCGTGGTCATACTGGAGACGTAAGGCAGGATTTTTATGGCGATTCTTATATTCTGCAGTGGATGATGGTCCAAGTTATGTCTACGATCCCAAATCCGGCCTGTACGTAGACCCTCTGACCAATACTTACTACGATGGCGCCAAAACCCAGGTAAGTTCTCCAGTGCTGCATCTGTGGTAAGTGTCCCTGTCATGTCTGTGATCTCCCAGCATCCCCTGCTTGTTCAGTGTCTGCACAGAGCTTACAGGTCAACAAGTGCCGTCCACCAGAAGTGAAATACTAAGTGAATTGTTCACATGCTGCTGTAGCTGACTGCACTGTAGTAACCTCCAGACTGCTGCTGTCTGCTCCCCTGACAACTTGTCGTGTCTCTGCAGCGGAAAAAGAGCGACAGCCATTATCAATCTCCAGGCAGTGAGAAGACCGAGCCATCAAACCAGCCGAGGAGAGGCTTCACCGAGGTGAGACAAAGGACGCCTGCCTCCTCCTCCACTCCCCTTCCACCACCTCCTCCTTCACCCGCCTCTCCTACCAATCCCCTGCCGCCGCCTCCTCCTCCTTCACCCGCCTCTCCCCTTCACCTGCCTCTCCTACCAATCCCCTGCCACCTCTCCCCTTCACCCGCCTCTCCCTCCTCTCCGCTTCACCCGCCTCTCCCCTTCACCCGCCTCTCCCTCCTCTCCCCTTCACCCGCCTCTCCCCTTCACCCGCCTCTCCCCTTCACCCGCCTCTCCCCTTCACCCGCCTCTCCCCTTCACCCGCCTCTCCCCTTCACCCGCCTCTCCCCTTCACCCGCCTCTCCCCTTCACCCGCCTCTCCCCTTCACCCGCCTCTCCCCTTCACCCGCCTCTCCCCTTCACCCGCCTCACCCGCCTCTCCCCTTCACCCTCCTCTCCCTCCTCTCCCCTTCACCCGCCTCTCCCTCCTCTCCCCTTCACCCGCCTCTCCCTCCTCTCCCCTTCACCCGCCAATCCCCTTCAACCGCCTCTCCCCTTCACCCGCCTCTCCCCTTCACCCGCCTCTCCCCTTCACCCGCCTCTCCCCTTCACCCGCCTCTCCCCTTCACCCGCCTCTCCCCTTCACCCGCCTCTCCCCTTCACCCGCCTCTCCCCTTCACCCGCCTCTCCCCTTCACCCGCCTCTCCCCTTCACCCGCCTCTCCCCTTCACCCGCCTCTCCCCTTCACCCGCCTCTCCCCCTTCACCCGCCTCTCCCTCCTCTCCCCTTCACCCGCCTCTCCCTCCTCTCCCCTTCACCCGCCTCTCCCTCCTCTCCCCTTCACCCGCCTCTCCCTCCTCTCCTTCACCCGCCTCTCCCTCCTCTCCCCTTCACCTGCCTCTCCCTCCTCTCCCCTTCACCCGCCTCTCCCTCCTCTCCCCTTCACCCGCCTCTCCCTCCTCTCCTTCACCCGCCTCTCCCTCCTCCCCTTCACCCGCCTCTCCCTCCTCTCCCCTTCACCCGCCTCTCCCTCCTCTCCCCTTCACCCTCCTCTCCCCTTCACCCGCCTCTCCCTCCTCTCCCCTTCACCCGCCTCTCCCTCCTCTCCCGCCTCTCCCTCCTCTCCCCTTCACCCGCCTCTCCCCTTCACCCGCCTCTCCCCTTCACCCGCCTCTCCCCTTCACCCGCCTCTCCCCTTCACCCGCCTCTCCCCTTCACCCGCCTCTCCCCTTCACCCGCCTCTCCCCTTCACCCGCCTCTCCCCTTCACCCGCCTCTCCCCTTCACCCGCCTCTCCCCTTCACCCGCCTCTCCCCTTCACCCGCCTCTCCCCTTCACCCGCCTCTCCCCTTCACCCGCCTCTCCCCTTCACCCGCCTCTCCCTCCTCTCCCCTTCACCCGCCTCTCCCTCCTCTCCCCTTCACCCGCCTCTCCCTCCTCTCCCCTTCACCCGCCTCTCCCCTTCACCCGCCTCTCCCTCCTCTCCCCTTCACCCGCCTCTCCCTCCTCTCCCCTTCACCCGCCTCTCCCTCCTCTCCCCTTCACCCGCCTCTCCCCTTCACCCGCCTCTCCCCTTCACCCGCCTCTCCCCTTCACCCGCCTCTCCCCTTCACCCGCCTCTCCCCTTCACCCGCCTCTCCCCTCTTCACCCGCCTCTCCCTCCTTCACCCGCCTCTCCCTCCTTCACCCGCCTCTCCCTCCTTCACCCGCCTCTCCCTCCTTCACCCGCCTCTCCCTCCTTCACCCGCCTCTCCCTCCTTCACCCGCCTCTCCCTCCTTCACCCGCCTCTCCCTCCTTCACCCGCCTCTCCCTCCTTCACCCGCCTCTCCCTCCTTCACCCGCCTCTCCCTCCTTCACCCGCCTCTCCCTCCTTCACCCGCCTCTCCCTCCTTCACCCGCCTCTCCCTCCTCTCCCCTTCACCCGCCTCTCCCCTTCACCCGCCTCTCCCTCCTCTCCCCTTCACCCGCCTCCCCCTCCACTCCCCTTCCGCCGCCATCTCCTCCTTCACCCGCCTCTCCCCTTCACCCGCCTCTCCCCTTCACCCGCCTCTCCCTCCTCTCCCCTTCACCCGCCTCTCCCTCCTCTCCCCTTCACCCGCCTCTCCCTCCTCTCCCCTTCACCCGCCTCTCCCTCCTCTCCCCTTCACCCGCCTCTCCCTCCTCTCCCCTTCACCCGCCTCTCCCTCCTCTCCCCTTCACCCGCCTCTCCCTCCTCTCCCCTTCCTCCACCGCCTCCTCCTTCACCCGCCTCTCCCTCCTTCACCCGCCTCTCCCTCCTCTCCTTCACCCGCCTCTCCCTCCTCTCCTTCACCCGCCTCTCCCTCCTCTCCTTCACCCGCCTCTCCCTCCTCTCCTTCACCCGCCTCTCCCTCCTCTCCTTCACCCGCCTCTCCTTCACCCGCCTCTCCCTCCTCTCCCCTTCACCCGCCTCTCCCTCCTCTCCCCTTCACCCGCCTCTCCCCTTCACCCGCCTCTCCCCTTCACCCGCCTCTCCCCTTCACCCGCCTCTCCCCTTCACCCGCCTCTCCCCTTCACCCGCCTCTCCCCTTCACCCGCCTCTCCCCTTCACCCGCCTCTCCCCTTCACCCGCCTCTCCCCTTCACCCGCCTCTCCCCTTCACCCGCCTCTCCCCTTCACCCGCCTCTCCCCTTCACCCGCCTCTCCCCTTCACCCGCCTCTCCCTCCTCTCCCCTTCACCCGCCTCCCCCCTCCACTCCCCTTCCGCCGCCATCTCCTCCTTCACCCACCTCTCCCCTTCACCCGCCTCTCCCTCCTCTCCCCTTCACCCGCCTCTCCCTCCTCTCCCCTTCCTCCACCGCCTCCTCCTTCACCCGCCTCTCCCTCCTTCACCCGCCTCTCCCTCCTTCACCCGCCTCTCCCTCCTTCACCCGCCTCTCCCTCCTCTCCCCTTCCTCCACCGCCTCCTCCTTCACCCGCCTCTCCCTCCTCTCCCCTTCCTCCACCGCCTCCTCCTTCACCCGCCTCTCCCTCCTTCACCCGCCTCTCCCTCCTTCACCCGCCTCTCCCTCCTTCACCCGCCTCTCCCTCCTTCACCCGCCTCTCCCTCCTTCACCCGCCTCTCCCTCCTTCACCCGCCTCTCCCTCCTTCACCCGCCTCTCCCTCCTTCACCCGCCTCTCCCTCCTTCACCCGCCTCTCCCTCCTCTCCCCTTCCGCCGCCATCTCCTCCTTCACCCACCTCCCCCTCCACTCCCCTTCCGCCACTGCCTCCTCCGCTCCTCTGCCTCCTCCGCCCACTCCCTCATTGCTGCTTTTATTTTTAGGTGAATGATTCTGGAGAAGATCCATTCAAAAGACCGTTACCCCCGCTGGTGGCTAAAAAAGAGGATCCGCCTCCAGAGGTAATTCCTAGGGTGATGCCGCCCCTCACCCTCCGCCTACAGAATCCTCTCCTTATCTCACCCTCTTTAATTCTCCATAGCCAAAGCCAAACCCTCTGATGAAGCTGCTCGGAGAATACGGAGATGACAGTGAGGATGAAGAAGAAGAAGAGGAGGAGCAAGACCTCCTTCCCCCAGTAAAGAAAAAGCCGCCTCCTCTGCCGCCACCACCTCCTCCTCCTCCTCCACCTGCTCCAAAGCCCGCCCCTTCGCCTGCTCCGCCCACACCCATCCCCGTCAGCACCTATGAAGAAAAGCTGACGGATTGGAAGAAGATGGTTTGTCTGTTGTGTCGGCGGCAGTTCCCCAGTAAGGAGACATTAATCCGCCATCAGAAATTATCGGATCTGCACAAGGTAAGTGTGTGTCCTGCAGCAGAGTAAATGACCCCCATCCCCTCCCCCCAATATTGTGCATATAACTGTATCCTTCCCCCCCAAACAGCAAAACCTCGCCATCCAAGACAAGATCCGGAAGTCTCAGAAGGAGCTGGCATACCTGCAGCAGAAGGAGCAGGAGGTAGGGGGCGCTCATGGGCATCTATTGCATGTTATTTTTCACTCTAAATCTCCAACCTGTGACGCTCCAGCAGTTTCCTGCGGCTGTCAGGGCATGCTGGTAGTTGTAGTTTTGTAAGTGCTGGAGAGTTACAGGTTGCTCTCAGTCTTCTGCCTGTTCTTCACTGAACTCTGCTTTGACCTGTAACAGTTGCGCCCCCTATAGGAGGTGGCTCCCCAGATACGACGACAGCTCCACCATGTAAAGGGCTGTCCATCAGTGATAACCTGAACACCAGGGGGGCAGTGTTGTGACCTCATGACCAGATTTATCAGGGCTGTGTCTAATGATGTCACTGCCTCCCCCATAGAGCCTGTAGTCTTGGCTGGCAGGCACATTGGGGCAGTGCGGGGCATCTGCTGCCTCCGGGGGGTTTTGTTGCAGTTGTCGCAGCTCTATCCAGTGTCAGTGTCTCCTCTGGGTATTGCATTATACATTGGATAGATGTAGCCATGGAAACCGGGATCAAACTCTCCATTCTTTACACTGCAGGCTGCATTAAGAAGACTGAGAACTGCTGCAAAATAGAATATTACAGGGTTTTGCAAATCAAGCGCAGAATTGCTGTAAAAAAAAATAAAAGTAATAACCTCTGGGACCGCCATGCTGACGCTTGCCAGGCTCCCACTGGTGCCAGCCATTTCTGGCATGTAGAGATGAGACCAGCCGGGGGCCCGGAGTTGTCAGGATGGCACCTGGGATCGGTTATCCCTTATGTAACCGACTCCCGGCTGCTGTATTGTGGGGATGGCGGGGCAGATTGGAGCTGCCACATATTGAATGTGGATGTTATCGGCAGGAGAATCAGTCCATACAGCGGAGGCTGCTGCAGGCCAGGAAAGAGCTGGAGATGCTGGAGCGGCAGGAGGAGAGCGCACAGCAGGTGCAGTCACCTTTATTCATGTTTGGCCGATGACTCCGCACACACAGCACTGCTCAGCGGCCAGCTGCATGCTCATAGTTCCTTCCCTTCCACCAGCCCTGCATGTCTCATCCCCCGCCATCCGCACTAAGGGGCGTTACGCTGTGCCGGAGATACAGACCTGTCTGTCATTTTACTCTCTGACAGGAAAGTGAAGGTCTGGACTCCGAGCTGCGAGGTCCTGGAAAAAAGAAACCGAAAGGTTCTGATACCAGCAGGTAATGGGTTCATCTACCTTACAGCGGTGGCCACCCTGGGCATAGAGCGCTACCTCCGCCACTGGAAGGCATCTGTTCACATTCTGCAACAGACTTTCAGGATTCCTGCTTCGGGCAGATTTCTGCAGGCAGGCATTCACCCTGCTGCTCATCTATGCAGCGATCATTGACAGCAGTGACTCCGCCCACACCACGCACCCTTTAAAGAAAGTGACAAGGGTGGTGCAAAAGTGAAAAAAATCCTACATAGCAAAAACCCAATTTGCATAAAAACTGTTACATTTGATGCCTTGTACGCCAGATAATGCGGATACAAAGTATGATCAATGTTCTTACATTCAGGAGTGGAAACTCCCAAAAATCTGAGGCTTCTCACAGCTGAGGCTTTGTTACAGTGCCTAGTGTCAGTCTAGACTCAGGCAAATACAGCTGTGTTTAGCGCTCAGGATTGTCTATGCTGGATACAGTGTAACAAATCCTCAGCTGTGAGGCTGTCTGTCACGATGGGTTTTCTTCCCCTTCGCTTACGTGAGACGTAGAAGCGCAGTCAGTCCGGTTTCTCTGAAGTTATGGCGACCATTCATTTATAGGCAATGATAGTTCACTGTGTGCTGATACTAAGCATGTATGGGTCAGCAGCCGATCGCACTGCCACTATGCACACGTGCCGTACACTTCACAAAAATAGTGTAACCTGGGAGGACATCACTGTGGCCTCCCTCCCTGTGCCATCACTGTGGCCTCCCTCCCTGTGCCATCACTGTGGCCTCCCTCCCTGTGACATCACTGTGGCCTCCCTCCCTGTGACATCACTGTGGCCTCCCTCCCTGTGACCTCACTGAGCCAATGTATGTACAATGTCACAGCCAGGGTGATAGAGAAGGAGGCAAAGTCAGAAAAAAGTTACCGACTCCGGCCTCAACATAAAACAATTCGTTATTTTTCATTTTTTATAGTCTACAGTTATTGATATTTTATAACACAGCTGTGTTTAGCGCTCAGGATTGTCTATGCTGGATACAGTGTAACAAATCCTCAGCTGTGAGGCTGTCTGTCACGATGGGTTTTCTTCCCCTTCGCTTACGTGAGACGTAGAAGCGCAGTCAGTCCGGTTTCTAAGCATGTATGGGTCAGCAGCCGATCGCACTGCCACTATGCACACGTGCCGTACACTTCACAAAAATAGTGTAACCTGGGAGGACATCACTGTGACATCACTGTGGCCTCCATCACTGTGGCCTCCCTCCCTGTGCCATCACTGTGGCCTCCCCTCCCTGTGCCATCACTGTGGCCTCCCTCCCTGTGACATCACTGTGGCCTCCCTCCCTGTGACATCACTGTGGCCTCCCTCCCTGTGACATCACTGTGGCCTCCCCTCCCTGTGCCATCACTGTGGCCTCCCTCCCTGTGACATCACTGTGGCCTCCCTCCCTGTGACATCACTGTGGCCTCCCTCCCTGTGACATCACTGTGGCCTCCCTCCCTGTGACCTCACTGAGCCAATGTATGTACAATGTCACAGCCAGGGTGATAGAGAAGGAGGCAAAGTCAGAAAAAAGTTACCGACTCCGGCCTCAACATAAAACAATTCGTTATTTTTCATTTTTTATAGTCTACAGTTATTGATATTTTATAACACAGCTGTGTTTAGCGCTCAGGATTGTCTATGCTGGATACAGTGTAACAAATCCTCAGCTGTGAGGCTGTCTGTCACGATGGGTTTTCTTCCCCTTCGCTTACGTGAGACGTAGAAGCGCAGTCAGTCCGGTTTCTAAGCATGTATGGGTCAGCAGCCGATCGCACTGCCACTATGCACACGTGCCGTACACTTCACAAAAATAGTGTAACCTGGGAGGACATCACTGTGACATCACTGTGGCCTCCATCACTGTGGCCTCCCTCCCTGTGCCATCACTGTGGCCTCCCTCCCTGTGCCATCACTGTGGCCTCCCTCCCTGTGACATCACTGTGGCCTCCCTCCCTGTGACATCACTGTGGCCTCCCTCCCTGTGACATCACTGTGGCCTCCCTCCCTGTGCCATCACTGTGGCCTCCCTCCCTGTGACATCACTGTGGCCTCCCTCCCTGTGACATCACTGTGGCCTCCCTCCCTGTGACATCACTGTGGCCTCCCTCCCTGTGACCTCACTGAGCCAATGTATGTACAATGTCACAGCCAGGGTGATAGAGAAGGAGGCAAAGTCAGAAAAAAGTTACCGACTCCGGCCTCAACATAAAACAATTCGTTATTTTTCATTTTTTATAGTCTACAGTTATTGATATTTTATAATTAATCAGATATTTACTATCATAGGAATCAATCACTGGATTATTAATGATATTAGAGGATTCTATAACTAGTTTCTTTTTGTGAATTCGAGGATCTTTACTGCTTCTGACTGAGCCTGGTTGTCAGCCATTTATGAAGGAGTCGGTGTCACACTGTGAAAAAATAGAGTGAAACAGACTCCACAGCTCTGGACGCAGCGGGGGTCCTCCGGGGTAGGGCCCATCCCTGCGGCAGCGGGGGTCCTCCGGGGTAGGGCCCATCCCTGCGGCAGCGGGGGTCCTCCGGGGTAGGGGTCACTCAATGTCCTCCATGAGGAGGATAGACCCCATGAAGACAAGAAATAAATGTAGCTCAGACCAGCAGTGACGTAGTAAATCCATAAACTGTGTATGTGGAGTGATGACAGCCGCAGCGCCCCCTCTGGTCTTCTGTCTTATTTCTGTGCTATCCCTTTGCTCCGCCCCCTGACCGCGCTTCGCTCCTCACCGTCTCTTCTGCTTCCATTACAGTGAACATAAACCTAAAGTGAAGAAACAGACGGGAGAATCGTACCGGGAGAACATGAAGAGGCGGATCCTGGAGCGGTATAAGGAGCTGGAATGAGCCCCACCCCCTCATCACCGCCGCCGCCGTCCCTCCCTCCGTGGCCATCGCCATCCACGCGCTGCTGCTATCTGTGATTTTATAATAAAAGAATAAAATGTTGACCTCAATCCTGAAGGGAATCTTGTCTGGTGTGTGGCCCTCAGGGGCCGTTCTTGTCTTGTGTGTGGCTCTGTGTCCTAGCTCCTCCCACTGTGCTGTAGATTGGATGATGTCACATGGGGAGGGGATTACACATTCCTATATATTTTAAGGGGTGATGATCAGTGGTGTAACGATCGTGGTCGCAAGGAATGCGACCACGACTGGACCCGGAGGAGTACAGGGCCCGTGGCTAGCTGGAAATGGCCGGTGATCCAGACCACCATGATAGTGGTGGAACCAGGCTTTCTCCGACCGCTATCCATGTTAATGGGAAGGGGCCCGGGCGGGCCCCTTTCCAGTTGATACCCAGCCCGCAAGGGTAGGTGACTAAAAATAAAAAAATATATATATATATATATACTTACCTGTCCTGGGCTCACCATCCACTCTGCGGCTCTTCTGGCCGGTTTCTGAGATCACATGCCCCAGCAGTCACATGGGGGTGCGCCAGCATCATGATGTCATCGTGCCCCATGTGACCGCTGAGGCCCACTCACAGGCCCCAGCAGTGACGTTTGGAGCACAGGATCTCAGTCGCCAGACAGAAGAGGATGCAGGAAGAAGTCAGAAGGAGCAAGAGTTGAGTATAAGTGTATTGTTATTTTTAATAATTTTTCCTGGGCCTCTAATTACTATACTCGGGGGTCTGAGGAGACCCCAAAGTATAATAATAGAACCGGCTCTAGGAGGAGGGGGGGCCGCTGTGCAGCGCGTAATGCCCTGTGGGGGCCGCTGTGGAGCATATTATACTGTGTGGGGGCCACTGTGGAGCATATTATACTGTGTGGGGGCCGCTGTGGAGCGTGTAATGCCGTGTGGGGGCCGCTGTGGAGCGCGTAATGCAGTGTGGGGGCCACTGTGGAGCATATTATACTGTGTGGGGGCCGCTGTGGAGCATATTATACTGTCCCAGTATTGTATACATGCCGGCGCTGCTCACTCACTCTCCGTATTCTTGATATCTGCAGTTGCGGGTACTACACCTGTATCCCTTTCATGTATCGGAGATATCGCTGCAGCGCCCATAACCGTCACCATCAAGAATTCGCTCTAGGGAGGGGGGGTGGGGGGCCCCAGAAGACTTTAGTTACGCCACTGGTGATGATGTGTTGGCGTTGCCATAGCTACCACAGTTAGCGGATCCTTGGACACAGAGCAGTGACCTGATTGGTTGCTCTGGCTGACTACGACTATGCTGCTGCTGTTCCCCTCCTGTTGAATCTGACCTTGTCCTGCTCACAGTGGAGGGTTTGTTACATTGTGTGTCCTCGTCGGCTTCCCCGTCACTGATCACTACCCGTCACGTGGACTGGTCACAAGAGGTTCTGCAGCAGCTGAGGAGTACTGGCCCTGCTCTATACATTGGGGACCTCCTCCTGCAGCAATATACAATATGCAGGCCCTATGATCGGAAATCTGTGGTCTGTCACTGACAAGAAGCCGTTTCATGAGATGTTCTGCAGCAGCTGCGGCACACATCACTGGGGAAGGGGCTCTGATTTAACCAGCTAGACCCGGGTTCTACCATTTTGCTGAAGGACTACAAGTATCAGCAGCGCTCGGTTTGTGGTCCCGGTTCGGAAGTCTCAGTGAGGGCCCGGCGCCATAATACTACAGCCTAAAAGAGCAGAGACTACAACTCCCATCCTGCCCCGTCAGGCTCTGCTCCTATTTGCTATGATAAGCCGCGCATGCGCATCAGGCGTGGAAGCTTCCAGGCGCCGAGCAATGCGCGCTGCATTCTGGGTAGGAGACGGGAGGAACGGCCGCCATTTCGTGCAGACTAAGAAGAGTGACAGCACATTGTGGTGGCGGAGCGGCCTGACGGTAAGTGCGAGCCCGAGAGAGAGAGGGGAGGAGGACCGGGGACAGAGAGGAGGAGAACCGGGGAGACTGAGACCGAGAGAGAGGGGAGGAGGAGGACCGGAGAGAGACCGAGGAGGACCGGAGAGAAAGGGGAGGAGGAGGACCGGAGAGAGACCGAGGAGGACCGGAGAGAGACCGAGGAGGACCGGGAGAGAAAGGGGAGGAGGAGGACCGGGGACAGAGAGGAGGACCGGAGAGAAAGGGGAGGAGGAGGACCGGAGAGAGACCGAGGAGGACCGGAGAGAGACCGAGGAGGACCGGAGAGAAAGGGGAGGAGGAGGACCGGAGAGAAAGGGGAGGAGGAGGACCGGAGAGAGACCGAGGAGGAGGACCGGAGAGAAAGGGGAGGAGGAGGACCGGAGAGAAAGGGGAGGAGGAGGACCGGAGAGAGACCGAGGAGGACCGGCGAGAGACCGAGGAGGACCGGAGAGAGACCGAGGAGGACCGGAGAGAAAGGGGAGGAGGAGGACCGGGGAGACCGGGAGAGAGGGGAGGAGGAGGACCGGGGACAGAGAGGAGGAGAACCGGGGAGACTGAGACCGAGAGAGAGGGGAGGAGGAGGACCGGAGAGAGACCGAGGAGGAGGACCGGAGAGAGACCGAGGAGGACCGGAGAGAAAGGGGAGGAGGAGGACCGGAGAGACCGAGAGAGAGGGGAGGAGGAGGACTGGGGAGAGAGAGGAGGAGAACCGGGGAGACTGAGACCGAGAGAGAGGGAAGGAGAAGGACCGGAGAGAGACCGAGGAGGACCGGAGAGACTGAGACCGAGAGAGAGGGGAGGAGGAGGACCGGAGAGAGGGGAGGAGGAGGACCGGAGAGAAGGGGAGGAGGAGGACCGGAGAGAAAGGGGAGGAGGAGGACCGGAGAGAAAGGGGAGGAGGAGGACCGGAGAGAAAGGGGAGGAGGAGGACCGGAGAGAGACCGAGGAGGACCGGAGAGAGACCGAGGAGGACCGGAGAGAGACCAGGAGGACCGGAGAGAGACCGGGGGAGGACCGGAGAGAGACCGAGGAGGACCGGAGAGAGACCGAGGAGGACCGGAGAGAAAGGGGAGGAGGAGAACCGGAGAGAGACCGAGGAGGAGCGGAGAGAAAGGGGAGGAGGAGGACCGGAGAGACTGAGAGAGAGGGGAGGAGGAGGACTGGGGACAGAGAGGAGGAGAACCGGGGAGACTGAGACCGAGAGAGAGGGGAGGAGGAGGACCGGAGAGAGACCGAGGAGGACCGGAGAGAGACCGAGGAGGAGGACCGGGGAGAGAGGGGAGGAGGAGGAGAACCGGGGAGACTGAGACCGAGAGGGAGGGGAGGAGGAGGACCGGAGAGAAAGGGGAGGAGGAGGACCGGAGAGAGAGGGGAGGAGGAGGACCGGAGAGAGAGGGGAGGAGGAGGACCGGAGAGAAAGGGGAGGAGGAGGACCGGAGAGAGAGGGGAGGAGGAGGACCGGAGAGAGACCGAGGAGGAGGACCGGGGAGACCGAGAGAGAGGGGAGGAGGAGGACCGGAGAGAGACCGAGGAGGAGGAGGACCGGAGAGGGGAGGAGGAGGACCGGGGACAGAGAGGAGGAGGAGAACCGGGGAGACCGAGAGAGAGGGGAGGAGGACCGGAGAGAAAGGGGAGGAGGAGGACCGGGGAGACCGAGAGAGAGGGGAGGAGGACCGGAGAGAGGGGAGGAGGATGGCCGGGGAGATCAAGAGAGAGGTGAGGAGGAGGACCAGAGAGAGACTGAGAAGGAGGATGACCAGAGAGGGGAGGAGGAGGACCGGGGAGACCGAGAGAGGGAGGAGGAGGACTGGAGAGAGACCGAGGAGGAGGATGACCAGAGAGGGGAGGAGGAGGACCGGGGAGACCGAGAGAGAGGGGAGGAGGACCGGAGAGAGGGGAGGAGGAGGACCGGGGAGAACGAGAGAGAGGGGAGGAGGACCGGAGAGAGGGGAGGAGGAGGACCGGGGAGAACGAGAGAGAGGGGAGGAGGAGGAGGACCGGGGAGAGAGAGGAGGAGGACCAGAGAGAAAGGGGAGGAGGAGGACCGGGGAGACCGAGAGAGAGGGAGGAGGAGGACCGGAGGGAGATCGGGGAGAGAGGAGGAGGACCGGGGAGACCGAGAGAGAGAGGGGAGGAGGAGGACCGGAGAGAGGGGAGGAGGACCAGAGAGGGGAGGAGGAGGGCCGGGGAGACCGGAGAGGGGGAGGAGGAGGACCGGATGGAGATCGGGGAGAGAGGAGGAGGACCGGGGAGACCAGAGAGAGGGGAGGAGGAGGAGGACCAGGGAGACTGAGACCGAGAGAGGGGAGGAGGACCGGAGACAGAGAGGAGGAGAACCGGGAAGACCGAGAGAGAGGGGAGGAGGAGGAGGACCAGGGAGACTGAGACCGAGAGAGGGGAGGAGGACCGGGGACAGAGAGGAGGAGAACCGGGAAGACCGAGAGAGAGGGGAGGAGGAGGAGGACCAGGGAGACTGAGACCGAGAGAGGGGAGGAGGACCGGGGACAGAGAGGAGGAGAACCGGGAAGACCGAGAGAGAGGGGAGGAGGAGGACCGGGGAGACCGAGAGAGAGGGGAGGAGAAGGAGGACCGAGAGAGAGAGGAGGAGGAGGACCGGGGAGACCGAGAGAGAGAGGGGAGGAGGAGGAGGAGGACCGGGGAGACCGAGAGAGAGAGGGGAGGAGGAGGAGGAGGACCGGGGAGACCGAGAGAGAGAGGGGAGGAGGAGGAGGAGGACCGGGGAGACCCAGAGAGAGAGGGGAGGAGGAGGAGGAGGACCGGGGAGACCGAGAGAGAGAGGGGAGGAGGAGGAGGAGGACCGGGGAGACCGAGAGAGAGAGGGGAGGAGGAGGAGGAGGACCGGGGAGACCGAGAGAGAGAGGGGAGGAGGAGGAGGAGGACCGGGGAGACCGAGAGAGAGAGGGGAGGAGGAGGAGGAGGACCGGGGAGACCGAGAGAGAGAGGGGAGGAGGAGGAGGAGGACCGGGGAGACCGAGAGAGAGAGGGGAGGAGGAGGAGGAGGACCGGGAGACCGAGAGAGAGAGGGGAGGAGGAGGAGGAGGACCGGGGAGACCGAGAGAGAGAGGGGAGGAGGAGGAGGAGGACCGGGGAGACCGAGAGAGAGAGGGGAGGAGGAGGAGGAGGACCGGGAGACCGAGAGAGAGAGGGGAGGAGGAGGAGGAGGACCGGGGAGACCGAGAGAGAGAGGGGAGGAGGAGGAGGAGGACCGGGGAGACCGAGAGAGAGAGGGGAGGAGGAGGAGGAGGACCGGGAGACCGAGAGAGAGGGGGAGGAGGAGGAGGAGGACCGGGGAGACCGAGAGAGAGAGGGAGGAGGAGGAGGAGGACCGGGGAGACCGAGAGAGAGAGGGGAGGAGGAGGAGGAGGACCGGGGAGACCGAGAGAGAGAGGGGAGGAGGAGGAGGAGGACCGGGGAGACCGAGAGAGAGAGGGGAGGAGGAGGAGGAGGACCGGGGAGACCGAGAGAGAGAGGGAGGAGGAGGAGGAGGACCGGGGAGACCGAGAGAGAGGGGGAGGAGGAGGAGGACCGGGGAGACCGAGAGAGAGAGGGGAGGAGGAGGACCGGGGAGACCGAGAGAGAGAGGGGAGGAGGAGGAGGAGGACCGGGGAGACCGAGAGAGAGAGGGGAGGAGGAGGAGGAGGACCGGGGGACCCCAGAGAGAGAGGGGAGGAGGAGGAGGAGGACCGGGGAGACCGAGAGAGAGAGGGGAGGAGGAGGAGGAGGACCGGGGAGACCGAGAGAGAGAGGAGGAGGAGGAGGAGGACCGGGGAGACCGAGAGAGGGGAGGAGGAGGAGGACCGGGGAGACCGAGAGAGAGAGAGAGGGGAGGAGGAGGAGGAGGAGGACCGGGGAGACCGAGAGAGAGAGGGGAGGAGGAGAAGGAGGACCGGGAGACCGAGAGAGAGAGGGGGAGGAGGAGGAGGAGGACCGGGGACCCCGAGAGAGAGAGAGGGGAGGAGGAGGAGGAGGAGGACCGGGGAGACCGAGAGAGAGAGAGAGGGAGGAGGAGGAGGACCGGGGAGACCGGAGAGAGAGAGAGGGGAGGAGGAGGACCGGGGAGACCGAGAGAGAGAGAGGGGAGGAGGACCGGGGAGACCGAGACAGAGAGGGGAGGAGGAGGAGGAGGACCGGGGAGACCGAGAGAGAGAGGGGAAGAGGAGGACTGGGGAGACCGAGAGAGAGAGGGGAGGAGGAGGACCGCTATGTTTTTTCTGGGGCTCCCCCCCCGGGCTTCTCCCTCGCTGTTTCCGGGGCTCCCCCCGGACTTCTCCCTCGCTGTTTCCGGGGCTCCCCCCGGACTTCTCCCTCGCTGTTCCGGGGCCCCCCCCGGACTTCTCCCTCGCTGTTTCTGGGGCTCTCTCCCCCCCCGGGCTTCTCCCTCCCTCGCTGTTTCTGGGGCCCCCCCCGGCTTCTCCCTCGCTGTTTCTGGGGCTCTCCCCCCCCCCGGGCTTCTCCCTCCCTCGCTGTTTCTGGGGCTCCCCCCGGCTTCTCCCTCGCTGTTTCTGGGGCTCTCCCCCCCCCCCCCCGGCTTCTCCCTCCATGGTTGTTACCCAGTGTAATATGGAGCTTTTGAGAACTGACTGCAGTCATCCTTCTTTTCCATGTTTAGTCGGATCTGCCATACCAACCTCCGGAGGATCCTGCCTGTACACGTGGAGGCTGGACATGGGCTCAGATAAGCGGTAAGTCGGCGCCTCTGTGCGGCCAGTGTCGTCTTTGCTTGTGGCTTCTCTACAGCTGAAGCTAAATTCAGAAGATTTCAGATCCATGTTCTGGATTACATAAAGACTGTGACATGGCAGCAGCGTCACCGGACAGTACATGCTCTGGGTTACCAAAGAACCATTAACCCTTGCAAGGGCAGAGAGCAATCTGGAGTCGAGAATAAAGAGAACCCAAAATCTGCTGCTCAGTCTCCTCCCTGTCCTGGCTGCCGAAGTCTGACCTAGAACAGTAGCGTAAGGGGGTTTATAAGACGTGTATAGTGATATCTCTAGTACTAGAGGGTGTATATGACGTGTATATAGTGATATCACTAGTACTAGAGGATGTATATGACGTGTATATAGTGATATCTAGTACTAGAGGGTGTATATGACGTGTATATAGTGAGATCTAGTACTAGGGGATGTATATGACGTGTATATAGTGATATCACTAGTACTAGGGGATGTATATGACGTGTATATAGTGAGATCTCTAGTACTAGGGGATGTATATGACGTGTATATAGTGAGATCTAGTACTAGAGGGTGTATATGACGTGTATATAGTGATATCACTAGTACTAGAGGATGTATATGACGTGTATATAGTGATATCTAGTACTAGAGGATGTATATGACGTGTATATAGTGATATCACTAGTACTAGAGGGTGTATATGACGTGTATATAGTGATATCACTAGTACTAGAGGATGTATATGACGTGTATATAGTGATATCACTAGTACTAGAGGGTGTATATGACGTGTATATAGTGATATCTAGTACTAGGGGATGTATATGACGTGTATATAGTGATATCTAGTACTAGAGGGTGTATATGACGTGTATATAGTGATATCTAGTACTAGAGGGTGTATATGACGTGTATATAGTGATATCACTAGTACTAGAGGGTGTATATGACGTGTATATAGTGATATCACTAGTACTAGAGGATGTATATGACGTGTATATAGTGATATCACTAGTACTAGACAAGGGTGTATATGACGTGTATATAGTGATATCTAGTACTAGAGGGTGTATATGACGTGTATATAGTGATATCCAGTACTAGGGGATGTATATGACGTGTATATAGTGATATCTAGTACTAGAGGGTGTATATGACGTGTATATAGTGATATCCAGTACTAGAGGGTGTATATGACGTGTATATAGTGATATCCAGTACTAGAGGGTGTATATGACGTGTATATAGTGATATCCAGTACTAGGGGGTGTATATGACGTGTATATAGTGATATCCAGTACTAGGGGATGTATATGACGTGTATATAGTGATATCCAGTACTAGAGGATGTATATGACGTGTATATAGTGATATCTAGTACTAGAGGGTGTATATGACGTGTATATAGTGATATCCAGTACTAGAGGGTGTATATGACGTGTATATAGTGATATCTAGTACTAGAGGGTGTATATGACGTGTATATAGTGATATCTAGTACTAGAGGATGTATATGACGTGTATATAGTGATATCCAGTACTAGAGGGTGTATATGACGTGTATATAGTGATATCACTAGTACTAGGGGATGTATATGACGTGTATATAGTGATATCACTAGTACTAGAGGATGTATATGACGTGTATATAGTGATATCACTAGTACTAGAGGATGTATATGACGTGTATATAGTGATATCACTAGTACTAGAGGATGTATATGACGTGTATATAGTGATATCTAGTACTAGAGGGTGTATATGACGTGTATATAGTGATATCACTAGTACTAGAGGATGTATATGACGTGTATATAGTGATATCTAGTACTAGAGGATGTATATGACGTGTATATAGTGATATCTAGTACTAGAGGATGTATATGACGTGTATATAGTGATATCACTAGTACTAGAGGGTGTATATGACGTGTATATAGTGATATCTAGTACTAGAGGGTGTATATGACGTGTATATAGTGATATCACTAGTACTAGGGGATGTATATGACGTGTATATAGTGATATCCAGTACTAGAGGATGTATATGACGTGTATATAGTGATATCACTAGTACTAGAGGGTGTATATGACGTGTATATAGTGATATCTAGTACTAGAGGATGTATATGACGTGTATATAGTGATATCTAGTACTAGAGGGTGTATATGACGTGTATATAGTGATATCTAGTACTAGAGGGTGTATATGACGTGTATATAGTGATATCTAGTACTAGAGGGTGTATATGACGTGTATATAGTGATATCCAGTACTAGGGGATGTATATGACGTGTATATAGTGATATCCAGTACTAGAGGATGTATATGACGTGTATATAGTGATATCCAGTACTAGAGGATGTATATGACGTGTATATAGTGATATCACTAGTACTAGAGGATGTATATGACGTGTATATAGTGATATCACTAGTACTAGAGGATGTATATGACGTGTATATAGTGATATCTAGTACTAGGGGATGTATATGACGTGTATATAGTGATATCACTAGTACTAGGGGATGTATATGACGTGTATATAGTGATATCACTAGTACTAGAGGATGTATATGACGTGTATATAGTGATATCTAGTACTAGAGGGTGTATATGACGTGTATATAGTGATATCACTAGTACTAGAGGATGTATATGACGTGTATATAGTGATATCTAGTACTAGAGGATGTATATGACGTGTATATAGTGATATCCAGTACTAGAGGATGTATATGACGTGTATATAGTGATATCACTAGTACTAGAGGATGTATATGACGTGTATATAGTGATATCTAGTACTAGAGGGTGTATATGACGTGTATATAGTGATATCTAGTACTAGAGGATGTATATGACGTGTATATAGTGATATCACTAGTACTAGAGGGTGTATATGACGTGTATATAGTGATATCTAGTACTAGGGGATGTATATGACGTGTATATAGTGATATCTAGTACTAGAGGATGTATATGACGTGTATATAGTGATATCACTAGTACTAGAGGGTGTATATGACGTGTATATAGTGATATCTAGTACTAGAGGATGTATATGACGTGTATATAGTGATATCCAGTACTAGAGGGTGTATATGACGTGTATATAGTGATATCTAGTACTAGAGGGTGTATATGACGTGTATATAGTGATATCTAGTACTAGAGGATGTATATGACGTGTATATAGTGATATCTAGTACTAGGGGATGTATATGACGTGTATATAGTGATATCCAGTACTAGAGGGTGTATATGACGTGTATATAGTGATATCTAGTACTAGGGGATGTATATGACGTGTATATAGTGATATCCAGTACTAGAGGATGTATATGACGTGTATATAGTGATATCTAGTACTAGAGGGTGTATATGACGTGTATATAGTGATATCACTAGTACTAGAGGATGTATATGACGTGTATATAGTGATATCTAGTACTAGAGGATGTATATGACGTGTATATAGTGATATCTAGTACTAGGGGATGTATATGACGTGTATATAGTGATATCACTAGTACTAGAGGATGTATATGACGTGTATATAGTGATATCTAGTACTAGGGGATGTATATGACGTGTATATAGTGATATCACTAGTACTAGAGGGTGTATATGACGTGTATATAGTGATATCTAGTACTAGGGGATGTATATGACGTGTATATAGTGATATCTAGTACTAGAGGATGTATATGACGTGTATATAGTGATATCACTAGTACTAGAGGATGTATATGACGTGTATATAGTGATATCACTAGTACTAGAGGATGTATATGACGTGTATATAGTGATATCTAGTACTAGAGGGTGTATATGACGTGTATATAGTGATATCCAGTACTAGAGGATGTATATGACGTGTATATAGTGATATCACTAGTACTAGGGGATGTATATGACGTGTATATAGTGATATCTAGTACTAGAGGGTGTATATGACGTGTATATAGTGATATCTAGTACTAGAGGATGTATATGACGTGTATATAGTGATATCTAGTACTAGAGGGTGTATATGACGTGTATATAGTGATATCTAGTACTAGAGGGTGTATATGACGTGTATATAGTGATATCTAGTACTAGAGGATGTATATGACGTGTATATAGTGATATCTAGTACTAGAGGATGTATATGACGTGTATATAGTGATATCTAGTACTAGAGGATGTATATGACGTGTATATAGTGATATCTAGTACTAGAGGGTGTATATGACGTGTATATAGTGATATCTAGTACTAGAGGATGTATATGACATGTATATAGTGATATCTAGTACTAGAGGTTGTATATGACGTGTATATAGTGATATCTAGTACTAGAGGATGTATATGACGTGTATATAGTGATATCTAGTACTAGAGGATGTATATGACGTGTATATAGTGATATCTAGTACTAGAGGGTGTATATGACGTGTATATAGTGATATCTAGTACTAGGGGATGTATATGATGTGTATATAGTGATATCCAGTACTAGAGGATGTATATGACGTGTATATAGTGATATCACTAGTACTAGAGGATGTATATGACGTGTATATAGTGATATCTAGTACTAGAGGATGTATATGACGTGTATATAGTGATATCTAGTACTAGAGGGTGTATATGACGTGTATATAGTGATATCACTAGTACTAGAGGATGTATATGACGTGTATATAGTGATATCACTAGTACTAGAGGATGTATATGACGTGTATATAGTGATATCTAGTACTAGAGGGTGTATATGACGTGTATATAGTGATATCCAGTACTAGAGGATGTATATGACGTGTATATAGTGATATCACTAGTACTAGGGGATGTATATGACGTGTATATAGTGATATCTAGTACTAGAGGGTGTATATGACGTGTATATAGTGATATCACTAGTACTAGAGGGTGTATATGACGTGTATATAGTGATATCACTAGTACTAGAGGATGTATATGACGTGTATATAGTGATATCTAGTACTAGAGGGTGTATATGACGTGTATATAGTGATATCTAGTACTAGAGGATGTATATGACGTGTATATAGTGATATCTCTAGTACTAGGGGATGTATATGACGTGTATATAGTGAGATCTAGTACTAGAGGATGTATATGACGTGTATATAGTGATATCACTAGTACTAGAGGGTGTATATGACGTGTATATAGTGATATCTAGTACTAGAGGATGTATATGACGTGTATATAGTGATATCTAGTACTAGAGGATGTATATGACGTGTATATAGTGATATCTAGTACTAGAGGATGTATATGACGTGTATATAGTGATATCTAGTACTAGAGGGTGTATTTGACGTGTATATAGTGATATCTAGTACTAGGGGATGTATATGACGTGTATATAGTGATATCACTAGTACTAGAGGATGTATATGACGTGTATATAGTGATATCTAGTACTAGGGGATGTATATGACGTGTATATAGTGAGATCTAGTACTAGAGGGTGTATATGACGTGTATATAGTGATATCTAGTACTAGGGGATGTATATGATGTGTATATAGTGATATCCAGTACTAGAGGATGTATATGACGTGTATATAGTGATATCACTAGTACTAGAGGATGTATATGACGTGTATATAGTGATATCTAGTACTAGAGGGTGTATATGACGTGTATATAGTGATATCTAGTACTAGGGGATGTATATGACGTATATATAGTGATATCTAGTACTAGAGGATGTATATGACGTGTATATAGTGATATCTAGTACTAGAGGATGTATATGACGTGTATATAGTGATATCTAGTACTAGGGGATGTATATGACGTGTATATAGTGATATCTAGTACTAGAGGATGTATATGACGTGTATATAGTGATATCTAGTACTAGAGGGTGTATATGACGTGTATATAGTGATATCTAGTACTAGGGGATGTATATGACGTGTATATAGTGAGATCTAGTACTAGAGGATGTATATGACGTGTATATAGTGATATCACTAGTACTAGAGGATGTATATGACGTGTATATAGTGATATCTAGTACTAGAGGGTGTATATGACGTGTATATAGTGATATCTAGTACTAGGGGATGTATATGACGTATATATAGTGATATCTAGTACTAGAGGATGTATATGACGTGTATATAGTGATATCTAGTACTAGAGGATGTATATGACGTGTATATAGTGATATCTAGTACTAGGGGATGTATATGACGTGTATATAGTGATATCTAGTACTAGAGGGTGTATATGACGTGTATATAGTGATATCTAGTACTAGAGGATGTATATGACGTGTATATAGTGATATCTAGTACTAGAGGGTGTATATGACGTGTATATAGTGATATCACTAGTACTAGAGGATGTATATGACGTGTATATAGTGATATCACTAGTACTAGAGGATGTATATGACGTGTATATAGTGATATCTAGTACTAGAGGGTGTATATGACGTGTATATAGTGATATCCAGTACTAGAGGATGTATATGACGTGTATATAGTGATATCACTAGTACTAGGGGATGTATATGACGTGTATATAGTGATATCTAGTACTAGAGGGTGTATATGACGTGTATATAGTGATATCACTAGTACTAGAGGATGTATATGACGTGTATATAGTGATATCTCTAGTACTAGAGGATGTATATGACGTGTATATAGTGATATCTAGTACTAGAGGATGTATATGACGTGTATATAGTGATATCACTAGTACTAGGGGATGTATATGACGTGTATATAGTGATATCTCTAGTACTAGAGGATGTATATGACGTGTATATAGTGATATCTAGTACTAGAGGATGTATATGACGTGTATATAGTGATATCTAGTACTAGAGGATGTATATGACGTGTATATAGTGATATCACTAGTACTAGGGGATGTATATGACGTGTATATAGTGATATCTAGTACTAGAGGGTGTATATGACGTGTATATAGTGATATCTAGTACTAGAGGATGTATATGACGTGTATATAGTGATATCTAGTACTAGAGGATGTATATGACGTGTATATAGTGAGATCTAGTACTAGGGGATGTATATGACGTGTATATAGTGATATCTAGTACTAGAGGATGTATATGACGTGTATATAGTGATATCACTAGTACTAGGGGATGTATATGACGTGTATATAGTGATATCACTAGTACTAGAGGATGTATATGACGTGTATATAGTGATATCTAGTACTAGAGGGTGTATATGACGTGTATATAGTGATATCTAGTACTAGAGGATGTATATGACGTGTATATAGTGATATCTAGTACTAGAGGGTGTATATGACGTGTATATAGTGATATCTAGTACTAGAGGATGTATATGACGTGTATATAGTGATATCACTAGTACTAGGGGATGTATATGACGTGTATATAGTGATATCTAGTACTAGAGGATGTATATGACGTGTATATAGTGATATCTAGTACTAGAGGATGTATATGACGTGTATATAGTGATATCTAGTACTAGAGGATGTATATGACGTGTATATAGTGATATCACTAGTACTAGGGGATGTATATGACGTGTATATAGTGATATCTAGTACTAGAGGATGTATATGACGTGTATATAGTGATATCTAGTACTAGAGGATGTATATGACGTGTATATAGTGATATCACTAGTACTAGAGGATGTATATGACGTGTATATAGTGATATCACTAGTACTAGGGGATGTATATGATGTGTATATAGTGATATCTAGTACTAGAGGGTGTATATGACGTGTATATAGTGATATCTAGTACTAGAGGGTGTATATGACGTGTATATAGTGATATCACTAGTACTAGAGGATGTATATGACGTGTATATAGTGATATCCAGTACTAGAGGATGTATATGACGTGTATATAGTGATATCTAGTACTAGAGGATGTATATGACGTGTATATAGTGATATCACTATTACTAGGGGATGTATATGACGTGTATATAGTGATATCTAGTACTAGAGGGTGTATATGACGTGTATATAGTGATATCTAGTACTAGAGGATGTATATGACGTGTATATAGTGATATCTAGTACTAGAGGGTGTATATGACGTGTATATAGTGATATCTAGTACTAGAGGATGTATATGACGTGTATATAGTGATATCACTAGTACTAGAGGGTGTATATGACGTGTATATAGTGATATCACTAGTACTAGAGGGTGTATATGACGTGTATATAGTGATATCTAGTACTAGAGGGTGTATATGACGTGTATATAGTGATATCACTAGTACTAGAGGATGTATATGACGTGTATATAGTGATATCACTAGTACTAGAGGATGTATATGACGTGTATATAGTGATATCTAGTACTAGAGGATGTATATGACGTGTATATAGTGATATCCAGTACTAGGGGATGTATATGACGTGTATATAGTGATATCTAGTACTAGAGGGTGTATATGACGTGTATATAGTGATATCACTAGTACTAGAGGATGTATATGACGTGTATATAGTGATATCACTAGTACTAGGGGATGTATATGACGTGTATATAGTGATATCTAGTACTAGGGGATGTATATGACGTGTATATAGTGATATCCAGTACTAGGGGATGTATATGACGTGTATATAGTGATATCTAGTACTAGAGGGTGTATATGACGTGTATATAGTGATATCACTAGTACTAGAGGATGTATATGACGTGTATATAGTGATATCTAGTACTAGAGGATGTATATGACGTGTATATAGTGATATCACTAGTACTAGGGGATGTATATGACGTGTATATAGTGATATCACTAGTACTAGGGGATGTATATGACGTGTATATAGTGATATCTAGTACTAGAGGGTGTATATGACGTGTATATAGTGATATCACTAGTACTAGAGGGTGTATATGACGTGTATATAGTGATATCTAGTACTAGAGGGTGTATATGACGTGTATATAGTGATATCACTAGTACTAGGGGATGTATATGACGTGTATATAGTGATATCACTAGTACTAGAGGATGTATATGACGTGTATATAGTGATATCACTAGTACTAGAGGATGTATATGACGTGTATATAGTGATATCCAGTACTAGAGGGTGTATATGACGTGTATATAGTGATATCACTAGTACTAGGGGATGTATATGACGTGTATATAGTGATATCACTAGTACTAGAGGATGTATATGACGTGTATATAGTGATATCACTAGTACTAGAGGATGTATATGACGTGTTTATAGTGATATCTAGTACTAGAGGATGTATATGACGTGTATATAGTGATATCTAGTACTAGGGGATGTATATGACGTGTATATAGTGATATCCAGTACTAGAGGATGTATATGACGTGTATATAGTGATATCCAGTACTAGAGGATGTATATGACGTGTATATAGTGATATCACTAGTACTAGAGGATGTATATGACGTGTATATAGTGATATCTAGTACTAGAGGGTGTATATGACGTGTATATAGTGATATCACTAGTACTAGGGGATGTATATGACGTGTATATAGTGATATCTAGTACTAGAGGGTGTATATGACGTGTATATAGTGATATCCAGTACTAGAGGATGTATATGACGTGTATATAGTGATATCACTAGTACTAGAGGGTGTATATGACGTGTATATAGTGATATCTAGTACTAGAGGATGTATATGACGTGTATATAGTGATATCTAGTACTAGAGGGTGTATATGACGTGTATATAGTGATATCTAGTACTAGAGGATGTATATGAGTGTATATAGTGATATCACTAGTACTAGAGGATGTATATGACGTGTATATAGTGATATCTAGTACTAGAGGGTGTATATGACGTGTATATAGTGATATCTAGTACTAGAGGATGTATATGACGTGTATATAGTGATATCACTAGTACTAGAGGATGTATATGACGTGTATATAGTGATATCTAGTACTAGAGGGTGTATATGACGTGTATATAGTGATATCCAGTACTAGAGGGTGTATATGACGTGTATATAGTGATATCTAGTACTAGAGGATGTATATGACGTGTATATAGTGATATCTAGTACTAGAGGGTGTATATGACGTGTATATAGTGATATCCAGTACTAGAGGGTGTATATGACGTGTATATAGTGATATCACTAGTACTAGGGGATGTATATGACGTGTATATAGTGATATCTAGTACTAGGGGATGTATATGACGTGTATATAGTGATATCACTAGTACTAGGGGATGTATATGACGTGTATATAGTGATATCTAGTACTAGAGGGTGTATATGACGTGTATATAGTGATATCTAGTACTAGAGGGTGTATATGACGTGTATATAGTGATATCCAGTACTAGAGGGTGTATATGACGTGTATATAGTGATATCACTAGTACTAGAGGGTGTATATGACGTGTATATAGTGATATCTAGTACTAGAGGGTGTATATGACGTGTATATAGTGATATCTAGTACTAGAGGGTGTATATGACGTGTATATAGTGATATCTAGTACTAGAGGGTGTATATGACGTGTATATAGTGATATCCAGTACTAGAGGGTGTATATGACGTGTATATAGTGATATCACTAGTACTAGGGGATGTATATGACGTGTATGTAGTGATATCTAGTACTAGGGGATGTATATGACGTGTATATAGTGATATCTAGTACTAGGGGATGTATATGACGTGTATATAGTGATATCTAGTACTAGAGGATGTATATGACGTGTATATAGTGATATCACTAGTACTAGGGGATGTATATGACGTGTATATAGTGATATCTAGTACTAGAGGGTGTATATGACGTGTATATAGTGATATCTAGTACTAGAGGATGTATATGACGTGTATATAGTGATATCACTAGTACTAGAGGATGTATATGACGTGTATATAGTGATATCTAGTACTAGAGGGTGTATATGACGTGTATATAGTGATATCACTAGTACTAGGGGATGTATATGACGTGTATATAGTGATATCTAGTACTAGGGGATGTATATGACGTGTATATAGTGATATCACTAGTACTAGGGGATGTATATGACGTGTATATAGTGATATCTAGTACTAGAGGGTGTATATGACGTGTATATAGTGATATCTAGTACTAGAGGATGTATATGACGTGTATATAGTGATATCACTAGTACTAGAGGGTGTATATGACGTGTATATAGTGATATCTAGTACTAGGGGATGTATATGACGTGTATATAGTGATATCACTAGTACTAGAGGATGTATATGACGTGTATATAGTGATATCTAGTACTAGAGGGTGTATATGACGTGTATATAGTGATATCTAGTACTAGAGGATGTATATGATGTGTATATAGTGATATCTAGTACTAGAGGGTGTATATGACGTGTATATAGTGATATCTAGTACTAGAGGATGTATATGACGTGTATATAGTGATATCACTAGTACTAGAGGATGTATATGACGTGTATATAGTGATATCTAGTACTAGAGGATGTATATGACGTGTATATAGTGATATCTAGTACTAGAGGGTGTATATGACGTGTATATAGTGATATCCAGTACTAGAGGGTGTATATGACGTGTATATAGTGATATCACTAGTACTAGAGGATGTATATGACGTGTATATAGTGATATCTAGTACTAGAGGGTGTATATGACGTGTATATAGTGATATCTAGTACTAGAGGGTGTATATGACGTGTATATAGTGATATCTAGTACTAGAGGGTGTATATGACGTGTATATAGTGATATCCAGTACTAGAGGGTGTATATGACGTGTATATAGTGATATCACTAGTACTAGGGGATGTATATGACGTGTATATAGTGATATCTAGTACTAGAGGGTGTATATGACGTGTATATAGTGATATCTAGTACTAGAGGATGTATATGACGTGTATATAGTGATATCACTAGTACTAGAGGATGTATATGACGTGTATATAGTGAGATCTAGTACTAGAGGATGTATATGACGTGTATATAGTGATATCACTAGTACTAGAGGATGTATATGACGTGTATATAGTGATATCCAGTACTAGAGGATGTATATGACGTGTATATAGTGATATCTAGTACTAGAGGATGTATATGACGTGTATATAGTGATATCCAGTACTAGGGGATGTATATGACGTGTATATAGTGATATCTAGTACTAGAGGATGTATATGACGTGTATATAGTGAGATCTAGTACTAGAGGGTGTATATGACGTGTATATAGTGATATCTAGTACTAGAGGATGTATATGACGTGTATATAGTGATATCTAGTACTAGAGGGTGTATATGACGTGTATATAGTGATATCACTAGTACTAGAGGGTGTATATGACGTGTATATAGTGATATCTAGTACTAGAGGATGTATATGACGTGTATATAGTGATATCACTAGTACTAGAGGATGTATATGACGTGTATATAGTGATATCTAGTACTAGGGGATGTATATGACGTGTATATAGTGATATCTAGTACTAGAGGGTGTATATGACGTGTATATAGTGATATCTAGTACTAGAGGATGTATATGACGTGTATATAGTGATATCACTAGTACTAGAGGATGTATATGACGTGTATATAGTGATATCTAGTACTAGAGGGTGTATATGACGTGTATATAGTGATATCTAGTACTAGGGGATGTATATGACGTGTATATAGTGATATCTAGTACTAGGGGATGTATATGACGTGTATATAGTGATATCTAGTACTAGGGGATGTATATGACGTGTATATAGTGATATCTAGTACTAGAGGATGTATATGACGTGTATATAGTGATATCACTAGTACTAGAGGATGTATATGACGTGTATATAGTGATATCCAGTACTAGAGGGTGTATATGACGTGTATATAGTGATATCACTAGTACTAGAGGATGTATATGACGTGTATATAGTGATATCCAGTACTAGAGGATGTATATGACGTGTATATAGTGATATCTAGTACTAGAGGATGTATATGACGTGTATATAGTGATATCTAGTACTAGAGGATGTATATGACGTGTATATAGTGATATCACTAGTACTAGAGGGTGTATATGACGTGTATATAGTGATATCTAGTACTAGGGGATGTATATGACGTGTATATAGTGATATCTAGTACTAGAGGATGTATATGACGTGTATATAGTGATATCTAGTACTAGAGGGTGTATATGACGTGTATATAGTGATATCACTAGTACTAGAGGGTGTATATGACGTGTATATAGTGATATCACTAGTACTAGAGGATGTATATGACGTGTATATAGTGATATCACTAGTACTAGGGGATGTATATGACGTGTATATAGTGATATCCAGTACTAGAGGGTGTATATGACGTGTATATAGTGATATCACTAGTACTAGAGGATGTATATGACGTGTATATAGTGATATCTAGTACTAGAGGATGTATATGACGTGTATATAGTGATATCTAGTACTAGAGGGTGTATATGACGTGTATATAGTGATATCTAGTACTAGAGGATGTATATGACGTGTATATAGTGATATCACTAGTACTAGGGGATGTATATGACGTGTATATAGTGATATCTAGTACTAGAGGGTGTATATGACGTGTATATAGTGATATCTAGTACTAGAGGATGTATATGACGTGTATATAGTGATATCTAGTACTAGAGGATGTATATGACGTGTATATAGTGATATCTAGTACTAGAGGGTGTATATGACGTGTATATAGTGATATCTAGTACTAGAGGATGTATATGACGTGTATATAGTGATATCTAGTACTAGAGGATGTATATGACGTGTATATAGTGATATCACTAGTACTAGAGGGTGTATATGACGTGTATATAGTGATATCACTAGTACTAGAGGATGTATATGACGTGTATATAGTGATATCCAGTACTAGAGGGTGTATATGACGTGTATATAGTGATATCACTAGTACTAGAGGATGTATATGACGTGTATATAGTGATATCTAGTACTAGAGGATGTATATGACGTGTATATAGTGATATCTAGTACTAGAGGATGTATATGACGTGTATATAGTGATATCACTAGTACTAGAGGGTGTATATGACGTGTATATAGTGATATCTAGTACTAGAGGATGTATATGACGTGTATATAGTGATATCACTAGTACTAGAGGATGTATATGACGTGTATATAGTGATATCTAGTACTAGGGGATGTATATGACGTGTATATAGTGATATCTAGTACTAGAGGGTGTATATGACGTGTATATAGTGATATCTAGTACTAGAGGATGTATATGACGTGTATATAGTGATATCACTAGTACTAGAGGATGTATATGACGTGTATATAGTGATATCTAGTACTAGAGGGTGTATATGACGTGTATATAGTGATATCTAGTACTAGGGGATGTATATGACGTGTATATAGTGATATCTAGTACTAGGGGATGTATATGACGTGTATATAGTGATATCTAGTACTAGGGGATGTATATGACGTGTATATAGTGATATCTAGTACTAGAGGATGTATATGACGTGTATATAGTGATATCACTAGTACTAGAGGATGTATATGACGTGTATATAGTGATATCCAGTACTAGAGGGTGTATATGACGTGTATATAGTGATATCACTAGTACTAGAGGATGTATATGACGTGTATATAGTGATATCTAGTACTAGAGGATGTATATGACGTGTATATAGTGATATCTAGTACTAGAGGATGTATATGACGTGTATATAGTGATATCTAGTACTAGAGGATGTATATGACGTGTATATAGTGATATCACTAGTACTAGAGGATGTATATGACGTGTATATAGTGATATCACTAGTACTAGAGGATGTATATGACGTGTATATAGTGATATCCAGTACTAGAGGGTGTATATGACGTGTATATAGTGATATCACTAGTACTAGAGGATGTATATGACGTGTATATAGTGATATCTAGTACTAGGGGATGTATATGACGTGTATATAGTGATATCTAGTACTAGAGGATGTATATGACGTGTATATAGTGATATCTAGTACTAGAGGGTGTATATGACGTGTATATAGTGATATCACTAGTACTAGAGGGTGTATATGACGTGTATATAGTGATATCACTAGTACTAGAGGATGTATATGACGTGTATATAGTGATATCACTAGTACTAGGGGATGTATATGACGTGTATATAGTGATATCCAGTACTAGAGGGTGTATATGACGTGTATATAGTGATATCACTAGTACTAGAGGATGTATATGACGTGTATATAGTGATATCTAGTACTAGAGGATGTATATGACGTGTATATAGTGATATCTAGTACTAGAGGGTGTATATGACGTGTATATAGTGATATCTAGTACTAGAGGATGTATATGACGTGTATATAGTGATATCTAGTACTAGGGGATGTATATGACGTGTATATAGTGATATCTAGTACTAGAGGGTGTATATGACGTGTATATAGTGATATCTAGTACTAGAGGATGTATATGACGTGTATATAGTGATATCTAGTACTAGAGGATGTATATGACGTGTATATAGTGATATCTAGTACTAGAGGGTGTATATGACGTGTATATAGTGATATCTAGTACTAGAGGATGTATATGACGTGTATATAGTGATATCTAGTACTAGAGGATGTATATGACGTGTATATAGTGATATCTAGTACTAGAGGGTGTATATGACGTGTATATAGTGATATCTAGTACTAGAGGATGTATATGACGTGTATATAGTGATATCTAGTACTAGAGGATGTATATGACGTGTATATAGTGATATCACTAGTACTAGAGGGTGTATATGACGTGTATATAGTGATATCACTAGTACTAGAGGATGTATATGACGTGTATATAGTGATATCTAGTACTAGAGGATGTATATGACGTGTATATAGTGATATCTAGTACTAGAGGGTGTATATGACGTGTATATAGTGATATCTAGTACTAGAGGATGTATATGACGTGTATATAGTGATATCACTAGTACTAGAGGATGTATATGACGTGTATATAGTGATATCCAGTACTAGAGGGTGTATATGACGTGTATATAGTGATATCTAGTACTAGAGGGTGTATATGACGTGTATATAGTGATATCTAGTACTAGAGGATGTATATGACGTGTATATAGTGATCTCTCTGCGTATACGGATATGAATTGCTGGTTTATTGCCTTGTTTTGCAGTGTGAGCCGCAGTGAGCGCAGTGGGAGATACGGCTCAGCCTTTGATAGAGATGAGCGTGATGACAGGGTCTCCAGAAACAGGCGCAGGGACTCTAATGAATACAAAAGATACCGGGATGACCGAGATGACAGATATGATGATTACAGGGACTATGACAGTCCTGATGTAAGTGCTGCATATAGAACCGTCCTATAGAGAGTCATATACTACTACTATTATGGTTGTCAGCGTCTGTGTCACCTGCTGCTCTAACAGTAACAAAACCTCTGCTGCTTCCAGCGAGACCGAGACCGCGAGAGGAGGAATAGTGACCGCTCAGAAGATGGCTACCATTCTGATGGCGACTACATGGACCACGATTACCGTAATGATTACTATATGGATGAGAAGGAGAGCAAGACCATCATGCTGCGGGGTCTCCCTATAAACATCAGTGAGAGCGATGTGAGTGCACACACCCCAGGCCACCGTTTTTGTGTTTATGACTACAACACCCTGTGAGGTCTGATGTACCTGCACACTTGCCCGCTTTGCTGGGTTGTTTACATAGTACAGGTGTGCATGTGCTTTCTTAAAGGGGTTGTCTAGGAATTGTGGAGACCGGGGAGATATAACAATAAAATAAACCCTTTTTCGCCAGTCCCCTCTGCTCCATTGTCTGCCTCTTGTCACCATTTCTGGGCAATTCTTAAAGGGATAATAAATTCAGTACAAGATGGCGAGAGAACAAAGGAAAATGAGAAGACCAGTCTGCAAAGTATAAGATCCCTGGGGACAAAGGACTGAGATGAAAAGCCAAATACAGATGGTGATTTATTATCCAACTGTGGGCAGACAGATAAGTGATGGGGCCCTAAAACCCTCTTAGGCCAGGGCCACACGATGAATGACCTGGATGTCTGTTACTGCTGTGAGGGGCCCAATGAGAGCGCCAAATACACAATTGTGGGATTGTTGTCACGGCAGATTGTAGAAATGTGGCCCTAGTGTGAAACCTTCCTAAAGATATCGTTCTGGAGACCTTCTACAATCCTCTAGATCTGTAAGGGCCCCGAACCTGCCATACCCGCTTTTATGGAAGCTTTCTGTTTTGTCAATGCCTCTTTAGATTCGAGAATTGGTGGAGTCGTTTGAAGGCCCTCAGCCCGCTGACGTGCGGCTGATGAAGAGAAAGACAGGTGAGGTTCTATCCGGCGTGTTGTGGTGCGCTCCCACTCGTTCTGTGTTCCCACCCTTTGAGATTGCCTTCCCCTGGGGACTAGCCCCCTCTTCACCCCCATACACCATCAGGTACTGAATGGACTTGCCATGGCTAAGGAACCTCTTCTATAGAGACCTTTGTATGTTGTGCATTATATCTTGTGTGGGTTTGGGAAGTGGATGAGTTGGGGTATCCTGTCTCTTGCGCATGAGCTGTCACACCACCTTGTCTCCAGCATGCGGGCTGCTGCCTTATGATATGCCCTGGTGGTGAAATGTCTAGTGTAACGGGGATATTTGTTTTAGAGGTTCCTTTTCATGGCAACCCAGGTAAGACAGGTAACAGGACTGCACCCATGGACGCCATGCCATAAAGCACTGCTAGAACCATGGGCTTTGTCAGTTGGAGAGATGCAGCTGTGTTTTCTGTAAAAGGAAGTGACTAACACTAGTATCCCGTCTATATCTGAATGCTGTCTCTAGGTTTAAGCCGCGGTTTCGCCTTCGTGGAGTTTTATCACTTGCAAGATGCTACCAGCTGGATGGAAGCCAATCAGGTTGCTTCACTCGCCAAGTCTAGAATACTCCTGAGAAATGGCACATGACATATGTCTGTAACCGAGATCGAAAAGCAGACCGAGGATGGGGGGAGGGGGGTGAAGGGAGAGAGGCTTTCAGGTTCCAGGTGATCACGGGGGACAAGCTCTATGTACATTAAAGCCCTCTGCTGTGTGAACACTGACCAGTGGTGTGTAGCCCCCAACCTCTCATTATTATTCTCATTCTTACTAGACGTGGGACCTGGCTGCCGTATATACTAGCTCTCACTCCCTTTGTAGCAGCCGCCCCTAAATCTCACTGCATTGTAGAAGCCTGTAAGTGCACCAGTGTGTGCGCTGTGAACGAGCAGCCCTTTAATGTACGTAGAGCCCCAGTGGATGGTCTGTATGATGTGCAGGTCCCCCCTCTCCCTGGGTTACTGCTGAGTACATCTGACAGACACATGTTCTGTAATAACTCCACATGGGCAGCACTGGGAGGTGCCAGTCAGTGGCGCAGTCATGTTAGATGGGGCGATGGGCGGCCAGAGATTGGTCTACTGACAACCCCCGCCTGGCTCCTAAAAGTCAATTTTCAGAACTATCAGAAGGCAAGTAGTAGATTTACCGGACAAGAATCTGTAAGCGTGCAGCCCCAGAAATCCTAGCTAGGATCGGCCATTTATGTCAGAGCTGTGACTAGTCCCATCATTTCACTAAGAAGACCTGAGAAGTCACTTTCTCGAGTCCCCTATATCGCAGCCTGACTGCAGGGTTGGGGGCAGGGGGCAACTTATGGGGAGGGTGTTGCCTCTGCTATAGTAATAGTATTTGTGCACCCAAAAAATCCTGTTCATGGCTTCCTCATGTTGACCCTTGCAGTGCTAGAAGAGGTTAGGCCATGAGGGGGCCAGCTGAGACATTCATGTGTATTTCCAGAGCCTCGCTAAACAGAAGCCATATTCAAAGATTGGGAATACTGCGTGCAGTATTAAGACTTTCATCTCTTTCTGGAGCCCCAGGCCCTTGTCTTTCCCTCCACCCCACTCTTTCTGTTTCTTCCATCGGCAGCTTTGTGCGCCTCTGAATCCCTTTCCTCTATCCACCCCTTGTGGTGGGGGCTGGCAATGCATTAGTTGGCAGTGGGTGGTCCTTCCCCACGTTGCCGTCCATGTTAGTCGGGAGCTCATTCCCCTCCGCCAGGGGATAGATGTCAGCTTGTCATGATCCTGGGAATAACTGGACCCTTTTTTATGTTCTTGCAGAAGAAGCTGGTGATCCAGGGGAAGACCATCGCTATGCATTACAGCAATCCCCGCCCCAAGTTTGAGGACTGGCTGTGTAACAAGGTGAGGTTACCCATCAGGATGGGGGGTGCGGGGGGCTGCGGAAAATACTAAATACTAAGTGCCCGGTGCTCTGCTTTTATAGTGCGGCCTCTACAACTTTCGAAGACGACTAAAATGCTTCCGCTGCGGAGCAGCCAAGATCGGTGAGTGTTTGTGGCGATTCTTTATTCTGCGCCTTGTTGGGCTGTTTTCTATAGGGTTAGATTGAGTTGCCGCTCATCTATATATACAATATACTATGCTTAAACGTCAGCTAAATAAACCCAGCATTGAGGGAAATGTCGCTGACGAATAAGCTTAGAAAATAAAGTCTAACTTTCATCAGTAGTTTCTTCCAATCGTACTGACGTCATGTACTGTGCAAAACCAAGTGTAACGCAGAGAGGTCACAAACTCAATAGGGCCAAACTGAGTAGAGGTCCTGAAATATTTGGACTGTTGGATTTATAAGACCTCACTTATCTGCATGCAGGATACCAGTTAGTGATATTTGGTGTCCTCTGTGAGGATATCACCAGCTGAACTAACTTATCTCATGGAACATGGACTAGCTACAGCAGGGGACGGATAGCTCTCCTCTACTGATAACAATACTTTGGAACAACCTGCGCCTCCTTTTGATCAATAGGGGGTTGAAATATTCTCCAGCGGGTGCTCGATGCTGCTCTGAGAACACTTTATAGAATCCTTCATACTGGTGGTTTTGGTGTGGCCCTGCAGAGCGCTAGATCTTTCCCGATTGGGGCAGGTTTTATAGATCACCACATTGAGGTCTTATCATTGATAAATCGAACAGTCCAAATATTTTGGGACCTCTACTTGGTTTGGTCCTATTGAGTTTGTGATGTCTATGCGTTACACTTGGTTTTACACAGACTTTATTTTCTATGCTTTTGGTTTGGCTATTCCTCGGCGACTCTATGACATTGATCTATATACTATATACTGACTGTATACCAGGCCTTCAGGCATCTAAAGAGGTTTCTTTTTATGTCCCATCAGAGTCTGATGTGGAGGCGCCTTCTGGAGCCTCGGACACCCCCCAGTCAGCTGACTACTACAGTGACAGTAAGTGTTTCTGATGCTTTACATTCAGGGGAGGGGGCACCCACACGAACAACCACCATTAAAGAGGTGGAGGGCAGGGAAGGGTTCAAATTTAGTATTTATAGTAAGAGAGTCAAACGCCCCGGTCTTGGGTTTGGGTGCTCCGGTGATGATCTCTACAGCAGCCATTTAGGACAATATTTGGCATCATTGCTGGAGCGCTTGAAACAAAGACCGGGGACGGGTGAGGGGACTTTCATGACTTCATTTGGGGAGGGCAGGGAAAGGGTTAAAACTTAATCCGGGGTCTGGAAATCCCCTTCAAGTTCGTGTTAGTTTTCTGTTTTTTCCAGATCTAGTTGGTGTGGGGGAGCTTTAGGGGACGTCTGGCATGTCCTTTGGCGTTAGTCACAGTTACACATACTTAAAGGGGTTTTCCCATGAACATGACTATATATGAATTCATAGACAATGAGAACTTAAACATCTTTGCAAACATAATAAATTGACTTTTTTGCAGCGTTTTAAAGATTTTCTCTAATAATTTTAGTGCTGACCGTCTGTTGCCTTGATTGGTTGCCAGTGGATACGACCATGCATGCAGGCAGGCACTCTGTGGTCTGGGACTTCTCATGATGTCCTTATCGTGGCCAAGGTATCGAGGAGAGTGACGAGATGCACAAGAAGATAATTCAGCTGCAATAAAGAAACCTTGGCTGGATTTCAGACAATTGAAGGTTCCCCTATTCATCGTCGTATCCATTGGCAACCGATAAAGCAAAAAAGTTTTTATGATCTTCATATTTACATCTGGTTATGTTCGTGGGACTACCCTTTAACCCCTTAACGACCCAGGACGTAATAGTATGTCCTGAGTCGCATGACGATGTATGGAGAGCGCTCAGGAGCTGAGCGCTCTCCATACACCGCGGGTGCCGGCTGTATAATACAGCCAGGACCTGCAGCTAACAGCAGCAATCGGTGCCTGCACCGATCGCGGCTGTTAACCGTTTAGATGCCGCGGTCAAACGCGACCGCGGCGTCTAAATTGCGGAGCCGACAAGGGCGCCGCCATTTCTCGTCTACTTCACTGGGGGACACAGCACCATGGGTATAGACCCGGCCACTAGGAGGCTGACACTAGGAAAAAGCAAAAGCTGTCGGCTCCGCCCTATAGTCTATACCCTCTCACACACAGAGTGCTGAGCCAGTTTTAACCTAGTGTCATAGGAGGCAGACACGACCTGACTCAGGTCTTCTGTCTTGCATCGTTTTTATTTTTACCTTTCTTTCAGGTGCAGGGGGTCGTCAGTGTGTACGCCACACTAGTCATACCCTCCTGCGGGCGCAGCGCTCTGTAAAGAGCAGCCTCGCCGGTCACCCAGTCCCCACTCACCATTCGCCGCACCCCGAAAGCGGCCGGAGTACCGGTGACCCCACTCCCACGTGCGAGGTCCTACCGAGGGGGTGACCCTGCGGCGCCTGAAGTCACCAGACTGGTGAGTATGAGAAGAATAGAAGGCAGGTGAGTGTGAAAGGAGTATTTCCCCTCTCCAACTCCCTTTTCCTCAGCTCTTCTTTCAGGGGTTAGGATGGCCATCTGGATCTAAGGGGTTTAATTCTCCCTGGGTCCCCTTATGTGAATGGGCCCCTTTCTATGGCGCTCCTGAGCGGCACCTGCGGGGGAGGGGCGCGCGGCGCGCGCGGCATCCGTTTTCGGGGGTCTCCTCATCCCCCCTTTTTTTCTGGCCACCGAGGGCTTCCATGGCTCCCGCGGGGGCCTTTATCGTCGGCGGTGTCGCGTCGCTGGTTTCAGGGCGCTCTGGCCGCGGCGTTTACTTTAGCCCCAGGCTTCTCTTCGGACTAGGCCGCACTTAGGCCCGCCCCCTCCCCGTGCTCTCCTCCGGGCGCTCATGGCCTCCGGGCTCCTCCTATCCCCTCTATTGGCCGGGGGGCTGTCCTGGACTGTCGTCCAGCCTTCTTCTAGCCCCTAAGCGCGGGAACTCCAGGGGGAGGGCCTTGTTCTCCAGACAGCGTGTTTCTCTCTCAGCCTGCGAGACACAGCACCGGGGGGATCTCTCTCTGTGCAGCTTTTCTGCAGCAGTCGGCTAGCAGACACCAGTGCCGCCACGTTTTATACGTGTGCCCGCTGTAACAAGAAGCTACCATGTGGACAGCCTGAGCCCATCTGCGCGCTCTGCCTTCCGTCTCAGCCAGCCCAAGAGCCTTCTGGCCCCTCACCAGGTCTCCCTTCTCCGGATTGGGCGGTTGCTCTCACCCAGGCCATTGGTAACCTGGCCAGGCTTAATCAGTCTGTGGTGGAGACCTTGGAACGGCTGCCTTCCCAGATCGCCGCTCAGTCGGCTGCCTCCAGGGAACCTTCCGGGCGCTCACATGGCTCCCGTTCCAGATCCAGGAGCCGTCCCCGCAAGAGGACCAGGAAGTCTTCCTACAGGTCTCGGTCATCCTCCCCTACCCCTGGGCACTCCCCAGGCAGGGCCTCTTCCCGCGGAACCACTCCGACAGGCGGAACTCTGTCTCCCCCTGCTCGATCTGTTTCTCCTGGGGACGCCTCTGACTCCGACTCGGAGCATCAGCAAGACACAGCTATATCCGCTGCTACGCGGGACCTCATCCGTGCGGTCAGAGATACTCTACAAATCTCAGAGGACCCGAACCCTGCCTCCCAAGAGGACACCTCCTTCCGTCACAATCGGCGCCCTCCTCTGGTCTTTCCTAACCATGGGGCGTTTGACCACATCTTGAAGGAACAATGGCTTCACCCGGACCGTCCTCTGTCCTCGCCCAGGAAGTCGGACGTCCTCTTTCCTTTCCCGGACCAGTGTGTCTCTAAGTGGTCAGAATCTCCCGCGGTGGACCCCGCGGTTGCTAGGCTCTCTAGTGCTACCATTTTGCCTTTGGCGGACTCCGCCTCTCTCGGTCATTTCTCAGACAGGAAGGTGGAAGCTCTCGCTAAAGCGGCCTTCACAGCGGCCGGCTCTTCTCTGCGGCCATCCTTTGCTGCCTCTTGGGTCAGCAAAGCCTGCATATCCTGGGCCAAACAGCTCCAGGCTAGCCTCTCTGATGAAGCTTCCCTCCAGGACAACCAACTGCTTGTTGCTCAAATCCTGAACGCTTCCAAGTACCTGTGTGATGCTTCTTTGGAAGCAGCTCGCCGCTCTGCCAAGGCGGCTGCCAATGCCGTGGCTATCCGCCGTACGGTTTGGACTCGTTCGTGGAACGCTGAGGCCGCCTCCAAGAAAGCTGTTGTAGCCCTCCCTTTTTCCCGGGACGAACAGGGCCGGCTTTTTGGTAAGGGTCTTGAGAAGCTTATCTCTGAGGCCACTGGGGGCAAAAGTTCTCTCCTCCCCCAGAGGCGTTCTAAGCGCCAGCTATCTTCTGCCAGGAGTACTCAGCGCCTTCGCTCCTTTCGTGGCTTCTCCTCTCGCTCCGGAGGTCGCTCCCCTCGGGGCTCTTGCTCCAAGAAGCCCTCTTTCAAGCCCAGACCTGCCTGGCAGCCCCGCTCCAGGCCCTCCAGGCCTTCTGGTACCAAGCCCACCTCGGCATGAAGGCCTTCCCCCACTCGGGGGTTCTCGGGTGGGGGGACGTTTGCTCTCCTTCCGGGAGACCTGGCTTGCCAGCGTCGACGACGCCTGGGTTCGAGAGGTCGTGTCAAACGGATACTCAATAGAGTTCTTCTCCCCTCCCAACCGGGAGATTTTTTCCGTCCACTTTGCCGCCTTCCCCCGCTCGAGCGACTGCGTTCCTTCTGGCTGTCTCCATTCTACAGCAGCAGGGAGTCATCGTCCCCGTGCCCGCTTCAGAGCGTTTCCAGGGTTACTACTCCAACCTGTTCACTGTCCCCAAGAAGGACTGCTCTCTTCGCCCTATCCTGGATCTGAAGGGGCTCAACAGGTTCGTCCGTGTCCGCAGGTTCCGCATGGAGTCCCTGAGGTCGGTGGTGGCTTCCCTGGAGCCGGGCGAGTTTCTTTCGTCCATAGACATACGCGACTCTTACCTTCACATTCCCATTGCGCTGGGCCATCAGCGTTTTCTTCGTTTTGCGGTGGGTTCACGTCATTTCCAGTTCGTTGCTCTTCCCTTCGGGCTGGCCTCTGCCCCTCGGGTCTTCACCAAGGTGATGGCGCCTCTCATGGCCATTCTCCGCTCAGGAGGAGTTGCCATTATCCCCTACTTGGACGACCTTCTGGTCAAAGCTCCTTCCAGGGTGGACAATCTTTCCAGTTTGCGGATCACTTTAGACCTCCTTCGCCGGTTCGGCTGGCTCATCAACGAGGAAAAGTCCTGTCTCATGCCTTCTCAGCGCATGGATTTCCTGGGCATGACCCTCGACACACTCCAGGGCAGGGTTCTCCTTCCAGAGTCCAAAATTCTGGCCCTTCGGTCCGGGGTCTCCCACCTTCGGAAGGCCTCGCCTTGCTCTCTTCGGTTCTGCATGCGGGTCCTGGGCATGATGGTCTCGACCTTCGAGGCCATTCCCTTTGCCCAGTTTCACTCGCGCCCTCTGCAGTTGCCGATTCTGGCACGCTGGGACAGGTTTCCATCCAGCCTTGGCCGCATGATTCGCCTCCCTCTTCGAGTTCGTCGAGAGCTTCTTGGGTGGCTCTCCTCTCCGGGAATCTCTCGGGGAAGTCCTTCCTTCCTCTCCATTGGCAGGTGGTCTCCACCGATGCGAGTCTGACAGGCTGGGGGGCGGTCTTCGGGGCCTTGACCGTTCAGGGTCTGTGGTCCGGGGGCGGAGTCCTCTCTCCAGATCAACGTGCTGGAACTGAGGGCCATCTTCTTGGCCCTGTCTCATTGGACCTCTCTCCTCCAGGGGCGTCCAGTCAGAGTCCAGACCGACAACTCCACCGCAGTCGCCTACCTAAACCATCAAGGGGGCACCAGGAGCCAGGCGGCTCTTCTGGAAGCCTCTCGCTCCCTCCGGTGGGCGGAGCGGCATGTTCCAGCTCTTTCTGCGGTCCACATTCCAGGCGTGGACAATTGGGCGGCGGATTACCTAAGCCGAGAACGACTCGACCCAGGCGAGTGGTCTCTTCATCAGGAGATATTCCTCGAGTTGTGTTCCCGGTGGGGCACTCCCGACGTCGATCTCTTCGCCTCCCGCCTGAACCACAAGCTACCCCGGTACGTGGCCAGGTCCTTGGACCCTCAAGCCGTTGCAGTCGACGCTCTCGTGGTTCCCTGGTCGGACTTCCGTCTTCTGTACCTGTTCCCTCGTCTGCCGCTTCTCCCTCGGGTTCTCAAGAAGCTCAAGACCGAGAGGGTTCCCGCCATCTTGGTGGCTCCAGATTGGCCCCGCAGGGCCTGGTACGCGGATCTTATCTTCCTACTGGCGGATGCTCCTTGGCCTCTTCCCCTGCAGGCAGACCTCCTGTCCCAAGGCCCGCTGCTCCACCCTGCCTTACATCTGCTGCGTTTAACGGCATGGCTGTTGAAGCCGAGGTTCTGAGGCGACGTGGTCTTTCGGAGCCTGTTATCCAGACCATGCTCAAGGCCCGGAAGCCTCAGTCGGCCTAGATTTACCACCGCACGTGGAGGTCCTACGTCCGCTGGTGTGAGGGTAATGCTTATCATCCGCTCCTTTTCTCGCTTCCCAGGATCCTGGCTTTTCTCCAGTCCGGTCTGGATCAGGGTCTTGGTCTTTCTTCTCTTAAGGGGCAGGTTTCTGCTCTCTCTGTCCTTTTTCAGAAGACCCTGGCCTTCCGCCCTCAGGTGAAGACCTTCTTACAGGGTGTGGCACACTGTGCCCCCCTTATCGTCCACCCACAGATCCGTGGGATCTCAATCTTGTCCTTGAGGTGCTTCAGGCCCCCCCTTTGAGCCTTTGCGGGATATCCCACTTCGGCTCCTGTCCTGGAAGGTTGCTTTTTTGGTGGCCATTACTTCCATTCGCAGGGTCTCTGAACTCGCTGCCCTGAATCGGCAGTCTCCCTTTCTGGTTCTCCACAGGGACAAGGTTGTCCTTCGTCCACCTCCGTCTTTCCTGCCAAAGGTGGTTTCCTCTTTCCACATCAACGAGGACATTGTCTTGCCGTCCTTTTGTCCGGACCCTAAACATCCTCGGGAACGTTCTCTTCACTGCCTGGATGTTGTCCGGGCGGTTAGGATCTATTTGTCTCTTACTGACCCTTTCCGCCGATTGGACGCCTTGTTCGTCCTCCCCGAGGGTCCTCGCAAGGGCTTTCCTGCTTCCAAGGCTTCCATTTCCTCCTGGATTCGGTCTGCGATCAGGGAGGCCTATCGGCTTAAGGGTAGGGCCCTGCCCTTCCGCGTGACGGCTCACTCCACGAGGGCTGTTGGAGCCTCCTGGGCTGTTCGGCATCAGGCTTCTGCTGCCCAGGTCTGCAAGGCCGCCACCTGGGCTTCCATCCACACTTTCACAAAGTTTTACCAGATTCATTCTTTGGCCTCTGCCGATGCCAGTTTGGGTCGTAAGGTTCTGCAAGCGGCTGTGCGCTAGGTTGTTCGCATGGCTGTTTATTTCCCGCCCTCTGGGACTGCTTTAGGACATCCCATGGTGCTGTGTCCCCCAGTGAAGTAGACGAGAAAGTGGGATTTTTGTGTACTCACCGTAAAATCCTTTTCTCGTTGTATTCACTGGGGGACACAGATCCCACCCTTGTTTTTTTGTTTCTGCCCGAGCTGTTTTTGGTTCTTTTCGGGTTCAGGACATGTTGGCGGTTGTTGGTTCCGTTTTCCTTTTTTTTCTTTGCTGTCTCTCTCCTACTGCTGCGGTACAAACTGGCTCAGCACTCTGTGTGTGAGAGGGTATAGACTATAGGGCGGAGCCGACAGCTTTTGCTTTTTCCTAGTGTCAGCCTCCTAGTGGCCGGGTCTATACCCATGGTGCTGTGTCCCCCAGTGACTACAACGAGAAAAGGATTTTACGGTGAGTACACAAAAATCCCACTTTTTACTTCATCGCCGCCCTCTGGAACGTCATCGGAGGGCGGCGCTTGGTTGCCATGACAGCCGGGAGCCTATTGAAGGCTCCCCGGCCTGTCATTACATTACAGCTATTACACGATGCCAGAGGCAGCGCCTAATAGCAGTGACGGCATTTTGTAGCATACAGTAGTATCGCAGTGAATAGTACGATCGATCAGACTCCTGAGGTTTCAAGGTCCCTAGGGAGTCTGATCATAAAGTAAAAGTATAAAAAAAAAAGTTTTTAAAAGTATGTACAAATTAAAAAAAAACACAAAAGTTCAAATCACCCCCCCTTTCCCTAGATCAGATATAAAAGTAAATAAACAAAAGTAAACATAAACACTTTAGGTATCCCCGCGCTCCAAAATGCCCGAACTATTAAAATATTAAAATATTTATCGCATACGGTGAACGGCGTAGCGGGGAAAAAAAATCAAAATGGCCAAATAGCGTTTTTTTCAACACTTTGCCTCCTATAAAAAATTTAATAAAAAGTGATCAAACCATCAGATCTTTCCCCAAGTGGTATCAATAAAAACGTCATGTTGTCCCGCATAAAAAGACGCCTTACCCAGCTCCATACATGTAAATATGAAAAAGTTACAGGTGACACAATATGGCGACGCAAAATTTTTTTCTATTTAGCAAAGTTTTAAATTTTTTAAAAGGTATCAAAACATTACAAATACTCTATAAATTTGGTATCGCCGTGTTCGCACTGACCCGCAGAATACAGGTAACGTCATTTTTACCACACAGTGAATGCAGTAAAAATTAAACCCATATGAATTTGGCGCAAATGCAGTTTTTCTCCAATTGCACCTCATTCTGAATTTTTTTCCAGCTTCCCAGTACATTGCACAGCATATTGAATAGAGACATTACAAAGTACAATTTGTACGCAAACAATAAGTCATCATGTGACTGTGAACTGAAAAATGAAAAAGTTCTGGCTCTTGGAATGTGGGGAGGGAAAAACGAAAATGCAAAAACAAAAAATGGCCCGGTCATTAAGGGGTTAAGGACATAGTTTAGGGGGTGCAGGGAGTGCTTAATCTGCTTTGGAGGTCACCCCACTTTACAAACAACTGGGTGTAACCTTATTAGGTGGCTATGTATCCTCAGCCATTATCCTGCGTAACATCGGCCCACACACGGTGGTGGATTCCATCCTGGCTGCTCTGGCTCCTTATGTGTCACTGGTGGTGAGCAACATCCGGCTTATCAAAGACAAGCAGACCCAGCAGAACCGGGGATTTGCCTTTGTGCAGCTGCCGTCCGCCCTGGTGAGTGTTCCCTGCCGCCTCCTCATTCTCCAGCACGATGGCGGATGTCACCTCCATTTCTCCCCTACAGGAAGCGTCGCAGCTGCTGCAGATCCTCCAGACTCTTCATCCCCCCCCTCAAAATAGATGGGAAAACAATCGGAGTGGATTTTGCCAAGAGCGCCAGAAAGTGAGTTCACACTTAATAGAGGGAAGATGACAAATAAGGGTTTATCTGTAATTCTGGGACCTTCCTCTCCCCCATAGATGACATGAATGAAGTGTTAGAGACGCTGCTCAGCAGAAATATTAGAATTTCTCAGTTTTTTACATTATTTTTTGATATTAACACGTTTCTAGTACAGCGAAAAGTAAAATCATCAAAATCTTTCTTCAAGGGGTTGTCCGCGCTTCTGTTGTTTGGTAAGGGCCGACTATCTGTACGGAGCCGCCTCTGGTACAGTACACAGTACGGGGTCAGAAGCCGAAAGCTCCGTCCGTGGTCTTGTGGCGGTGGTGGCCACGTATTGTTTATAGGATTAGCGCCAGAATCGGCTCCGTACAGCTCATCAGTCTGGATGTCGCCCCCTATTGATCAGATATTTATGGCCTATTCTAAGCATAAGCTACAAAAAAAAAAGCCCAAACAACCCCAGAATTATCCGCTCAGTGTCATGGGGTCACTGAGGAAGCCGCTGAGTCCTCTCCATAGCCAGCAGGCACAGATGGCGGCTCTTAACCCTTTAGATGCTCCCCAGGCACCTACATAGCAGTGGGCTTGGGTGCTGCCATATTGGACCCCATCACTGCCGACAGGAACGTTGTGGGTGAGCAGTAATTGGTTGTCACCACAGCCTGTTAATAAGCTACAACTAAAAGAAAAGCCGCCCCTTACTCCGCAATGTACATGGAAACAGAAGACGTTCCGGCTGTCACAATACAGCAGCGCTAAGAAAGTTTTTTACATTTTTCAAAGTTTTGTAAAGATGATAAATGTAACAAAAACCACATAAATGTGTTATTGCCGCGATCGCACCGACTCACAGAGTAAGGGAACGCCGTAACAATGACGTCTGTAAGACAATTGTACATTGGCGCCTGCAGTGCAGGGAAAATTATTGTGTTTTTTCAAATTTTTATTAAGTTGATGTAATGAATGAATTATTGGGGTAACCTTCATAATAAAGCAATCGTTACATCAATAGTTGTGAAGGGGGGACATTGAGGTAATTAGGCAATGGGGGCAGGAGGGGGGACATAGAGGTAATTAGGTAATGGGGGCGGGAGGGGGGACATAGAGGTAATTAGGTGATGGGGGCAGGAGGGGGGGGACATTGAGGTAATTAGGTAATGGGGGCGGGAGGGGGGACATAGAGGTAATTAGGGAATGGGGGCAGGAGGGGGGACATTGAGGTAATTAGGCAATGGGGGCAGGAGGGGGGGACATTGAGGTAATTAGGCAGTGGGGCGGGAGGGGGGACATAGAGGTAATTAGGTAATGGGGGCGGGAGGGGGGGACATAGAGGTAATTAGGCAGTGGGGCGGGAGGGGGGACATTGAGGTAATTAGGTAATGGGGGCGGGAGGGGGGACACAGGTAATTAGGCAATGGGGGCAGGAGGGGGGACATAGAGGTAATTAGGCAATGGGGGCAGGAGGGGGGACATAGAGGTAATTAGGCAATGGGGGCGGGAGGGGGGGACACTGAGGTAATTAGGCAATGGGGGCGGGAGGGGGGGACATAGAGGTAATTAGGCAATGGGGCGGGGAGGGGGGAGATAGAGGTAATTAGGGTGGGAGGTGGACATAGAGGTAATTAGGTAATGGGGGCAGGAGGGGGGGACATTGAGGTAATTAGGTAATGGGGGCAGGAGGGGGGACATTGAGGTAATTAGGCAATGGGGGCAGGAGGGGGGGACATTGAGGTAATTAGGCAATGGGGGCAGGAGGGGGGACATTGAGGTAATTAGGCAATGGGGGCAGGAGGGGGGACATTGAGGTAATTAGGCAGTGGGGCGGGAGGGGGGGACATTGAGGTAATTAGGTAATGGGGGCGGGAGGGGGGACATTGAGGTAATTAGGAAATGGGGGCGGGAGGGGGGGACATTGAGGTAATTAGGCAGTGGGGCGGGAGGGGGGGACATTGAGGTAATTAGGCAGTGGGGGCGGGAGGGGGGACATTGAGGTAATTAGGTAATGGGGGCGGGGAGGGGGGGACATTGAGGTAATTAGGAAATGGGGGCGGGAGGGGGGACATTGAGGTAATTAGGCAGTGGGGTGGGAGGGGGGGACATTGAGGTAATTAGGCAGTGGGGCGGGAGGGGGGACATTGAGGTAATTAGGCAATGGGGGCGGGAGGGGGGACATTGAGGTAATTAGGCAGTGGGGGCAGGAGGGGGGACACTGAGGTAATTAGGTAATGGGGGCGGGAGGGGGGGACATAGAGGTAATTAGGCAATGAGGGTGGGAGGGGGGGACATAGAGGTAATTAGGCAATGGGGGCGGGAGGGGGGACATTGAGGTAATTAGGCAGTGGGGCGGGAGGGGGGACATTGAGGTAATTAGGCAGTGGGGCGGGAGGGGGGGACGGTAATGGTTAGAACAGTAACTGAGATCATTTTAAAGTACATGGAAGCAGTTTTGCGGTCATTTCCTCTTCGTGGGGGTTGATAAAGTTGTTGCTTTGTTTGTTCTTACAGATATTTAGTTGATATTTTCGGTTTCCATGGCGTCTCATTTTCCTCCTCCCTCCTAAATCTCTTTGTTTTGTGGCTCCATTGATATGGGAAGGTTGGGATCAGATTTAGTTTTGTGGATTTTTTTTCCTTTATTGTATAATATGAAATCTCTCCAGATTGTATTTCTCTGACAGATTGTGCAGGGTTAGTGGTTGCTGATATGACGTCGTGGGTGTGTATGTATGTGTATATATACAGTATATATATATATATATATATAATATATATATATATATAGAGTACAATTTTTTGTTCTATTTGGTCAATTTTTAGGCCTTTAATTTTTTTCGTTATGGCGAATGTGTTCTGCTAATGGTTCCATGATCGCGGTGAAGATGAGGGGTGAGAGGACAGCCTTGAATGAATTAGATATAAAACCAGAAGAATCTCCTGTGGCCGAGGGGTTTGAGTATAATGTAAGGATTGTGGTATTATTTCCATAGGACTGCTGTAAGGTAACCGCAGTGTACTGTGAGGAAGCGGAGAAGGCGATGGCGTCCGCTCAGCCACTTGTATCAGATCTATCGATCTTCTTGTGCCATCTGTGGCCGCTCTGTCACAAATCCCACCTGATGTGGGTGAATAATGTCAGGAAGGGTTTGTAGTAATAATTTTTGCATTGGTGTTTAGTAGTGAGAGAGGGCAGAAGTTCTCTGGGTGTGCGGGGTCTTCTGATTTTGGGAGTGTTGCTATTACTGCGGGTGGGAATTCTTTATTAGTTCTGGTGTTGTTAAATCCAGATATCGGGTGTGAAGATGTGTATAATGTGCGTGTATAATATAGGTATATAATATATGTGCCTGAATGTCCTGTCCTGGAGAGTTTCCAGCTTGTGCCGCTTGTCCTGGATGTTCCTTGTTGCTAGTAGTGAGAGTCCTCTTTCTATATTATCAGTGATGTAGCCATCTTTATTGATGATGAGTTTTGTGGGGTCGCCCCATCTGTATCTTGTTGTTGTGGAGTGCACTGGGGAGGGAATAGGGTGATATGTGAGGAGGGGTCTGGCTCTTGTTTTACCTTCTCCATCTATGGAGTTCTGGGGCTGACACTCGTTGCTTGTGAGACATCGCCCCTCTTGTCGGCGGGGGCGACGTCGCGGTGTCGTCACGTACCATCAGGATATTGTGATATACTTTTACACTCCAAGGGGGATTGCTTAATGGGTGCTCCAATAGGGTCCCAACCATAGTATATAGAAATGAAGAATTGAAGCACTCCTTTGCGTTTAAAGTTTTAATTTTGATAAATTACTCTGCAATTCTTCATTTCTATATCAGGATATTGTGTACACGCCTGCACATATTATATTCAAGGAATATTTTAGGGAAGGAGAACAATGTGTTCCAGCCGCAGACAGTGTATAGAGGGACACAGAGGTATTTAATAGTTACTGCAGGGCATATAAAGTCATCGCACCGTGGTGAATCACACCGCCATATAGAGCATAACACTCAATGTTAGTGATGTGCAGGTGAAAATACTGAATGCTAAAAATATATATAATATGTATATACAGTGGGGGAAAAAAGTATTTAGTCAGCCCCCAATTGTGCAAGTTCTCCCACTTATAAAGATGAGGCCGGCCTGTAATTGTCATCATAGGTAGACCTCAACTATGAGAGACAAAATGAGAAAACTAATCCAGAAAATCACATTGTCTGATTTTTAAAGAATTTATTTGCAAATTATGGTGGAAAATAAGGATTTGGTCAATAACAAAAGTTCCTCTCAATCCTTTGTTCTATCTCCTTTGTTGGCAATGACAGAGGTGAAACGTTTCCTGTAAGTCTTCACAAGGTTGGCACACACTGTTGCTGGTATGTCGGCCCATTCCTCCATGCAGATCTCCTCTAGAGCAGGGATGTTTTGGGGCTGTCGCTGGGCAACACGGACTTTCACCTCCCTCCAAAGGTTTTCTATGGGGCTGAGATCTGGAGACTGGCTAGGCCACTCCAGGACCTTGAAATGCTTCTTACGAAGCCGCTCCTTCGTTGCCCTGGCGGTGTGCTTGGGATCATTGTCATGCTGAAAGACCCAAGACCCAATACTCTTCTGGAACATCCAAATGCTCTCTAGCAAACTTCAGACGGGCCCGGATATGTCCTGGCTTAAGCAGGGGGACACGTCTGGCACTGCAGGATCTGAGTCCCTGGCGGCGTAGTGTGTTACTGACGGTAGCCTTTGTTACGTTAGTCCCAGCTTTCTGCAGGTCAGTCACTAGGTCCCCCCGTGTGGTTCTGGGATTTTTGCTCACCGTTCTTGTGATCACTTTGACCCCATGGGGTGAGACCTTGCGTGGAGCCCCTGATGGAGGGAGATTATCAGTGGTCTTGTATGTCTTCCATTTTCTAATTATTGCTCCCACAGGTGATTTCTTCACACCAAGCTGCTTGCCTATTGCAGATTCAGTCTTCCCAGCCTGGTGCAGGGCTACCATTTTGTTTCTGGTCCTTCCACAGCTCTTTGGTCTTCACCATAGTGGAGTTTGGAGTGTGACTGAGGTTGTGGACAGGAGTCTTTTATACTGATAACAATGTCACACAGGAGCCATTACTACAGGTAATGAGTGGAGGACAGAGGAGCCTCTTACACACATATATATATATATACGCAGACTCCTGTCCTTACACACATATATATATATACGCAGACACCTGTCCTTACACACATATATATATATACGCAGACACCTGTCCTTACACACATATATATATATATACGCAGACTCCTGTCCTTACACACATATATATATATACGCAGACACATGTCCTTACACACATATATATATATACGCAGACACACCTGCCCTTACACACATATATATATATGCAGACACCCGCCCCGCCCTTACACACATATATATATATACGCAGACACCTGTCCTTACACACATATATATATACGCAGACACCTGCCCTTACACACATATATATACACAGACACCCCCCGCCCTTACACACACATATATATATACGCAGACTCCTGTCCTTACACACATATATATATACGCAGACACCCCCCCCCTTACACACATATATATACGCAGACACCTGCCCTATACACACACATATATATATATATATACACACCCCCCCCCTTACACACATATATATACGCAGACACCCCCCCTTACACACATATATATATAAGCAGACACCTGCCCTTACACACATATATATATACGCAGACACCTGCCCTTACACACACATATATATATATGCAGACACCTGTCCTTACACACATATATATATATATATATATGCACACACCTGCCCTTTACACACATATATATATAAGCAGACACCTGCCCTTACACACATATATATATACGCAGACACCTGCCCTTACACACATATATATATACGCAGACACCTGCCCTTACACACATATATATACGCAGACACCTGCCCTTACACACATATATATATGCAGACACACCCCCCCATACACACATATATATATATACGCAGACACCTGTCCTTACACACATATATATATACGCAGACACCCCCGCCCTTACACACATATATATACGCAGACACCTGCCCTTACACACATATATATATACGCAGACACCTCGCCCCTTACACACATATATATATATGCAGACACCCGCCCCTACACACATATATATATATATATATAGACACCCCTCCCCCTTACACACATATATATATATGCAGACACCCCCCCTTACACACATATATATATACGCACACACCCGCCCTTACACACATATATATATATACGCAGACACCTGCCCTTACACACATATATATATATACGCAGACACCTGCCCTTACACACACATATATATATACGCAGACACCTGCCCTTACACACATATATATATATACGCAGACACCTGCCCTTACACACACGCACCTCTTACACATACCATACAACAAATTTAAAGGGAAAAAGGAAAAATGTTTATTTTTTTCTTCTTTGCGCAGAGTATTAGACTGTTACTTGCTGACAATCTGTCCACGTGAGATGTTAAATTTAGTCCATTGTACGATATCCAGTGTGTCCATATTAGACACTACAAAAAGAAAAAGAGAACAGACCTTTGTATATGCTATAGAACACCTTACACAATACTAGATCCAAGCCATGCGATTTCCTAGGATAACACAACATATATCCTCGCTGCCCCAAAAAAACCCGGAATGCATAATGACTAAATCCCCAAGTATCCATAGGCAACCTCAAGCTAGCTAGGAAAATAAAAATAAGGGAAAACAACAAAAGAAAAAAAGAGAGAAAGGGGGGTAAGTCGACAACCAGACATGACTTATTCAGCAAGCTTTAGAGAAAGCACTTGAAGCCCAGTTTATCGTTCAGGCCACTCGGAGATAACGTTTGGAGCGAGGTGATCCACTTTGTCTCTAGTTGTAATAAGTGTGACCTCAAATTACTCCCTCATATTCCAAGAGGAGCTCGATCGATTCCTCTTACCTGGAGATTCAGCTCCTCTGTGTTGTGATGATCCCGATGCTGTCTCGCCGCTGGCTCCAATGCTTTCCTGATATCCAAAATCTGAACTGGTCATTGTCGTGTGGTGATGTCCCCATAGATCAATCCACAAGGACACGCCAGATAATAAACCACTCCTTCACTACGACAATTCTGTATGGTTGGATGTTCTGAGAATCCATTCTTATATTTACTTGCAGAGCGTTTGCCACAGGCAGAGGATCCCCATTTGGGGCCTTTGCTTGATAAGATGAAGTTGGTGGTGGGATGTAATGACTTCTTACCAGATAATCTCCTAGACTTTTACTACAATCAAACCAGGTTCTTTGGAGACTGCCATCTGTAAATCTCTGTCTTGTTTGAGAGTCGGCCAAAACTTCTTGATAGTAGAATCTAATTCTTTCCATCTACTGTTGTAGTTTGTGATGAACCTTACTTGTCCTCACTCCTGTGTACGTTTCTTAAATGTCAAGAGACTAGTCCTGGGTGCTTGGCAGGCTCGGTTATACCCCGCACTATGTCATTTGATTTATATCCACGAGATAGAAAGTGTCGAAGTTCGTCTGATTCACTTTCAAAGTCTTGGTTGGTGTCACAGATGCGCCCATTGGTATTGCCCTGGTCACATGTCTAGGATGGGCCCATGCGGCATGTAAGAACGAGCTTCCTTTCTGAAGATGGTGGTGTGTAAATCTCCATTACTGTCAATTTTAATTTTAAGATTGAGAAATTCTTCTTGCTCTTGTGTGATCGAGTATTTAAGTTTAATGATGTTTAATACGTTATTATTGTAATGAGTCAGGAACAATAGGGGGCGAGTCCCCTGCCATTGTCATCAATGCATCTCATCCATGCGTTGGCCTGTCCCCCGCCTCGCTCTCCCAGTACCCGAGGTGTAGGATGGCGCACAGGCCGCCCCCATGGCCACTCCCTGGGTCTGGAGAAAGAAGCCGTTTTTGAACACAAAGTTAGGATGTAATACGTAATCCAAGAGGGTTAACAGGAGGTCCATCAGATCTAGATCCATGCACTATTCATCAGGTAAAATCTGGTGGCCTGAATAACCAAAGAATGTGAGAGCGATAACGTGTATATATAACGCCAATACATTGATACATCCAACCTCTGATAAAGGAGGGCACCGTAAATACAATAGGTTTTAAGTAGTAGTCAAGAAATCTACATGTTGGCTTGCATAGACTCCCTTTCCCGAGACAATGGAACATCCCAGTGGATTTATTTTGTTTTTGTGAATGTTTGGAGGAAAATAAATCATAGGTGTAATAGGACGCTCGAGCAGCCCGCCATATACCTGCTGTGTAATAATACTCCCGCCATATACCTGCTGTGTAATACTCCCGCCATATACCTGCTGTGTAATACTCCCCGCCATATGCCTGCTGTGTAATAATACTCCCGCCATATGCCTGCTGTGTAATACTCCCGCCATATACCTGCTGTGTAATAATACTCCCGCCATATACCTGCTGTGTAATACTCCCGCCATATACCTGCTGTGTAATAATACTCCCGCCATATACCTGCTGTGTAATAATACTCCCGCCATATACCTGCTGTGTAATAATACTCCCCGCCATATACCTGCTGTGTAATAATACTCCCGCCATATACCTGCTGTGTAATAATACTCCCGCCATATGCCTGCTGTGTAATAATACTCCCGCCATATACCTGCTGTGTAATAATACTCCCGCCATATACCTGCTGTGTAATAATACTCCCGCCATATACCTGCTGTGTAATAATACTCCCGCCATATACCTGCTGTGTAATACTCCCGCCATATACCTGCTGTGTAATAATACTCCCGCCATATACCTGCTGTGTAATAATACTCCCGCCATATACCTGCTGTGTAATAATACTCCCGCCATATACCTGCTGTGTAATAATACTCCCGCCATATACCTGCTGTGTAATACTCCGTGTGACTCCATCTCTAACACGCTCTCCAATTGTTTTTTGAAGCTCTGAGTAGGGTTACCCTCTTGTTTTTTTTATATTTCTGAGTATTGTTTAGCTGTTTCCTTTTCATAAGCTGTAGAAGGTCGGAGGACCACTTTACTCTCCTTGTCTGCGGGTTTAAATACCATGGCTGTCGTTTTCCTCAGTTGTTGCAGCGCTTTGATCTCTCTGTAACCGCGGACAGTGTGAAGGGCTCGGGGGGTTATGTCCCATATTCCTATTTCACGAGAGACATTGGCGGAGGACTCCTTTACTCTCTATTATCTTACTATGTGTCCCTCTGTATGTGACTGACGCTGTAGTCCTTGGTGACGGCGCCATCTTGGCGGCTGTGCGCTGCTCTTCCCTCTTGTCATAGCTTTATGTCGCTGTCTGTGCTGGATATTGGAAGAGAAGAAATCAGGCGATACCTTTTAGAGGCTGAGTATATGTATAAGTAAGCTTTCAGGAGTACTCGCTCCCTTCATCAGACATGGTGTGATACAAGAACTGAAAATTCACATTATTTATACACACACAAGGCCTGGATCTTCAAAAGGATTCTTGGACTAACAAAATGCAATCTAAGTAGAGAAGTTATTAATAACAGGTCAGGAAATAAACAATCTAAAACTTGTGGTGTGTGACGGAGGGATCAGTAATTCTTGCTGTTATCTGTTTGCTATCAGGAGGTGATTTGTGTCCCTCACAGGTCATACATAGTGTGACATGAAGCTGGCAGGAATATTAAGTCCAAATTGCAGAGTTTGATATTTTTGCATAAACTTGTACTCCATTTCTTTCCTTTCCTCCTGCGTCTTAAACTGTCCCATTAAAACCACAACCCGCAAATCTTCAATAGAGTGGTTTTCTCCGGAGAAATGTGCGGCCACTGGGAGATCGGTTCTGTTATTAATGGTGGATCTGTGTGAGTTCATGCGCTGACTAAGTCTCTGCCCTGTTTCCCCCACATAGAGGCCTGTGGTGGGACATTGCACACACATTATGAGGTACACCACATTGGAAGACCTGCAGGAGAATGTCCCCCTAATTCTGTGCACCTGTTGTGACTGTGGGATAGGTACACTGTCAGCGGTGTGGATGTGCTTGCAGGTCATGCACCTTTTATGTAGGCAAGGTGAGGCGCCATTTTCAGTTGGGGCCTTCAGGGCACTCCGGACGATAATGCGCCTCAGGTTTGGTGGTTGTCGAAAGGAAAGGAGAGGAGAGGGGGGACTGGAAATATGTCCTTGAGTCTGTTGTCCCTATGTAGTACAGGTTGGAGCTCCTTGGCAATCCTTCGTAGGATCTCCAGCTGTGGGTTGTAGGTGACAACTAGGGGCACTCGGACTTCTTTCTGGGTCTCTCTATATGTGAGCAGACTGTCTCTGGTAATGGCTGCCGCTTTGTTTAATTGGTTGTCTGTCACTTTTGGTTTGTATCCCAATCTGAGAAATTTCATCCTCAGATCCAGGAGGTGCTTGTCCAGGTCTGTTTTGTCGGAGCAAATACGATTGTATGGTATAGCCTGGCTGTAGATGATAGATTGTCTTGTGTGCTTGGGGTGGAAGCTGTCGTTT
>CAMRHE010000763.1:332500-502291 GCA_947044405.1 Leptodactylus fallax
TGTCTCTCCCTCTGTCTCTGTCTGTCTCTGACACTCTCTCTCTCTCTCTCCTCTGTCTCTCTCCCTCTCTCTGTCTCTCTCCTCTGTCTCTCTCTCTCTCTCTCTCTGTCTCTCCTGTCTCTGTCTCTCTCCTCTGTCTCTCCTCTGTCTCTCTCACTCTCTGTCTCTCACTCTCTGTCTGTCTCTGACACTCTCTCTCTCTCTCCTCTGTCTCTCTCTCCCTCTCTGTCTCTCTCTCTCCTCTGTCTCTCCTCTGCCTCTCTCCTCTGTCTCTCACTCTCTGTCTGTCTCTGACACTCTCTCTCTCTCTCCTCTGTCTGTCTCTCTCCCTCTGTCTGTCTCTCTCACTCTCTGTCTCTCACTCTCTGTCTCTGACACTCTCTCACACACATATAATTTCCTGACTCTAATTCCAGGCTCAGCAGAGCGGGGATTCTGCAGACTTTGGCTATGGACAGCAAGGACAAGATGGCTATGCACAATATGGACAGGTAGGTGTTGCTCGGTCCATGAGCTATGTGTGTGTAGTTCATCAGCTCACTATTAATCATGCTGGTGTTTGTAGTACTCCCAGGAGTATCAGCAGTTCCCGTCTCAGAGTGGAGCAGCAGAGCAGGGAGCGGCTGCACCAGCAGAAGGCAGCGCCGCCGCCGCAGCCGCCACCACCACAACAGCTGCCGTGGTGTGTCAGAGTCCGCAGCTTTACCAGCAGCCTGGCTCTCCGGTGCGTGTCAGTCCTGGGGCCCCTCAGTCAGTAAAAGTCAGTAAAAGCTCAAAATAATTTATGTACTCAAAATGGTGAAAGTTAAAGTAGAGCTCGCCCTGCAAGATAAATGACACCAAACTAGGAGGAAACCTGAGGGGGGTAACTATGGAGCGGCAGGCCCTCCATACTGGGGTATGACCAGATAATGTGGTGGCAGCACTGAGCAGTGTGACCACACAGTGTGACCACATGTACTTATGTGATGCCTTCTCCTTTCTAGTCACAGCCAAGCACTAGTGCCACGGCCAGCACAGCCTCCACTTGTAATGCTACAGCAGAGGAGACCTCGAGCACTCCTATCTCCATTGTCCCGGGTGTGAAGTATGGTACGTGCTGTACTCCTTAATATGTTTGGCTCATGCTTACTACATGTGTGATGGAGCTGTGTGTAATGTGCTGTTACCTTGGATTTGGCAGCTGTCCCAGACACTTCCACGTACCAGTATGACGAGTCCTCAGGATATTACTATGACCCTCAGACTGGTCTTTACTATGACCCCAATTCTCAGGTCAGTGTTTTGCCATTGACACGTGTGTGGTGCCCGCGATGCCCCCGCTGCCTGGTGTCCCAATGCATGTAACGTTCCTCTCCGTAGTATTACTACAACTCTGCAACCCAGCAATACCTGTACTGGGACGGGGAGAAGCAGACGTATCTGCCAGCAGTGGATGCAGCAGCGCAGAATAGCGCAGCGGCGAATGGGGCAGCGGCCGCCCCAACCAACAGCAAGGAATCCAAGGAGAAGAAAGAAAAACCAAAGAGCAAAACTGCCCAGCAGGTATCCGTGTCCGGGCCGGCCTGTCCACCCCCCGGCCACATACTGTCATAATGTACCACATTCAGGATTTCTTTTTTTCCCCCCTCAGATTGCTAAAGATATGGAGCGCTGGGCGAAGAGCTTAAACAAGCAGAAGGAGAACTTCAAGAACAGCTTCCAGCCCCTGAGCGCCCGCGATGAGGAGAGGAAGGAGTCGGCCGCTGCCGATGCAGGATTTGCCTTGTTTGAGAAGAAGGTGCATGTTGTCCTTTCTCCTTCGGGCCTGTGCTGTCTCGTGAGCCTCTCCGATCCTAGCAGTCGGTTTCCTCTCCGATCCTAGCAGTCGGTCTCCTCTCCGATCCTAGCAGTCGGTCTCCTCTCCGATCCTAGCAGTCGGTCTCCTCTCCGATGCTAGCAGTCGGCCTCCTCTCCGATGCTAGCAGTCGGCCTCCTCTCCGATGCTAGCAGTCGGCCTCCTCTCCGATGCTAGCAGTCGGCCTCCTCTCCGATGCTAGCAGTCGGCCTCCTCTCCGATGCTAACAGTCGGCCTCCTCTCCGATGCTAGCAGTCGGCCTCCTCTCCGATGCTAGCAGTCGGCCTCCTCTCCGATGCTAGCAGTCGGCCTCCTCTCCGATGCTAGCAGTCGGCCTCCTCTCCGATGCTAGCAGTCGGCCTCCTCTCCGATGCTAGCAGTCGGCCTCCTCTCCGATGCTAGCAGTCGGCCTCCTCTCCGATGCTAGAGTCGGCCTCCTCTCCGATGCTAGCAGTCGGCCTCCTCTCCGATGCTAGCAGTCGGCCTCCTCTCCGATGCTAGCAGTCGGCCTCCTCTCCGATGCTAGCAGTCGGCCTCCTCTCCGATGCTAGCAGTCGGCCTCCTCTCCGATCCTAACAGTCGGTCTCCTCTCTCTACAGCAAGGAACATTGTTGGAGCGGCAGATCCTTCCGGACATGATGATGATGGTGAGCACCGAGGAGGAGAAGCCGCCCAAGGTGAGGATGAGGAGTCTGCTTAGTCATCTCACGCTTGTCACTATGTAGGGTTTATAGCAGAGTCTAACACCTTTGTGTCCACAGCGGGCGCTGGTAGCCGCTTATAGCGGTGACAGTGACAATGAGGAAGAAGCGGAGCGGCTGCAGGGGATGCTGGATGAGGAGAAGTTAACCGATTGGAAGAAGTTGGCGTGTTTACTGTGCCGCCGGCAGTTTCCCAATAAAGATGCCCTGACAAGACACCAGCAGCTGTCAGACCTCCACAAGGTGAGTTCAGGTTCAGCCCACACTTTGGTATTTACCCGCCGCTCAAGAATATACCGAGTATTAATCCCACCATTACTTTACAGCAAAACCTGGATGTCTATAGGAGATCCAGACTGTCTGATCAAGATCTAGAAGCCCTGGAGCAGCGGGAGAGAGAGGTGAGTGTGCGCTGCCCCCGGTACAAGGCATTGCAGGCAGGGATTAGGATTATTGGGGGTAATGGTAATTGTGGCGCTCCATCATGTAGGCAAAATACCGTGACCGAGCTGCAGAGAGAAGGGAGAAGTACGGTATTCCGGAGCCGCCAGAGCCCAAGCGCAAGAAGCAGTACGACGCCGGCGTAGTGTGAGTGTGGAGGTGCTGAGCGCTAGAGAGCAGGGACACCGCCACCGCCAGGGACGCGCTCATGTCATGTCTGTATTTCACAGGAACTATGAGCAGCCGACTAAGGACGGGATCGATACCAGCAACATTGGGAACAAAATGCTGCAAGCCATGGGCTGGAAGGAAGGCTCGGGGCTGGGCCGCAAGAGTCAAGGAATCACTGCCCCCATCCAGGTGAGTCCAGCAGAGTATTACTCCAGCAAGGTACCATATATGAGGGTGCAGCCCCCTGCAAAATAAACCCTGACCCAAAATGTTTCAAAAAAATTCACGCTAGGTCCCCCCCCTCCTAGCGATCCGGGGAGGTGCGCAAGGCCATTAATAAAAGCCACAGTCAATGTTTTTTGTCAGTCTGATGTCCCCCTGCTGAGCACAATAAGCAGGAGGCAGAATAAAGTCCTCAGCGCCATAGACGGGGCAAAAACTAAAACTAGACTTCTGGTATCGCTGTCACTACCCGAGAAGACCTTTATCAGGGAGTAGACAAGTAATGGTTAAATATCCTTGAAATTATAAAGAATTACAAATTTTGCAGAGTGTTGGAAATTTCCTATAATCATCTTAGTGGATGCAACAATGAATGGACACTACATGTATGAGAAGATAACCCGACCACAATAAGGACATCATGGCTGGTTATCAGGAGGACACTACATGTATGAGAAGATAACCTGACCACAATAAGGACATCATGGCTGGTTATCAGGAGGACACTACATGTATGAGAAGATAACCCGTGCACAATAAGGACATCATGGCTGGTTATCAGGAGGACACTACATGTATGAGAAGATAACCCGACCACAATAAGGACATCATGGCTGGTTATCAGGAGGGGACACTACGTGTATGAGAAGATAACCCGACCACAATAAGGACATCATGGCTGGTTATCAGGAGGACACTACATGTATGAGAAGATAACCCGACCACAATAAGGACATCATGGCTGGTTATCAGGAGGACACTACATGTATGAGAAGATAACCCGACCACAATAAGGACATCATGGCTGGTTATCAGGAGGGGACACTACATGTATGAGAAGATAACCTGACCACAATAAGGACATCATGGCTGGTTATCAGGAGGGGACACTACATGTATGAGAAGATAACCCGACCACAATAAGGACATCATGGCTGGTTATCAGGAGGGGACACTACATGTATGAGAAGATAACCTGACCACAATAAGGACATCATGGCTGGTTATCAGGAGGACACTACATGTATGAGAAGATAACCTGACCACAATAAGGACATCATGGCTGGTTATCAGGAGGACACTACATGTATGAGAAGATAACCTGACCACAATAAGGACATCATGGCTGGTTATCAGGAGGGGACACTACATGTATGAGAAGATAACCTGACCACAATAAGGACATCATGGCTGGTTATCAGGAGGACACTACATGTATGAGAAGATAACCCGACCACAATAAGGACATCATGGCTGGTTATCAGGAGGGGACACTACATGTATGTGAAGATAACCCGACCACAATAAGGACATCATGGCTGGTTATCAGGAGGGGACACTACATGTATGAGAAGATAACCCGACCACAATAAGGACATCATGGCTGGTTATCAGGAGGACACTACATGTATGAGAAGATAACCTGACCACAATAAGGACATCATGGCTGGTTATCAGGAGGACACTACATGTATGAGAAGATAACCCGACCACAATAAGGACATCATGGCTGGTTATCAGGAGGACACTACATGTATGAGAAGATAACCCGACCACAATAAGGACATCATGGCTGGTTATCAGGAGGACACTACGTGTATGAGAAGATAACCTGACCACAATAAGGACATCATGGCTGGTTATCAGGAGGACACTACATGTATGAGAAGATAACCCGACCACAATAAGGACATCATGGCTGGTTATCAGGAGGACACTACATGTATGAGAAGATAACCTGACCACAATAAGGACATCATGGCTGGTTATCAGGAGGACACTACATGTATGAGAAGATAACCCGACCACAATAAGGACATCATGGCTGGTTATCAGGAGGACACTACATGTATGAGAAGATAACCCGACCACAATAAGGACATCATGGCTGGTTATCAGGAGGACACTACATGTATGAGAAGATAACCCGACCACAATAAGGACATCATGGCTGGTTATCAGGAGGACACTACATGTATGAGAAGATAACCTGACCACAATAAGGACATCATGGCTGGTTATCAGGAGGACACTACATGTATGAGAAGATAACCCGACCACAATAAGGACATCATGGCTGGTTATCAGGAGGGACACTACATGTATGAGAAGATAACCCGGACACAATAAGGACATCATGGCTGGCTCTGTGGTTGGCACCACATGTACGCTGGCTCGCTGGTTGGCACCACATGTACGCTGGCTCGCTGGTTGGCACCACATGTACGCTGGCTCGCTGGTTGGCACCACATGTTCGCTGGTTGGCACCACGTGTACGCTGGCTCGCTGGTTGGCACCGCGTGTACGCTGGCTCGCTGGTTGGCACCACGTGTACGCTGGCTCGCTGGTTGGCACCACGTGTACGCTGGCTCGCTGGTTGGCACCACGTGTACGCTGGCTCGCTGGTTGGCACTGCAGCCTTTCAGCTCTGGGTTCTGAATCTTCTGTATGGAGTTAACAGATGACGTATAGCAAACATGAGAACGTACAAACGAGATCATGGCTGGTATCTGAAAGTTCCTACAATCCTGGTCGTATCCATTGGCAACTCATCAAGACGACAGACGTCACCACTGAATCTATAAAACTGCAGAATTTGTCATTTTTATATTTTCAAATAAGTTTTATTAATTGTCTCCAATTCTCGGTCTGGTTTCTGTTTAATTCCAGCAATGACATTTTATGCTTCAGTGAGCCGGCGCCATCGCCCACCCCGCCCTGCCCCGCCAGGGGGTATTATCTGCAGAAATGCTGCCTCTTATTCCTATAGATAAGCAGAGGGGCTACAGGAGTGCCGCAGCCCGGGCACCATTAGCACCCGCCTACTCTAATTGTGTCTGGTGAGAGGCGACATCCCCGGACATGAAGCCCTGAGACATCTTACACAGCAAAAGATAATAAAGACCTTGTCTTATTGTGGGAGACGCACGGTAGATTTCTAATCAGTGCGGAAACTGAAGGAGGGGCGAATCTGCACCCAGGGTTAGTCCTGTGTGTCATTGGTGTAAGATGTGCCCTCTCCTCCGGGGGGCGCTGTGTACTCTGCTCATGTAGTATCCTGTACGTGCCGGCTCTGTCTAGTCGGGTTTCGCCCTCGCTCGCTGACGGGTTTGTGTTTCTTGGTTATAACCAGGGCCCCGTTTTGTTTGCAGGCGCAGGTCAGGATGCGAGGCGCTGGACTGGGAGCCAAAGGAAGCGCCTACGGGGCCAACACGTCGGATTCTTACAAGGAGGCCGTCAGGAAAGCCATGTTTGCTCGCTTCACAGAGATGGAATGAATCAATATGAACTTGTCCTCCAGGGGGCGGCGGCGCTCAGTGCAGTGTCCACCCCTGTACATATGTATCATAGACTGTACAGTGTAAATAAGGTTTTGTTCTGTGATGTTTGTATGGTGGGGGGAGGGGTGACAAGCGCCCCCCACCCCGCGCACTTAGAGGTCGTCACTTTCTACATTTGTACATTTCTTTTTTTTTTTTTTTTTTCCCAAAGAAATAAATTTCTGAGCAAAATCCAAAACTGCTGTGAGTAGTGACGAGTCTAGTTCAGAGTGGCCACCAGGTGGCAGCAGTTGTTGGCTGGCGGTGGCTCCAGGGGTCGGCGATGGTGGCTGCAGGGGGGTCGGCGGTGGTGGCTGCAGGGGGCGTCGGCGGTGGTGGCTGCAGAGGGTTGGCAGCAGCGGCTGCAGGGGGTGGCCGGCGGTGGCTTCAGGGGGGCGGTGGCTGCAGAGCGTCGGCGGCTGCAGGGGGGTGATGGCTGCAGAAGGTCATCGGCTGCAGGGGGTCGGCAGTGGCGGCTGCAGAGGGTTGGTGTCGGCGGCTGCAGGGGTCGGCGGCGGTGGCTGCAGAGGGTCAGCGGCTGCAGGGGGGTCGGCGGTGGCGGCTGCAGGGGGGTCGGCGGCGGCGGCTCCAGGGGGGTTGGCGGTGGCTGCAGAAGGTCGGCGGCTGCAGGGGGGTCGGCGGCGGTGGCTGCAGAGGGTCGTCTGCTGCTGGGGGGTCAGTGGCTGCAGAGGGTGGTGGCTGCAGGGGGGCGGTGGCGGCGGGGGGTAGGCGGCAGCTGCAGGGGGGTTGGCGGCTGCAGGGGGGTTGGCGGCGGCTCCAGAGGGTCGGCGGCGGCTCCAGAGGGTCGGCGGCTCCAGAGGGTCGGCGGTGGTGGCTGCAGAGGGTCGTCTGCTGCAGGGGGGTCGGCGGTGGCGGCTGCAGGGGGTTGGTGTCGGCGGCTGCAGGGGGGTCGGCGGCTGCAGAGGGTGGTGGCTGTAGGGGGGTCGGCGGCTGCAGGGGGGGCGGGGGGTCGGTGGCTGCAGGGGAGTCGGCGGCTGCAGGGGAGTCGGCGGCTCCAGAGGGTCGTCTGCTGCAGGGGGGTCGGCGGTGGCGGCTGCAGGGGGTTGGTGTCGGCGGGTTGGGGGGTCTGTCATATTTATCTCGCCGACTCTGAAGTTATGAAGAGCAGAACACTGGGAAGAAGAGCGGTGGTGACGCCAGTAGCAACCAATCAGATCGCAGCAACTTGAGGAGCAGCGCCCCCTACAGACACAACAGAATCACTACTGAGTGAATAACACCCCTCACCCGGTGACCACAGCACCCCTCAGGGGTGGGGGATATCAGAAGCAAGTGGCAGCTGGGCCAGTACTAACAAAGCGACCGACTGGATGTGATGGGTGTCAGTACATACATTCACCTGTAGTGGTAGAGGCCGTATCCATGGCGATAACTGCGGCCATTTATTATTTTGAATGCTATATACGTGTATATCTTATACATGTGGGGGGGGCTATTCACTATGTGGTGCTTACTCAGAGAATGTAGCGCCCTCTACTGTACAGGAGCGGCAGTGGTGGGCACCAGGTTGCACTATGTAGCGCCCTCTACTGTACAGGAGCGGCAGTGGTGGGCACCAGGTTGCGGATGTAGCGCCCTCTACTGTACAGGAGCGGCAGTGGTGGGCACCAGGTTGCACTATGTAGCGCCCTCTACTGTACAGGAGCGGCAGTGGTGGGCACCAGGTTGCACTATGTAGCGCCCTCTACTGTACAGGAGCGGCAGTGGTGGGCACCAGGTTGCGGATGTAGCGCCCTCTACTGTACAGGAGCGGCAGTGGTGAGCACCAGGTTGCACTATGTAGCGCCCTCTACTGTACAGGAGCGGCAGTGGTGGGCACCAGATTGCACTATGTAGCGCCCTCTACTGTACAGGAGCGGCAGTGGTGAGCACCAGGTTGCACTATGTAGCGCCCTCTAGTGTACAGGAGCGGCAGTGGTGGGCACCAGGTTGCACTATGTAGCGCCCTCTACTGTACAGGAGCGGCAGTGGTGGGCACCAGGTTGCACTATGTAGCGCCCTCTACTGTACAGGAGCGGCAGTGGTGGGCACCAGGTTGCACTATGTAGCGCCCTCTACTGTACAGGAGCGGCAGTGGTGGGCACCAGGTTGCACTATGTAGCGCCCTCTAGTGTACAGGAGCGGCAGTGGTGGGCACCAGGTTGCGGATGTAGCGCCCTCTACTGTACAGGAGCAGCAGTGGTGAGCACCAGGTTGCACTATGTAGCGCCCTCTACTGTACAGGAGCGGCAGTGGTGTGCACCAGGTTGCACTATGTAGCGCCCTCTACTGTACAGGAGCGGCAGTGGTGGGCACCAGGTTGCACTATGTAGCGCCCTCTACTGTACAGGAGCGGCAGTGGTGAGCACCAGGTTGCACTATGTAGCGCCCTCTACTGTACAGGAGCGGCAGTGGTGGGCACCAGGTTGCACTATGTAGCGCCCTCTACTGTACAGGAGCGGCAGTGGTGGGCACCAGGTTGCACTATGTAGCGCCCTCTACTGTACAGGAGCGGCAGTGGTGGGCACCAGGTTGCACTATGTAGCGCCCTCTAGTGTACAGGAGCGGCAGTGGTGGGCACCAGGTTGCGGATGTAGCGCCCTCTACTGTACAGGAGCAGCAGTGGTGAGCACCAGGTTGCACTATGTAGCGCCCTCTACTGTACAGGAGCGGCAGTGGTGAGCACCAGGTTGCACTATGTAGCGCCCTCTACTGTACAGGAGCGGCAGTGGTGGGCACCAGGTTGCACTATGTAGCGCCCTCTACTGTACAGGAGCGGCAGTGGTGGGCACCAGGTTGCACTATGTAGCGCCCTCTGCTGTACAGGAGCGGCAGTGGTGGGCACCAGGTTGCACTATGTAGCGCCCTCTAGTGTACAGGAGCGGCAGTGGTGGGCACCAGGTTGCGGATGTAGCGCCCTCTACTGTACAGGAGCGGCAGTGGTGGGTACCAGGCTGCACTATGTAGCGCCCTCTAGTGTACAGGAGCGGCAGTGGTGGGCACCAGGTTGCGGATGTAGCGCCCTCTACTGTACAGGAGCAGCAGTGGTGGGCACCAGCTTGCACTATGTAGCGCCCTCTACTGTACAGGAGCAGCAGTGGTGAGCACCAGGTTGCGGATGTAGCGCCCTCTACTGTACAGGAGCGGCAGTGGTGGGCACCAGGTTGCACTATGTAGCGCCCTCTACTGTACAGGAGCGGCAGTGGTGGGCACCAGGTTGCACTATGTAGCGCCCTCTACTGTACAGGAGCGGCAGTGGTGGGCACCAGGTTGCACTATGTAGCGCCCTCTACTGTACAGGAGCGGCAGTGGTGAGCACCAGGTTGCACTATGTAGCGCCCTCTACTGTACAGGAGCGGCAGTGGTGGGCACCAGGTTGCACTATGTAGCGCCCTCTACTGTACAGGAGCGGCAGTGGTGGGCACCAGGTTGCACTATGTAGCGCCCTCTACTGTACAGGAGCGGCAGTGGTGGGCACCAGGTTGCACTATGTAGCGCCCTCTACTGTACAGGAGCGGCAGTGGTGGGCACCAGGTTGCACTATGTAGCGCCCTCTAGTGTACAGGAGCGGCAGTGGTGGGCACCAGGTTGCGGATGTAGCGCCCTCTACTGTACAGGAGCAGCAGTGGTGAGCACCAGGTTGCACTATGTAGCGCCCTCTACTGTATAGGAGCGGCAGTGGTGGGCACCAGGTTGCACTATGTAGCGCCCTCTACTGTATAGGAGCGGCAGTGGTGGGCACCAGGTTGCACTATGTAGCGCCCTCTACTGTACAGGAGCGGCAGTGGTGGGCACCAGGTTGCACTATGTAGCGCCCTCTAGTGTACAGGAGCGGCAGTGGTGGGCACCAGGTTGCGGATGTAGCGCCCTCTACTGTACAGGAGCAGCAGTGGTGAGCACCAGGTTGCACTATGTAGCGCCCTCTACTGTACAGGAGCGGCAGTGGTGGGCACCAGGTTGCACTATGTAGCGCCCTCTGCTGTACAGGAGCGGCAGTGGTGGGCACCAGGTTGCACTATGTAGCGCCCTCTACTGTACAGGAGCGGCAGTGGTGGGCACCAGGCTGCACTATGTAGCGCCCTCTACTGTACAGGAGCGGCAGTGGTGGGCACCAGGTTGCACTATGTAGCGCCCTCTACTGTACAGGAGCGGCAGTGGTGGGCACCAGGTTGCACTATGTAGCGCCCTCTAGTGTACAGGAGCGGCAGTGGTGGGCACCAGGTTGCACTATGTAGCGCCCTCTACTGTACAGGAGCAGCAGTGGTGAGCACCAGGTTGCACTATGTAGCGCCCTCTACTGTACAGGAGCGGTAGTGGTGGGCACCAGGTTGCACTATGTAGCGCCCTCTACTGTACAGGAGCGGTAGTGGTGAGCACCAGGTTGCACTATGTAGCGCCCTCTACTGTACAGGAGCGGCAGTGGTGGGCACCAGGTTGCACTATGTAGCGCCCTCTACTGTACAGGAGCGGCAGTGGTGAGCACCAGGTTGCACTATGTAGCGCCCTCTACTGTACAGGAGCAGCAGTGGTGGGCACCAGGTTGCAGGATGTAGCGCCCTCTACTGTACAGGAGCGGCAGTGGTGGGCACCAGGTTGCGGATGTAGCGCCCTCTACTGTACAGGAGCGGCAGTGGTGAGCACCAGGTTGCACTATGTAGCGCCCTCTACTGTACAGGAGCGGCAGTGGTGGGCACCAGGTTGCACTATGTAGCGCCCTCTACTGTACAGGAGCGGCAGTGGTGGGCACCAGGTTGCACTATGTAGCGCCCTCTAGTGTACAGGAGCGGCAGTGGTGGGCACCAGGTTGCGGATGTAGCGCCCTCTACTGTACAGGAGCAGCAGTGGTGGGCACCAGGTTGCACTATGTAGCGCCCTCTACTGTACAGGAGCGGCAGTGGTGGGCACCAGGTTGCACTATGTAGCGCCCTCTACTGTACAGGAGCGGCAGTGGTGGGCACCAGGTTGCACTATGTAGCGCCCTCTACTGTACAGGAGCGGCAGTGGTGGGCACCAGGTTGCACTATGTAGCGCCCTCTAGTGTACAGGAGCGGCAGTGGTGGGCACCAGGTTGCGGATGTAGCGCCCTCTACTGTACAGGAGCAGCAGTGGTGAGCACCAGGTTGAACTATGTAGCGCCCTCTACTGTACAGGAGCGGCAGTGGTGGGCACCAGGTTGCACTATGTAGCGCCCTCTACTGTACAGGAGCGGCAGTGGTGGGCACCAGGTTGCACTATATAGCGCCCTCTACTGTACAGGAGCGGCAGTGGTGGGCACCAGGTTGCACTATGTAGCGCCCTCTAGTGTACAGGAGCGGCAGTGGTGGGCACCAGGTTGCGGATGTAGCGCCCTCTACTGTACAGGAGCAGCAGTGGTGAGCACCAGGTTGCACTATGTAGCGCCCTCTACTGTACAGGAGCGGCAGTGGTGGGCACCAGGTTGCACTATGTAGCGCCCTCTACTGTACAGGAGCGGCAGTGGTGGGCACCAGGTTGCACTATGTAGCGCCCTCTACTGTACAGGAGCGGCAGTGGTGAGCACCAGGTTGCACTATGTAGCGCCCTCTACTGTACAGGAGCGGCAGTGGTGGGCACCAGGTTGCACTATGTAGCGCCCTCTACTGTACAGGAGCGGCAGTGGTGGGCACCAGGTTGCACTATGTAGCGCCCTCTAGTGTACAGGAGCGGCAGTGGTGGGCACCAGGTTGCGGATGTAGCGCCCTCTACTGTACAGGAGCAGCAGTGGTGAGCACCAGGTTGCACTATGTAGCGCCCTCTACTGTACAGGAGCGGCAGTGGTGAGCACCAGGTTGCACTATGTAGCGCCCTCTACTGTATAGGAGCGGCAGTGGTGGGCACCAGGTTGCACTATGTAGCGCCCTCTACTGTACAGGAGCGGCAGTGGTGGGCACCAGGTTGCACTATGTAGCGCCCTCTAGTGTACAGGAGCGGCAGTGGTGGGCACCAGGTTGCGGATGTAGCGCCCTCTACTGTACAGGAGCAGCAGTGGTGAGCACCAGGTTGCACTATGTAGCGCCCTCTACTGTACAGGAGCGGCAGTGGTGGGCACCAGGTTGCACTATGTAGCGCCCTCTGCTGTACAGGAGCGGCAGTGGTGGGCACCAGGTTGCACTATGTAGCGCCCTCTAGTGTACAGGAGCGGCAGTGGTGGGCACCAGGTTGCGGATGTAGCGCCCTCTACTGTACAGGAGCGGCAGTGGTGGGTACCAGGCTGCACTATGTAGCGCCCTCTAGTGTACAGGAGCGGCAGTGGTGGGCACCAGGTTGCGGATGTAGCGCCCTCTACTGTACAGGAGCAGCAGTGGTGAGCACCAGGTTGCACTATGTAGCGCCCTCTACTGTACAGGAGCGGCAGTGGTGGGCACCAGGTTGCACTATGTAGCGCCCTCTACTGTACAGGAGCGGCAGTGGTGGGCACCAGGTTGCACTATGTAGCGCCCTCTACTGTACAGGAGCGGCAGTGGTGGGCACCAGGTTGCACTATGTAGCGCCCTCTACTGTACAGGAGCGGCAGTGGTGGGCACCAGGTTGCACTATGTAGCGCCCTCTACTGTACAGGAGCGGCAGTGGTGGGCACCAGGTTGCACTATGTAGCGCCCTCTACTGTACAGGAGCGGCAGTGGTGGGCACCAGGTTGCACTATGTAGCGCCCTCTACTGTACAGGAGCGGCAGTGGTGGGCACCAGGTTGCACTATGTAGCGCCCTCTAGTGTACAGGAGCGGCAGTGGTGGGCACCAGGTTGCAGGATGTAGCGCCCTCTACTGTACAGGAGCGGCAGTGGTGGGCACCAGGTTGCACTATGTAGCGCCCTCTACTGTACAGGAGCGGCAGTGGTGGGCACCAGGTTGCACTATGTAGCGCCCTCTACTGTATAGGAGCGGCAGTGGTGGGCACCAGGTTGCACTATGTAGCGCCCTCTACTGTACAGGAGCGGCAGTGGTGGGCACCAGGTTGCACTATGTAGCGCCCTCTAGTGTACAGGAGCGGCAGTGGTGGGCACCAGGTTGCAGGATGTAGCGCCCTCTACTGTACAGGAGCGGCAGTGGTGGGCACCAGGTTGCACTATGTAGCGCCCTCTACTGTACAGGAGCGGCAGTGGTGAGCACCAGGTTGCACTATGTAGCGCCCTCTACTGTACAGGAGCGGCAGTGGTGGGCACCAGGTTGCACTATGTAGCGCCCTCTACTGTACAGGAGCGGCAGTGGTGGGCACCAGGTTGCACTATGTAGCGCCCTCTCCTGTACAGGAGCGGCAGTGGTGGGCACCAGGTTGCACTATGTAGCGCCCTCTACTGTACAGGAGCGGCAGTGGTGGGCACCAGGTTGCGGATGTAGCGCCCTCTACTGTACAGGAGCGGCAGTGGTGGGCACCAGGTTGCACTATGTAGCGCCCTCTACTGTACAGGAGCGGCAGTGGTGGGCACCAGGTTGCACTATGTAGCGCCCTCTACTGTACAGGAGCGGCAGTGGTGGGCACCAGGTTGCACTATGTAGCGCCCTCTACTGTACAGGAGCGGCAGTGGTGGGCACCAGAGTTGCACTATGTAGCGCCCTCTACTGTACAGGAGCGGCAGTGGTGGGCACCAGGTTGCACTATGTAGCGCCCTCTACTGTACAGGAGCGGCAGTGGTGGGCACCAGGTTGCACTATGTAGCGCCCTCTACTGTACAGGAGCGGCAGTGGTGGGCACCAGGTTGCAGGATGTAGCGCCCTCTACTGTACAGGAGCGGCAGTGGTGGGCACCAGGTTGCACTATGTAGCGCCCTCTACTGTACAGGAGCGGCAGTGGTGGGCACCAGGTTGCACTATGTAGCGCCCTCTACTGTACAGGAGCGGCAGTGGTGGGCACCAGGTGAGTGGGCCACAGGGCGGCAGTGGTGGGCACCAGGTTGCGGATGTAGCGCCCTCTACTGTACAGGAGCGGCAGTGGTGGAGCACCAGGTTGCACTATGTAGCGCCCTCTACTGTACAGGAGCGGCAGTGGTGGGCACCAGGTTGCACTATGTAGCGCCCTCTACTGTACAGGAGCGGCAGTGGTGGGCACCAGGTTGCACTATGTAGCGCCCTCTACTGTACAGGAGCGGCAGTGGTGGGCACCAGGTTGCACTATGTAGCGCCCTCTACTGTACAGGAGCGGCAGTGGTGGGCACCAGGTTGCAGGATGTAGCGCCCTCTACTGTACAGGAGCGGCAGTGGTGAGCACCAGGTTGCACTATGTAGCGCCCTCTACTGTACAGGAGCGGCAGTGGTGGGCACCAGGTTGCACTATGTAGCGCCCTCTACTGTACAGGAGCGGCAGTGGTGGGCACCAGGTTGCACTATGTAGCGCCCTCTACTGTACAGGAGCGGCAGTGGTGGGCACCAGGTTGCACTATGTAGCGCCCTCTACTGTACAGGAGCGGCAGTGGTGGGCACCAGGTTGCACTATGTAGCGCCCTCTACTGTACAGGAGCGGCAGTGGTGGGCACCAGGTTGCACTATGTAGCGCCCTCTACTGTACAGGAGCGGCAGTGGTGGGCACCAGGTTGCACTATGTAGCGCCCTCTACTGTACAGGAGCGGCAGTGGTGGGCACCAGGTTGCACTATGTAGCGCCCTCTACTGTACAGGAGCGGCAGTGGTGGGCACCAGGTTGCACTATGTAGCGCCCTCTACTGTACAGGAGCGGCAGTGGTGGGCACCAGGTTGCACTATGTAGCGCCCTCTACTGTACAGGAGCGGCAGTGGTGGGCACCAGGTTGCACTATGTAGCGCCCTCTACTGTACAGGAGCGGCAGTGGTGAGCACCAGGTTGGGGGGGGGGGGCCCAGGGCCTATGTAGCGCCCTCTACTGTACAGGAGCGGCAGTGGTGGGCACCAGGTTGCACGATGTAGCGCCCTCTACTGTACAGGAGCGGCAGTGGTGGGCACCAGGTTGCACTATGTAGCGCCCTCTACTGTACAGGAGCGGCAGTGGTGGGCACCAGGTTGCACTATGTAGCGCCCTCTACTGTACAGGAGCGGCAGTGGTGGGCACCAGGTTGCACTATGTAGCGCCCTCTACTGTACAGGAGCGGCAGTGGTGGGCACCAGGTTGCACTATGTAGCGCCCTCTACTGTACAGGAGCGGCAGTGGTGGGCACCAGGTTGCAGGATGTAGCGCCCTCTACTGTACAGGAGCGGCAGTGGTGGGCACCAGGTTGCACTATGTAGCGCCCTCTACTGTACAGGAGCGGCAGTGGTGGGCACCAGGTTGCACTATGTAGCGCCCTCTACTGTACAGGAGCGGCAGTGGTGGGCACCAGGTTGCACTATGTAGCGCCCTCTACTGTACAGGAGCGGCAGTGGTGGGCACCAGGTTGCACTATGTAGCGCCCTCTAGTGTACAGGAGCGGCAGTGGTGGGCACCAGGTTGCAGGATGTAGCGCCCTCTACTGTACAGGAGCAGCAGTGGTGGGCACCAGGTTGCACTATGTAGCGCCCTCTACTGTACGAGGAGCGGCAGTGGTGGGCACCAGGTTGCACTATGTAGCGCCCTCTACTGTACAGGAGCGGCAGTGGTGGGCACCAGGTTGCACTATGTAGCGCCCTCTACTGTACAGGAGCGGCAGTGGTGGGCACCAGGTTGCACTATGTAGCGCCCCGGAGTAGCGCCCTCTACTGTACAGGAGCGGCAGTGGTGGGCACCAGGTTGCAGGATGTAGCGCCCTCTACTGTACAGGAGCGGCAGTGGTGGGCACCAGGTTGCACTATGTAGCGCCCTCTACTGTACAGGAGCGGCAGTGGTGGGCACCAGGTTGCACTATGTAGCGCCCTCTACTGTACAGGAGCGGCAGTGGTGGGCACCAGGTTGCACTATGTAGCGCCCTCTACTGTACAGGAGCGGCAGTGGTGGGCACCAGGTTGCACTATGTAGCGCCCTCTACTGTACAGGAGCGGCAGTGGTGGGCACCAGGTTGCACTATGTAGCGCCCTCTACTGTACAGGAGCGGCAGTGGTGGGCACCAGGTTGCACTATGTAGCGCCCTCTAGTGTACAGGAGCGGCAGTGGTGGGCACCAGGTTGCGGATGTAGCGCCCTCTACTGTACAGGAGCAGCAGTGGTGAGCACCAGGTTGCACTATGTAGCGCCCTCTACTGTACAGGAGCGGCAGTGGTGGGCACCAGGTTGCACTATGTAGCGCCCTCTACTGTATAGGAGCGGCAGTGGTGGGCACCAGGTTGCACTATGTAGCGCCCTCTACTGTACAGGAGCGGCAGTGGTGGGCACCAGGTTGCACTATGTAGCGCCCTCTAGTGTACAGGAGCGGCAGTGGTGGGCACCAGGTTGCGGATGTAGCGCCCTCTACTGTACAGGAGCAGCAGTGGTGAGCACCAGGTTGCACTATGTAGCGCCCTCTACTGTACAGGAGCGGCAGTGGTGGGCACCAGGTTGCACTATGTAGCGCCCTCTGCTGTACAGGAGCGGCAGTGGTGGGCACCAGGTTGCACTATGTAGCGCCCTCTAGTGTACAGGAGCGGCAGTGGTGGGCACCAGGTTGCAGGATGTAGCGCCCTCTACTGTACAGGAGCGGCAGTGGTGGGTACCAGGCTGCACTATGTAGCGCCCTCTAGTGTACAGGAGCGGCAGTGGTGGGCACCAGGTTGCGGATGTAGCGCCCTCTACTGTACAGGAGCAGCAGTGGTGAGCACCAGGTTGCACTATGTAGCGCCCTCTACTGTACAGGAGCGGCAGTGGTGGGCACCAGGTTGCACTATGTAGCGCCCTCTACTGTACAGGAGCGGCAGTGGTGGGCACCAGGTTGCACTATGTAGCGCCCTCTACTGTACAGGAGCGGCAGTGGTGGGCACCAGGTTGCACTATGTAGCGCCCTCTACTGTACAGGAGCGGCAGTGGTGGGCACCAGGTTGCACTATGTAGCGCCCTCTACTGTACAGGAGCGGCAGTGGTGGGCACCAGGTTGCACTATGTAGCGCCCTCTACTGTACAGGAGCGGCAGTGGTGGGCACCAGGTTGCACTATGTAGCGCCCTCTACTGTACAGGAGCGGCAGTGGTGGGCACCAGGTTGCACTATGTAGCGCCCTCTACTGTACAGGAGCGGCAGTGGTGGGCACCAGGTTGCAGGATGTAGCGCCCTCTACTGTACAGGAGCGGCAGTGGTGGGCACCAGGTTGCACTATGTAGCGCCCTCTACTGTACAGGAGCGGCAGTGGTGGGCACCAGGTTGCACTATGTAGCGCCCTCTACTGTACAGGAGCGGCAGTGGTGGGCACCAGGTTGCACTATGTGCGCCCCTACTGCAGGAGCGGCGTGGTGGGCACCAGGTGCACAGCGCCCCGTACAGGAGCGGCAGTGGTGGGCACCAGGTTGCACTATGTAGCGCCCTCTACTGTACAGGAGCGGCAGTGGTGGGCACCAGGTTGCACTATGTAGCGCCCTCTACTGTACAGGAGCGGCAGTGGTGGGCACCAGGTTGCACTATGTAGCGCCCTCTACTGTACAGGAGCGGCAGTGGTGGGCACCAGGTTGCACTATGTAGCGCCCTCTACTGTACAGGAGCGGCAGTGGTGGGCACCAGGTTGCACTATGTAGCGCCCTCTACTGTACAGGAGCGGCAGTGGTGGGCACCAGGTTGCACTATGTAGCGCCCTCTACTGTACAGGAGCGGCAGTGGTGGGCACCAGGAGCCCGACAGGAGCGGCAGTGGTGGGCACCAGGTTGCACTATGTAGCGCCCTCTACTGTACAGGAGCGGCAGTGGTGGGCACCAGGTTGCACTATGTAGCGCCCTCTACTGTACAGGAGCGGCAGTGGTGGGCACCAGGTTGCACTATGTAGCAGCGCCCTCTACTGTACAGGAGCGGCAGTGGTGGGCACCAGGTTGCACTATGTAGCGCCCTCTACTGTACAGGAGCGGCAGTGGTGGGCACCAGGTTGCACTATGTAGCGCCCTCTACTGTACAGGAGCGGCAGTGGTGGGCACCAGGTTGCACTATGTAGCGCCCTCTACTGTACAGGAGCGGCAGTGGTGGGCACCAGGTTGCAGGATGTAGCGCCCTCTACTGTACAGGAGCGGCAGTGGTGGGCACCAGGTTGCACTATGTAGCGCCCTCTACTGTACAGGAGCGGCAGTGGTGGGCACCAGGTTGCACTATGTAGCGCCCTCTACTGTACAGGAGCGGCAGTGGTGGGCACCAGGTTGCACTATGTAGCGCCCTCTACTGTACAGGAGCGGCAGTGGTGGGCACCAGGTTGCACTATGTAGCGCCCTCTACGCTACTGTACAGGAGCGGCAGTGGTGGGCACCAGGTTGCAGGATGTAGCGCCCTCTACTGTACAGGAGCGGCAGTGGTGGGCACCAGGTTGCACTATGTAGCGCCCTCTACTGTACAGGAGCGGCAGTGGTGGGCACCAGGTTGCACTATGCAGCGCCCTCTACTGTACAGGAGCGGCAGTGGTGGGCACCAGGTTGCACTATGTAGCGCCCTCTACTGTACAGGAGCGGCAGTGGTGGGCACCAGGTTGCACTATGTAGCGCCCTCTACTGTACAGGAGCGGCAGTGGTGGGCACCAGGTTGCACTATGTAGCGCCCTCTACTGTACAGGAGCGGCAGTGGTGGGCACCAGGTTGCACTATGTAGCGCCCTCTACTGTACAGGAGCGGCAGTGGTGGGCACCAGGTTGCACTATGTAGCGCCCTCTACTGTACAGGAGCGGCAGTGGTGGGCACCAGGTTGCACTATGTAGCGCCCTCTACTGTACAGGAGCGGCAGTGGTGGGCACCAGGTTGCACTATGTAGCGCCCTCTACTGTACAGGAGCGGCAGTGGTGGGCACCAGGTTGCACTATGTAGCGCCCTCTACTGTACAGGAGCGGCAGTGGTGGGCACCAGGTTGCACTATGTAGCGCCCTCTACTGTACAGGAGCGGCAGTGGTGGGCACCAGGTTGCACTATGTAGCGCCCTCTACTGTACAGGAGCGGCAGTGGTGGGCACCAGGTTGCAGTATGTAGCGCCCTCTACTGTACAGGAGCGGCAGTGGTGGGCACCAGGTTGCACTATGTAGCGCCCTCTACTGTACAGGAGCGGCAGTGGTGGGCACCAGGTTGCACTATGTAGCGCCCTCTACTGTACAGGAGCGGCAGTGGTGGGCACCAGGTTGCACTATGTAGCGCCCTCTACTGTACAGGAGCGGCAGTGGTGGGCACCAGGTTGCACTATGTAGCGCCCTCTACTGTACAGGAGCGGCAGTGGTGGGCACCAGGTTGCACTATGTAGCGCCCTCTACTGTACAGGAGCGGCAGTGGTGGGCACCAGGTTGCAGTATGTAGCGCCCTCTACTGTACAGGAGCGGCAGTGGTGGGCACCAGGTTGCACTATGTAGCGCCCTCTACTGTACAGGAGCGGCAGTGGTGGGCACCAGGTTGCACTATGTAGCGCCCTCTACTGTACAGGAGCGGCAGTGGTGGGCACCAGGTTGCACTATGTAGCGCCCTCTACTGTACAGGAGCGGCAGTGGTGGGCACCAGGTTGCACTATGTAGCGCCCTCTACTGTACAGGAGCGGCAGTGGTGGGCACCAGGTTGCACTATGTAGCGCCCTCTACTGTACAGGAGCGGCAGTGGTGGGCACCAGGTTGCACTATGTAGCGCCCTCTACTGTACAGGAGCGGCAGTGGTGGGCACCAGGTTGCACGATGTAGCGCCCTCTACTGTACAGGAGCGGCAGTGGTGGGCACCAGGTTGCACTATGTAGCGCCCTCTACTGTACAGGAGCGGCAGTGGTGGGCACCAGGTTGCACTATGTAGCGCCCTCTACTGTACAGGAGCGGCAGTGGTGGGCACCAGGTTGCAGGATGTAGCGCCCTCTACTGTACAGGAGCGGCAGTGGTGGGCACCAGGTTGCACTATGTAGCGCCCTCTACTGTACAGGAGCGGCAGTGGTGGGCACCAGGTTGCACTATGTAGCGCCCTCTACTGTACAGGAGCGGCAGTGGTGGGCACCAGGTTGCACTATGTAGCGCCCTCTACTGTACAGGAGCGGCAGTGGTGGGCACCAGGTTGCACTATGTAGCGCCCTCTACTGTACAGGAGCGGCAGTGGTGGGCACCAGGTTGCACTATGTAGCGCCCTCTACTGTACAGGAGCGGCAGTGGTGGGCACCAGGTTGCACTATGTAGCGCCCTCTACTGTACAGGAGCGGCAGTGGTGGGCACCAGGTTGCACTATGTAGCGCCCTCTACTGTACAGGAGCGGCAGTGGTGGGCACCAGGTTGCACTATGTAGCGCCCTCTACTGTACAGGAGCGGCAGTGGTGGGCACCAGGTTGCACTATGTAGCGCCCTCTACTGTACAGGAGCGGCAGTGGTGGGCACCAGGTTGCACTATGTAGCGCCCTCTACTGTACAGGAGCGGCAGTGGTGGGCACCAGGTTGCACTATGTAGCGCCCTCTACTGTACAGGAGCGGCAGTGGTGGGCACCAGGTTGCACTATGTAGCGCCCTCTACTGTACAGGAGCGGCAGTGGTGGGCACCAGGTTGCACTATGTAGCGCCCTCTACTGTACAGGAGCGGCAGTGGTGGGCACCAGGTTGCAGGATGTAGCGCCCTCTACTGTACAGGAGCGGCAGTGGTGGGCACCAGGTTGCACTATGTAGCGCCCTCTACTGTACAGGAGCGGCAGTGGTGGGCACCAGGTTGCACTATGTAGCGCCCTCTACTGTACAGGAGCGGCAGTGGTGGGCACCAGGTTGCACTATGTAGCGCCCTCTACTGTACAGGAGCGGCAGTGGTGGGCACCAGGTTGCACTATGTAGCGCCCTCTACTGTACAGGAGCGGCAGTGGTGGGCACCAGGTTGCACTATGTAGCGCCCTCTACTGTACAGGAGCGGCAGTGGTGGGCACCAGGTTGCACTATGTAGCGCCCTCTACTGTACAGGAGCGGCAGTGGTGGGCACCAGGTTGCACTATGTAGCGCCCTCTACTGTACAGGAGCGGCAGTGGTGGGCACCAGGTTGCAGGATGTAGCGCCCTCTACTGTACAGGAGCGGCAGTGGTGGGCACCAGGTTGCACTATGTAGCGCCCTCTACTGTACAGGAGCGGCAGTGGTGGGCACCAGGTTGCAGGATGTAGCGCCCTCTACTGTACAGGAGCGGCAGTGGTGGGCACCAGGTTGCACTATGTAGCGCCCTCTACTGTACAGGAGCGGCAGTGGTGGGCACCAGGTTGCACTATGTAGCGCCCTCTACTGTACAGGAGCGGCAGTGGTGGGCACCAGGTTGCACTATGTAGCGCCCTCTACTGTACAGGAGCGGCAGTGGTGGGCACCAGGTTGCACTATGTAGCGCCCTCTACTGTACAGGAGCGGCAGTGGTGGGCACCAGGTTGCACTATGTAGCGCCCTCTACTGTACAGGAGCGGCAGTGGTGGGCACCAGGTTGCACTATGTAGCGCCCTCTACTGTACAGGAGCGGCAGTGGTGGGCACCAGGTTGCACTATGTAGCGCCCTCTACTGTACAGGAGCGGCAGTGGTGGGCACCAGGTTGCACTATGTAGCGCCCTCTACTGTACAGGAGCGGCAGTGGTGGGCACCAGGTTGCACTATGTAGCGCCCTCTACTGTACAGGAGCGGCAGTGGTGGGCACCAGGTTGCACTATGTAGCGCCCTCTACTGTACAGGAGCGGCAGTGGTGGGCACCAGGTTGCACGATGTAGCGCCCTCTACTGTACAGGAGCGGCAGTGGTGGGCACCAGGTTGCACTATGTAGCGCCCTCTACTGTACAGGAGCGGCAGTGGTGGGCACCAGGTTGCACTATGTAGCGCCCTCTACTGTACAGGAGCGGCAGTGGTGGGCACCAGGTTGCACTATGTAGCGCCCTCTACTGTACAGGAGCGGCAGTGGTGGGCACCAGGTTGCACTATGTAGCGCCCTCTACTGTACAGGAGCGGCAGTGGTGGGCACCAGGTTGCACTATGTAGCGCCCTCTACTGTACAGGAGCGGCAGTGGTGGGCACCAGGTTGCAGGATGTAGCGCCCTCTACTGTACAGGAGCGGCAGTGGTGGGCACCAGGTTGCACTATGTAGCGCCCTCTACTGTACAGGAGCGGCAGTGGTGGGCACCAGGTTGCACTATGTAGCGCCCTCTACTGTACAGGAGCGGCAGTGGTGGGCACCAGGTTGCACGATGTAGCGCCCTCTACTGTACAGGAGCGGCAGTGGTGGGCACCAGGTTGCACTATGTAGCGCCCTCTACTGTACAGGAGCGGCAGTGGTGGGCACCAGGTTGCACTATGTAGCGCCCTCTACTGTACAGGAGCGGCAGTGGTGGGCACCAGGTTGCACTATGTAGCGCCCTCTACTGTACAGGAGCGGCAGTGGTGGGCACCAGGTTGCACGATGTAGCGCCCTCTACTGTACAGGAGCGGCAGTGGTGGGCACCAGGTTGCACTATGTAGCGCCCTCTACTGTACAGGAGCGGCAGTGGTGGGCACCAGGTTGCACTATGTAGCGCCCTCTACTGTACAGGAGCGGCAGTGGTGGGCACCAGGTTGCACTATGTAGCGCCCTCTACTGTACAGGAGCGGCAGTGGTGGGCACCAGGTTGCACTATGTAGCGCCCTCTACTGTACAGGAGCGGCAGTGGTGGGCACCAGGTTGCACTATGTAGCGCCCTCTACTGTACAGGAGCGGCAGTGGTGGGCACCAGGTTGCACTATGTAGCGCCCTCTACTGTACAGGAGCGGCAGTGGTGGGCACCAGGTTGCACTATGTAGCGCCCTCTACTGTACAGGAGCGGCAGTGGTGGGCACCAGGTTGCACTATGTAGCGCCCTCTACTGTACAGGAGCGGCAGTGGTGGGCACCAGGTTGCACTATGTAGCGCCCTCTACTGTACAGGAGCGGCAGTGGTGGGCACCAGGTTGCACTATGTAGCGCCCTCTACTGTACAGGAGCGGCAGTGGTGGGCACCAGGTTGCAGGATGTAGCGCCCTCTACTGTACAGGAGCGGCAGTGGTGGGCACCAGGTTGCACTATGTAGCGCCCTCTACTGTACAGGAGCGGCAGTGGTGGGCACCAGGTTGCACTATGTAGCGCCCTCTACTGTACAGGAGCGGCAGTGGTGGGCACCAGGTTGCACTATGTAGCGCCCTCTACTGTACAGGAGCGGCAGTGGTGGGCACCAGGTTGCACTATGTAGCGCCCTCTACTGTACAGGAGCGGCAGTGGTGGGCACCAGGTTGCACTATGTAGCGCCCCCCCTACTGTACAGGAGCGGCAGTGGTGGGCACCAGGTTGCACGATGTAGCGCCCTCTACTGTACAGGAGCGGCAGTGGTGGGCACCAGGTTGCACTATGTAGCGCCCTCTACTGTACAGGAGCGGCAGTGGTGGGCACCAGGTTGCACTATGTAGCGCCCTCTACTGTACAGGAGCGGCAGTGGTGGGCACCAGGTTGCACTATGTAGCGCCCTCTACTGTACAGGAGCGGCAGTGGTGGGCACCAGGTTGCACTATGTAGCGCCCTCTACTGTACAGGAGCGGCAGTGGTGGGCACCAGGTTGCACTATGTAGCGCCCTCTACTGTACAGGAGCGGCAGTGGTGGGCACCAGGTTGCACTATGTAGCGCCCTCTACTGTACAGGAGCGGCAGTGGTGGGCACCAGGTTGCACTATGTAGCGCCCTCTACTGTACAGGAGCGGCAGTGGTGGGCACCAGCGTTGCGCTATGTGGCGCCCTCTACTGTACAGGAGCGGCAGTGGTGGGCACCAGGTTGCACGATGTAGCGCCCTCTACTGTACAGGAGCGGCAGTGGTGGGCACCAGGTTGCACTATGTAGCGCCCTCTACTGTACAGGAGCGGCAGTGGTGGGCACCAGGTTGCACTATGTAGCGCCCTCTACTGTACAGGAGCGGCAGTGGTGGGCACCAGGTTGCACTATGTAGCGCCCTCTACTGTACAGGAGCGGCAGTGGTGGGCACCAGGTTGCACTATGTAGCGCCCTCTACTGTACAGGAGCGGCAGTGGTGGGCACCAGGTTGCACTATGTAGCGCCCTCTACTGTACAGGAGCGGCAGTGGTGGGCACCAGGTTGCACTATGTAGCGCCCTCTACTGTACAGGAGCGGCAGTGGTGGGCACCAGGTTGCACTATGTAGCGCCCTCTACTGTACAGGAGCGGCAGTGGTGGGCACCAGGTTGCACTATGTAGCGCCCTCTACTGTACAGGAGCGGCAGTGGTGGGCACCAGGTTGCACTATGTAGCGCCCTCTACTGTACAGGAGCGGCAGTGGTGGGCACCAGGTTGCACTATGTAGCGCCCTCTACTGTACAGGAGCGGCAGTGGTGGGCACCAGGTTGCACTATGTAGCGCCCTCTACTGTACAGGAGCGGCAGTGGTGGGCACCAGGTTGCACTATGTAGCGCCCTCTACTGTACAGGAGCGGCAGTGGTGGGCACCAGGTTGCACTATGTAGCGCCCTCTACTGTACAGGAGCGGCAGTGGTGGGCACCAGGTTGCACTATGTAGCGCCCTCTACTGTACAGGAGCGGCAGTGGTGGGCACCAGGTTGCACTATGTAGCGCCCTCTACTGTACAGGAGCGGCAGTGGTGGGCACCAGGTTGCACTATGTAGCGCCCTCTACTGTACAGGAGCGGCAGTGGTGGGCACCAGGTTGCACTATGTAGCGCCCTCTACTGTACAGGAGCGGCAGTGGTGGGCACCAGGTTGCACTATGTAGCGCCCTCTACTGTACAGGAGCGGCAGTGGTGGGCACCAGGTTGCACTATGTAGCGCCCTCTACTGTACAGGAGCGGCAGTGGTGGGCACCAGGTTGCACTATGTAGCGCCCTCTACTGTACAGGAGCGGCAGTGGTGGGCACCAGGTTGCACTATGTAGCGCCCTCTACTGTACAGGAGCGGCAGTGGTGGGCACCAGGTTGCACTATGTAGCGCCCTCTACTGTACAGGAGCGGCAGTGGTGGGCACCAGGTTGCACTATGTAGCGCCCTCTACTGTACAGGAGCGGCAGTGGTGGGCACCAGGTTGCACTATGTAGCGCCCTCTACTGTACAGGAGCGGCAGTGGTGGGCACCAGGTTGCACTATGTAGCGCCCTCTACTGTACAGGAGCGGCAGTGGTGGGCACCAGGTTGCACTATGTAGCGCCCTCTACTGTACAGGAGCGGCAGTGGTGGGCACCAGGTTGCACTATGTAGCGCCCTCTACTGTACAGGAGCGGCAGTGGTGGGCACCAGGTTGCACTATGTAGCGCCCTCTACTGTACAGGAGCGGCAGTGGTGGGCACCAGGTTGCACTATGTAGCGCCCTCTACTGTACAGGAGCGGCAGTGGTGGGCACCAGGTTGCACTATGTAGCGCCCTCTACTGTACAGGAGCGGCAGTGGTGGGCACCAGGTTGCACTATGTAGCGCCCTCTACTGTACAGGAGCGGCAGTGGTGGGCACCAGGTTGCACTATGTAGCGCCCTCTACTGTACAGGAGCGGCAGTGGTGGGCACCAGGTTGCACGATGTAGCGCCCTCTACTGTACAGGAGCGGCAGTGGTGGGCACCAGGTTGCACTATGTAGCGCCCTCTACTGTACAGGAGCGGCAGTGGTGGGCACCAGGTTGCACTATGTAGCGCCCTCTACTGTACAGGAGCGGCAGTGGTGGGCACCAGGTTGCACTATGTAGCGCCCTCTACTGTACAGGAGCGGCAGTGGTGGGCACCAGGTTGCACTATGTAGCGCCCTCTACTGTACAGGAGCGGCAGTGGTGGGCACCAGGTTGCACTATGTAGCGCCCTCTACTGTACAGGAGCGGCAGTGGTGGGCACCAGGTTGCACTATGTAGCGCCCTCTACTGTACAGGAGCGGCAGTGGTGGGCACCAGGTTGCACTATGTAGCGCCCTCTAGTGTACAGGAGCGGCAGTGGTGGGCACCAGGTTGCAGGATGTAGCGCCCTCTACTGTACAGGAGCGGCAGTGGTGGGCACCAGGTTGCACTATGTAGCGCCCTCTACTGTACAGGAGCGGCAGTGGTGGGCACCAGGTTGCACTATGTAGCGCCCTCTACTGTACAGGAGCGGCAGTGGTGGGCACCAGGTTGCACTATGTAGCGCCCTCTACTGTACAGGAGCGGCAGTGGTGGGCACCAGGTTGCACTATGTAGCGCCCTCTACTGTACAGGAGCGGCAGTGGTGGGCACCAGGTTGCACTATGTAGCGCCCTCTACTGTACAGGAGCGGCAGTGGTGGGCACCAGGTTGCAGGATGTAGCGCCCTCTACTGTACAGGAGCGGCAGTGGTGGGCACCAGGTTGCACTATGTAGCGCCCTCTACTGTACAGGAGCGGCAGTGGTGGGCACCAGGTTGCACTATGTAGCGCCCTCTACTGTACAGGAGCGGCAGTGGTGGGCACCAGGTTGCACTATGTAGCGCCCTCTACTGTACAGGAGCGGCAGTGGTGGGCACCAGGTTGCACTATGTAGCGCCCTCTACTGTACAGGAGCGGCAGTGGTGGGCACCAGGTTGCACTATGTAGCGCCCTCTACTGTACAGGAGCGGCAGTGGTGGGCACCAGGTTGCACTATGTAGCGCCCTCTACTGTACAGGAGCGGCAGTGGTGGGCACCAGGTTGCACTATGTAGCGCCCTCTACTGTACAGGAGCGGCAGTGGTGGGCACCAGGTTGCAGGATGTAGCGCCCTCTACTGTACAGGAGCGGCAGTGGTGGGCACCAGGTTGCACTATGTAGCGCCCTCTACTGTACAGGAGCGGCAGTGGTGGGCACCAGGTTGCAGGATGTAGCGCCCTCTACTGTACAGGAGCGGCAGTGGTGGGCACCAGGTTGCACTATGTAGCGCCCTCTACTGTACAGGAGCGGCAGTGGTGGGCACCAGGTTGCACTATGTAGCGCCCTCTACTGTACAGGAGCGGCAGTGGTGGGCACCAGGTTGCACTATGTAGCGCCCTCTACTGTACAGGAGCGGCAGTGGTGGGCACCAGGTTGCACTATGTAGCGCCCTCTACTGTACAGGAGCGGCAGTGGTGGGCACCAGGTTGCACTATGTAGCGCCCTCTACTGTACAGGAGCGGCAGTGGTGGGCACCAGGTTGCACTATGTAGCGCCCTCTACTGTACAGGAGCGGCAGTGGTGGGCACCAGGTTGCACTATGTAGCGCCCTCTACTGTACAGGAGCGGCAGTGGTGGGCACCAGGTTGCACTATGTAGCGCCCTCTACTGTACAGGAGCGGCAGTGGTGGGCACCAGGTTGCACTATGTAGCGCCCTCTACTGTACAGGAGCGGCAGTGGTGGGCACCAGGTTGCACTATGTAGCGCCCTCTACTGTACAGGAGCGGCAGTGGTGGGCACCAGGTTGCAGGATGTAGCGCCCTCTACTGTACAGGAGCGGCAGTGGTGGGCACCAGGTTGCACTATGTAGCGCCCTCTACTGTACAGGAGCGGCAGTGGTGGGCACCAGGTTGCACTATGTAGCGCCCTCTACTGTACAGGAGCGGCAGTGGTGGGCACCAGGTTGCACTATGTAGCGCCCTCTACTGTACAGGAGCGGCAGTGGTGGGCACCAGGTTGCACTATGTAGCGCCCTCTACTGTACAGGAGCGGCAGTGGTGGGCACCAGGTTGCACTATGTAGCGCCCTCTACTGTACAGGAGCGGCAGTGGTGGGCACCAGGTTGCAGGATGTAGCGCCCTCTACTGTACAGGAGCGGCAGTGGTGGGCACCAGGTTGCACTATGTAGCGCCCTCTACTGTACAGGAGCGGCAGTGGTGGGCACCAGGTTGCACTATGTAGCGCCCTCTACTGTACAGGAGCGGCAGTGGTGGGCACCAGGTTGCACTATGTAGCGCCCTCTACTGTACAGGAGCGGCAGTGGTGGGCACCAGGTTGCACTATGTAGCGCCCTCTACTGTACAGGAGCGGCAGTGGTGGGCACCAGGTTGCACTATGTAGCGCCCTCTACTGTACAGGAGCGGCAGTGGTGGGCACCAGGTTGCACTATGTAGCGCCCTCTACTGTACAGGAGCGGCAGTGGTGGGCACCAGGTTGCACTATGTAGCGCCCTCTACTGTACAGGAGCGGCAGTGGTGGGCACCAGGTTGCACTATGTAGCGCCCTCTACTGTACAGGAGCGGCAGTGGTGGGCACCAGGTTGCACTATGTAGCGCCCTCTACTGTACAGGAGCGGCAGTGGTGGGCACCAGGTTGCACTATGTAGCGCCCTCTACTGTACAGGAGCGGCAGTGGTGGGCACCAGGTTGCACTATGTAGCGCCCTCTACTGTACAGGAGCGGCAGTGGTGGGCACCAGGTTGCACTATGTAGCGCCCTCTACTGTACAGGAGCGGCAGTGGTGGGCACCAGGTTGCACTATGTAGCGCCCTCTACTGTACAGGAGCGGCAGTGGTGGGCACCAGGTTGCACTATGTAGCGCCCTCTACTGTACAGGAGCGGCAGTGGTGGGCACCAGGTTGCACTATGTAGCGCCCTCTACTGTACAGGAGCGGCAGTGGTGGGCACCAGGTTGCACTATGTAGCGCCCTCTACTGTACAGGAGCGGCAGTGGTGGGCACCAGGTTGCACTATGTAGCGCCCTCTACTGTACAGGAGCGGCAGTGGTGGGCACCAGGTTGCACTATGTAGCGCCCTCTACTGTACAGGAGCGGCAGTGGTGGGCACCAGGTTGCACTATGTAGCGCCCTCTACTGTACAGGAGCGGCAGTGGTGGGCACCAGGTTGCACTATGTAGCGCCCTCTACTGTACAGGAGCGGCAGTGGTGGGCACCAGGTTGCAGGATGTAGCGCCCTCTACTGTACAGGAGCGGCAGTGGTGGGCACCAGGTTGCACTATGTAGCGCCCTCTACTGTACAGGAGCGGCAGTGGTGGGCACCAGGTTGCACTATGTAGCGCCCTCTACTGTACAGGAGCGGCAGTGGTGGGCACCAGGTTGCACTATGTAGCGCCCTCTACTGTACAGGAGCGGCAGTGGTGGGCACCAGGTTGCACTATGTAGCGCCCTCTACTGTACAGGAGCGGCAGTGGTGGGCACCAGGTTGCACTATGTAGCGCCCTCTACTGTACAGGAGCGGCAGTGGTGGGCACCAGGTTGCACTATGTAGCGCCCTCTACTGTACAGGAGCGGCAGTGGTGGGCACCAGGTTGCACTATGTAGCGCCCTCACTGTACAGGAGCGGCAGTGGTGGGCACCAGGTTGCACTATGTAGCGCCCTCTACTGTACAGGAGCGGCAGTGGTGGGCACCAGGTTGCACTATGTAGCGCCCTCTACTGTACAGGAGCGGCAGTGGTGGGCACCAGGTTGCACTATGTAGCGCCCTCTACTGTACAGGAGCGGCAGTGGTGGGCACCAGGTTGCAGGATGTAGCGCCCTCTACTGTACAGGAGCGGCAGTGGTGGGCACCAGGTTGCACTATGTAGCGCCCTCTACTGTACAGGAGCGGCAGTGGTGGGCACCAGGTTGCACTATGTAGCGCCCTCTACTGTACAGGAGCGGCAGTGGTGGGCACCAGGTTGCACTATGTAGCGCCCTCTACTGTACAGGAGCGGCAGTGGTGGGCACCAGGTTGCACTATGTAGCGCCCTCTACTGTACAGGAGCGGCAGTGGTGGGCACCAGGTTGCACTATGTAGCGCCCTCTACTGTACAGGAGCGGCAGTGGTGGGCACCAGGTTGCACTATGTAGCGCCCTCTACTGTACAGGAGCGGCAGTGGTGGGCACCAGGTTGCACTATGTAGCGCCCTCTACTGTACAGGAGCGGCAGTGGTGGGCACCAGGTTGCAGGATGTAGCGCCCTCTACTGTACAGGAGCGGCAGTGGTGGGCACCAGGTTGCACTATGTAGCGCCCTCTACTGTACAGGAGCGGCAGTGGTGGGCACCAGGTTGCACTATGTAGCGCCCTCTACTGTACAGGAGCGGCAGTGGTGGGCACCAGGTTGCACTATGTAGCGCCCTCTACTGTACAGGAGCGGCAGTGGTGGGCACCAGGTTGCACTATGTAGCGCCCTCTACTGTACAGGAGCGGCAGTGGTGGGCACCAGGTTGCACTATGTAGCGCCCTCTACTGTACAGGAGCGGCAGTGGTGGGCACCAGGTTGCACTATGTAGCGCCCTCTACTGTACAGGAGCGGCAGTGGTGGGCACCAGGTTGCAGGATGTAGCGCCCTCTACTGTACAGGAGCGGCAGTGGTGGGCACCAGGTTGCACTATGTAGCGCCCTCTACTGTACAGGAGCGGCAGTGGTGGGCACCAGGTTGCACTATGTAGCGCCCTCTACTGTACAGGAGCGGCAGTGGTGGGCACCAGGTTGCACTATGTAGCGCCCTCTACTGTACAGGAGCGGCAGTGGTGGGCACCAGGTTGCACTATGTAGCGCCCTCTACTGTACAGGAGCGGCAGTGGTGGGCACCAGGTTGCACTATGTAGCGCCCTCTACTGTACAGGAGCGGCAGTGGTGGGCACCAGGTTGCACTATGTAGCGCCCTCTACTGTAGAGGGGCGGCAGTGGTGGGCACCAGGTTGCACTATGTAGCGCCCTCTACTGTACAGGAGCGGCAGTGGTGGGCACCAGGTTGCACTATGTAGCGCCCTCTACTGTACAGGAGCGGCAGTGGTGGGCACCAGGTTGCACTATGTAGCGCCCTCTACTGTACAGGAGCGGCAGTGGTGGGCACCAGGTTGCACTATGTAGCGCCCTCTACTGTACAGGAGCGGCAGTGGTGGGCACCAGGTTGCACTATGTAGCGCCCTCTACTGTACAGGAGCGGCAGTGGTGGGCACCAGGTTGCACTATGTAGCGCCCTCTACTGTACAGGAGCGGCAGTGGTGGGCACCAGGTTGCACTATGTAGCGCCCTCTACTGTACAGGAGCGGCAGTGGTGGGCACCAGGTTGCACTATGTAGCGCCCTCTAGTGTACAGGAGCGGCAGTGGTGGGCACCAGGTTGCAGGATGTAGCGCCCTCTACTGTACAGGAGCAGCAGTGGTGAGCACCAGGTTGCACTATGTAGCGCCCTCTACTGTACAGGAGCGGCAGTGGTGGGCACCAGGTTGCACTATGTAGCGCCCTCTACTGTACAGGAGCGGCAGTGGTGGGCACCAGGTTGCACTATGTAGCGCCCTCTACTGTACAGGAGCGGCAGTGGTGGGCACCAGGTTGCAGGATGTAGCGCCCTCTACTGTACAGGAGCGGCAGTGGTGGGCACCAGGTTGCACTATGTAGCGCCCTCTACTGTACAGGAGCGGCAGTGGTGGGCACCAGGTTGCAGGATGTAGCGCCCTCTACTGTACAGGAGCGGCAGTGGTGGGCACCAGGTTGCACTATGTAGCGCCCTCTACTGTACAGGAGCGGCAGTGGTGGGCACCAGGTTGCACTATGTAGCGCCCTCTACTGTACAGGAGCGGCAGTGGTGGGCACCAGGTTGCACTATGTAGCGCCCTCTACTGTACAGGAGCGGCAGTGGTGGGCACCAGGTTGCACTATGTAGCGCCCTCTACTGTACAGGAGCGGCAGTGGTGGGCACCAGGTTGCACTATGTAGCGCCCTCTACTGTACAGGAGCGGCAGTGGTGGGCACCAGGTTGCACTATGTAGCGCCCTCTACTGTACAGGAGCGGCAGTGGTGGGCACCAGGTTGCAGGATGTAGCGCCCTCTACTGTACAGGAGCGGCAGTGGTGGGCACCAGGTTGCACTATGTAGCGCCCTCTACTGTACAGGAGCGGCAGTGGTGGGCACCAGGTTGCACTATGTAGCGCCCTCTACTGTACAGGAGCGGCAGTGGTGGGCACCAGGTTGCACTATGTAGCGCCCTCTACTGTACAGGAGCGGCAGTGGTGGGCACCAGGTTGCACTATGTAGCGCCCTCTACTGTACAGGAGCGGCAGTGGTGGGCACCAGGTTGCACTATGTAGCGCCCTCTACTGTACAGGAGCGGCAGTGGTGGGCACCAGGTTGCACTATGTAGCGCCCTCTACTGTACAGGAGCGGCAGTGGTGGGCACCAGGTTGCACTATGTAGCGCCCTCTACTGTACAGGAGCGGCAGTGGTGGGCACCAGGTTGCACTATGTAGCGCCCTCTACTGTACAGGAGCGGCAGTGGTGGGCACCAGGTTGCACTATGTAGCGCCCTCTACTGTACAGGAGCGGCAGTGGTGGGCACCAGGTTGCACTATGTAGCGCCCTCTACTGTACAGGAGCGGCAGTGGTGGGCACCAGGTTGCACTATGTAGCGCCCTCTACTGTACAGGAGCGGCAGTGGTGGGCACCAGGTTGCACTATGTAGCGCCCTCTACTGTACAGGAGCGGCAGTGGTGGGCACCAGGTTGCACTATGTAGCGCCCTCTACTGTACAGGAGCGGCAGTGGTGGGCACCAGGTTGCACTATGTAGCGCCCTCTACTGTACAGGAGCGGCAGTGGTGGGCACCAGGTTGCACTATGTAGCGCCCTCTACTGTACAGGAGCGGCAGTGGTGGGCACCAGGTTGCACTATGTGGGGCCCCCTGTTGTGGGGGGGGGGGGCAGTGGTGGGCACCAGGTTGCACTATGTAGCGCCCTCTACTGTACAGGAGCGGCAGTGGTGGGCACCAGGTTGCACTATGTAGCGCCCTCTACTGTACAGGAGCGGCAGTGGTGGGCACCAGGTTGCACTATGTAGCGCCCTCGTACTGTACAGGAGCGGCAGTGGTGGGCACCAGGTTGCACTATGTAGCGCCCTCTACTGTACAGGAGCGGCAGTGGTGGGCACCAGGTTGCACTATGTAGCGCCCTCTACTGTACAGGAGCGGCAGTGGTGGGCACCAGGTTGCACTATGTAGCGCCCTCTACTGTACAGGAGCGGCAGTGGTGGGCACCAGGTTGCACTATGTAGCGCCCTCTACTGTACAGGAGCGGCAGTGGTGGGCACCAGGTTGCACTATGTAGCGCCCTCTACTGTACAGGAGCGGCAGTGGTGGGCACCAGGTTGCACTATGTAGCGCCCTCTACTGTACAGGAGCGGCAGTGGTGGGCACCAGGTTGCACTATGTAGCGCCCTCTACTGTACAGGAGCGGCAGTGGTGGGCACCAGGTTGCACTATGTAGCGCCCTCTACTGTACAGGAGCGGCAGTGGTGGGCACCAGGTTGCACTATGTAGCGCCCTCTACTGTACAGGAGCGGCAGTGGTGGGCACCAGGTTGCACTATGTAGCGCCCTCTACTGTACAGGAGCGGCAGTGGTGGGCACCAGGTTGCACTATGTAGCGCCCTCTACTGTACAGGAGCGGCAGTGGTGGGCACCAGGTTGCACTATGTAGCGCCCTCTACTGTACAGGAGCGGCAGTGGTGGGCACCAGGTTGCACTATGTAGGGCCCTCTACTGTACAGGAGCGGCAGTGGTGGGCACCAGGTTGCACTATGTAGCGCCCTCTACTGTACAGGAGCGGCAGTGGTGGGCACCAGGTTGCACTATGTAGCGCCCTCTACTGTACAGGAGCGGCAGTGGTGGGCACCAGGTTGCACTATGTAGCGCCCTCTACTGTACAGGAGCGGCAGTGGTGGGCACCAGGTTGCACTATGTAGCGCCCTCTACTGTACAGGAGCGGCAGTGGTGGGCACCAGGTTGCACTATGTAGCGCCCTCTACTGTACAGGAGCGGCAGTGGTGGGCACCAGGTTGCACTATGTAGCGCCCTCTACTGTACAGGAGCGGCAGTGGTGGGCACCAGGTTGCACTATGTAGCGCCCTCTACTGTACAGGAGCGGCAGTGGTGGGCACCAGGTTGCACTATGTAGCGCCCTCTACTGTACAGGAGCGGCAGTGGTGGGCACCAGGTTGCACTATGTAGCGCCCTCTACTGTACAGGAGCGGCAGTGGTGGGCACCAGGTTGCACTATGTAGCGCCCTCTACTGTACAGGAGCGGCAGTGGTGGGCACCAGGTTGCACTATGTAGCGCCCTCTACTGTACAGGAGCGGCAGTGGTGGGCACCAGGTTGCACTATGTAGCGCCCTCTACTGTACAGGAGCGGCAGTGGTGGGCACCAGGTTGCACTATGTAGCGCCCTCTACTGTACAGGAGCGGCAGTGGTGGGCACCAGGTTGCACTATGTAGCGCCCTCTACTGTACAGGAGCGGCAGTGGTGGGCACCAGGTTGCACTATGTAGCGCCCTCTACTGTACAGGAGCGGCAGTGGTGGGCACCAGGTTGCACTATGTAGCGCCCTCTACTGTACAGGAGCGGCAGTGGTGGGCACCAGGTTGCACTATGTAGCGCCCTCTACTGTACAGGAGCGGCAGTGGTGGGCACCAGGTTGCACTATGTAGCGCCCTCTACTGTACAGGAGCGGCAGTGGTGGGCACCAGGTTGCACTATGTAGCGCCCTCTACTGTACAGGAGCGGCAGTGGTGGGCACCAGGTTGCAGGATGTAGCGCCCTCTACTGTACAGGAGCGGCAGTGGTGGGCACCAGGTTGCACTATGTAGCGCCCTCTACTGTACAGGAGCGGCAGTGGTGGGCACCAGGTTGCACTATGTAGCGCCCTCTACTGTACAGGAGCGGCAGTGGTGGGCACCAGGTTGCACTATGTAGCGCCCTCTACTGTACAGGAGCGGCAGTGGTGGGCACCAGGTTGCACTATGTAGCGCCCTCTACTGTACAGGAGCGGCAGTGGTGGGCACCAGGTTGCACTATGTAGCGCCCTCTACTGTACAGGAGCGGCAGTGGTGGGCACCAGGTTGCAGGATGTAGCGCCCTCTACTGTACAGGAGCGGCAGTGGTGGGCACCAGGTTGCACTATGTAGCGCCCTCTACTGTACAGGAGCGGCAGTGGTGGGCACCAGGTTGCACTATGTAGCGCCCTCTACTGTACAGGAGCGGCAGTGGTGGGCACCAGGTTGCACTATGTAGCGCCCTCTACTGTACAGGAGCGGCAGTGGTGGGCACCAGGTTGCACTATGTAGCGCCCTCTACTGTACAGGAGCGGCAGTGGTGGGCACCAGGTTGCACTATGTAGCGCCCTCTACTGTACAGGAGCGGCAGTGGTGGGCACCAGGTTGCACTATGTAGCGCCCTCTACTGTACAGGAGCGGCAGTGGTGGGCACCAGGTTGCACTATGTAGCGCCCTCTACTGTACAGGAGCGGCAGTGGTGGGCACCAGGTTGCACTATGTAGCGCCCTCTACTGTACAGGAGCGGCAGTGGTGGGCACCAGGTTGCACTATGTAGCGCCCTCTACTGTACAGGAGCGGCAGTGGTGGGCACCAGGTTGCACTATGTAGCGCCCTCTACTGTACAGGAGCGGCAGTGGTGGGCACCAGGTTGCACTATGTAGCGCCCTCTACTGTACAGGAGCGGCAGTGGTGGGCACCAGGTTGCACTATGTAGCGCCCTCTACTGTACAGGAGCGGCAGTGGTGGGCACCAGGTTGCACTATGTAGCGCCCTCTACTGTACAGGAGCGGCAGTGGTGGGCACCAGGTTGCACTATGTAGCGCCCTCTACTGTACAGGAGCGGCAGTGGTGGGCACCAGGTTGCACTATGTAGCGCCCTCTACTGTACAGGAGCGGCAGTGGTGGGCACCAGGTTGCACTATGTAGCGCCCTCTACTGTACAGGAGCGGCAGTGGTGGGCACCAGGTTGCACTATGTAGCGCCCTCTACTGTACAGGAGCGGCAGTGGTGGGCACCAGGTTGCACTATGTAGCGCCCTCTACTGTACAGGAGCGGCAGTGGTGGGCACCAGGTTGCACGATGTAGCGCCCTCTACTGTACAGGAGCGGCAGTGGTGGGCACCAGGTTGCACTATGTAGCGCCCTCTACTGTACAGGAGCGGCAGTGGTGGGCACCAGGTTGCACTATGTAGCGCCCTCTACTGTACAGGAGCGGCAGTGGTGGGCACCAGGTTGCACTATGTAGCGCCCTCTACTGTACAGGAGCGGCAGTGGTGGGCACCAGGTTGCACTATGTAGCGCCCTCTACTGTACAGGAGCGGCAGTGGTGGGCACCAGGTTGCACTATGTAGCGCCCTCTACTGAAAAAGAGCGGCAGGGTGGGCACCAGGTCACTATGTAGCGCCCTCTACTGTACAGGAGCGGCAGTGGTGGGCACCAGGTTGCACTATGTAGCGCCCTCTACTGTACAGGAGCGGCAGTGGTGGGCACCAGGTTGCACTATGTAGCGCCCTCTACTGTACAGGAGCGGCAGTGGTGGGCACCAGGTTGCACTATGTAGCGCCCTCTACTGTACAGGAGCGGCAGTGGTGGGCACCAGGTTGCACTATGTAGCGCCCTCTACTGTACAGGAGCGGCAGTGGTGGGCACCAGGTTGCACTATGTAGCGCCCTCTACTGTACAGGAGCGGCAGTGGTGGGCACCAGGTTGCACTATGTAGCGCCCTCTACTGTACAGGAGCGGCAGTGGTGGGCACCAGGTTGCACTATGTAGCGCCCTCTACTGTACAGGAGCGGCAGTGGTGGGCACCAGGTTGCACTATGTAGCGCCCTCTACTGTACAGGAGCGGCAGTGGTGGGCACCAGGTTGCACTATGTAGCGCCCTCTACTGTACAGGAGCGGCAGTGGTGGGCACCAGGTTGCACTATGTAGCGCCCTCTACTGTACAGGAGCGGCAGTGGTGGGCACCAGGTTGCACTATGTAGCGCCCTCTACTGTACAGGAGCGGCAGTGGTGGGCACCAGGTTGCACTATGTAGCGCCCTCTACTGTACAGGAGCGGCAGTGGTGGGCACCAGGTTGCACTATGTAGCGCCCTCTACTGTACAGGAGCGGCAGTGGTGGGCACCAGGTTGCAGGATGTAGCGCCCTCTACTGTACAGGAGCGGCAGTGGTGGGCACCAGGTTGCACTATGTAGCGCCCTCTACTGTACAGGAGCGGCAGTGGTGGGCACCAGGTTGCACTATGTAGCGCCCTCTACTGTACAGGAGCGGCAGTGGTGGGCACCAGGTTGCACTATGTAGCGCCCTCTACTGTACAGGAGCGGCAGTGGTGGGCACCAGGTTGCACTATGTAGCGCCCTCTACTGTACAGGAGCGGCAGTGGTGGGCACCAGGTTGCACTATGTAGCGCCCTCTACTGTACAGGAGCGGCAGTGGTGGGCACCAGGTTGCACTATGTAGCGCCCTCTACTGTACAGGAGCGGCAGTGGTGGGCACCAGGTTGCACTATGTAGCGCCCTCTACTGTACAGGAGCGGCAGTGGTGGGCACCAGGTTGCACTATGTAGCGCCCTCTACTGTACAGGAGCGGCAGTGGTGGGCACCAGGTTGCACTATGTAGCGCCCTCTACTGTACAGGAGCGGCAGTGGTGGGCACCAGGTTGCACTATGTAGCGCCCTCTACTGTACAGGAGCGGCAGTGGTGGGCACCAGGTTGCACTATGTAGCGCCCTCTACTGTACAGGAGCGGCAGTGGTGGGCACCAGGTTGCACTATGTAGCGCCCTCTACTGTACAGGAGCGGCAGTGGTGGGCACCAGGTTGCACTATGTAGCGCCCTCTACTGTACAGGAGCGGCAGTGGTGGGCACCAGGTTGCACTATGTAGCGCCCTCTACTGTACAGGAGCGGCAGTGGTGGGCACCAGGTTGCACTATGTAGCGCCCTCTACTGTACAGGAGCGGCAGTGGTGGGCACCAGGTTGCACTATGTAGCGCCCTCTACTGTACAGGAGCGGCAGTGGTGGGCACCAGGTTGCACTATGTAGCGCCCTCTACTGTACAGGAGCGGCAGTGGTGGGCACCAGGTTGCACTATGTAGCGCCCTCTACTGTACAGGAGCGGCAGTGGTGGGCACCAGGTTGCACTATGTAGCGCCCTCTACTGTACAGGAGCGGCAGTGGTGGGCACCAGGTTGCACTATGTAGCGCCCTCTACTGTACAGGAGCGGCAGTGGTGGGCACCAGGTTGCACTATGTAGCGCCCTCTACTGTACAGGAGCGGCAGTGGTGGGCACCAGGTTGCACTATGTAGCGCCCTCTACTGTACAGGAGCGGCAGTGGTGGGCACCAGGTTGCACTATGTAGCGCCCTCTACTGTACAGGAGCGGCAGTGGTGGGCACCAGGTTGCACTATGTGGCGCCCTCTACTGTACAGGAGCGGCAGTGGTGGGCACCAGGTTGCACTATGTAGCGCCCTCTACTGTACAGGAGCGGCAGTGGTGGGCACCAGGTTGCACTATGTAGCGCCCTCTAGTGTACAGGAGCGGCAGTGGTGGGCACCAGGTTGCACTATGTAGCGCCCTCTACTGTACAGGAGCGGCAGTGGTGGGCACCAGGTTGCAGTATGTAGCGCCCTCTACTGTACAGGAGCGGCAGTGGTGGGCACCAGGTTGCACTATGTAGCGCCCTCTACTGTACAGGAGCGGCAGTGGTGGGCACCAGGTTGCACTATGTAGCGCCCTCTACTGTACAGGAGCGGCAGTGGTGGGCACCAGGTTGCACTATGTAGCGCCCTCTACTGTACAGGAGCGGCAGTGGTGGGCACCAGGTTGCACTATGTAGCGCCCTCTACTGTACAGGAGCGGCAGTGGTGGGCACCAGGTTGCACTATGTAGCGCCCTCTACTGTACAGGAGCGGCAGTGGTGGGCACCAGGTTGCAGGATGTAGCGCCCTCTACTGTACAGGAGCGGCAGTGGTGGGCACCAGGTTGCACTATGTAGCGCCCTCTACTGTACAGGAGCGGCAGTGGTGGGCACCAGGTTGCACTATGTAGCGCCCTCTACTGTACAGGAGCGGCAGTGGTGGGCACCAGGTTGCACTATGTAGCGCCCTCTACTGTACAGGAGCGGCAGTGGTGGGCACCAGGTTGCACTATGTAGCGCCCTCTACTGTACAGGAGCGGCAGTGGTGGGCACCAGGTTGCAGGATGTAGCGCCCTCTACTGTACAGGAGCGGCAGTGGTGGGCACCAGGTTGCACTATGTAGCGCCCTCTACTGTACAGGAGCGGCAGTGGTGGGCACCAGGTTGCACTATGTAGCGCCCTCTAGTGTACAGGAGCGGCAGTGGTGGGCACCAGGTTGCACGATGTAGCGCCCTCTACTGTACAGGAGCGGCAGTGGTGGGCACCAGGTTGCACTATGTAGCGCCCTCTACTGTACAGGAGCGGCAGTGGTGGGCACCAGGTTGCACTATGTAGCGCCCTCTACTGTACAGGAGCGGCAGTGGTGGGCACCAGGTTGCACTATGTAGCGCCCTCTACTGTACAGGAGCGGCAGTGGTGGGCACCAGGTTGCACTATGTAGCGCCCTCTACTGTACAGGAGCGGCAGTGGTGGGCACCAGGTTGCACTATGTAGCGCCCTCTACTGTACAGGAGCGGCAGTGGTGGGCACCAGGTTGCAGGATGTAGCGCCCTCTACTGTACAGGAGCGGCAGTGGTGGGCACCAGGTTGCACTATGTAGCGCCCTCTACTGTACAGGAGCGGCAGTGGTGGGCACCAGGTTGCACTATGTAGCGCCCTCTACTGTACAGGAGCGGCAGTGGTGGGCACCAGGTTGCACTATGTAGCGCCCTCTACTGTACAGGAGCGGCAGTGGTGGGCACCAGGTTGCACTATGTAGCGCCCTCTACTGTACAGGAGCGGCAGTGGTGGGCACCAGGTTGCACTATGTAGCGCCCTCTACTGTACAGGAGCGGCAGTGGTGGGCACCAGGTTGCACTATGTAGCGCCCTCTACTGTACAGGAGCGGCAGTGGTGGGCACCAGGTTGCACTATGTAGCGCCCTCTAGTGTACAGGAGCGGCAGTGGTGGGCACCAGGTTGCAGGATGTAGCGCCCTCTACTGTACAGGAGCGGCAGTGGTGGGCACCAGGTTGCACTATGTAGCGCCCTCTACTGTACAGGAGCGGCAGTGGTGGGCACCAGGTTGCACTATGTAGCGCCCTCTACTGTACAGGAGCGGCAGTGGTGGGCACCAGGTTGCACTATGTAGCGCCCTCTACTGTACAGGAGCGGCAGTGGTGGGCACCAGGTTGCACTATGTAGCGCCCTCTACTGTACAGGAGCGGCAGTGGTGGGCACCAGGTTGCACTATGTAGCGCCCTCTACTGTACAGGAGCGGCAGTGGTGGGCACCAGGTTGCACTATGTAGCGCCCTCTACTGTACAGGAGCGGCAGTGGTGGGCACCAGGTTGCACTATGTAGCGCCCTCTACTGTACAGGAGCGGCAGTGGTGGGCACCAGGTTGCACTATGTAGCGCCCTCTACTGTACAGGAGCGGCAGTGGTGGGCACCAGGTTGCACTATGTAGCGCCCTCTACTGTACAGGAGCGGCAGTGGTGGGCACCAGGTTGCACTATGTAGCGCCCTCTACTGTACAGGAGCGGCAGTGGTGGGCACCAGGTTGCACTATGTAGCGCCCTCTACTGTACAGGAGCGGCAGTGGTGGGCACCAGGTTGCACTATGTAGCGCCCTCTACTGTACAGGAGCGGCAGTGGTGGGCACCAGGTTGCACGATGTAGCGCCCTCTACTGTACAGGAGCGGCAGTGGTGGGCACCAGGTTGCACTATGTAGCGCCCTCTACTGTACAGGAGCGGCAGTGGTGGGCACCAGGTTGCACTATGTAGCGCCCTCTACTGTACAGGAGCGGCAGTGGTGGGCACCAGGTTGCACTATGTAGCGCCCTCTACTGTACAGGAGCGGCAGTGGTGGGCACCAGGTTGCACTATGTAGCGCCCTCTACTGTACAGGAGCGGCAGTGGTGGGCACCAGGTTGCACTATGTAGCGCCCTCTACTGTACAGGAGCGGCAGTGGTGGGCACCAGGTTGCAGGATGTAGCGCCCTCTACTGTACAGGAGCGGCAGTGGTGGGCACCAGGTTGCACTATGTAGCGCCCTCTACTGTACAGGAGCGGCAGTGGTGGGCACCAGGTTGCACTATGTAGCGCCCTCTACTGTACAGGAGCGGCAGTGGTGGGCACCAGGTTGCAGGATGTAGCGCCCTCTACTGTACAGGAGCGGCAGTGGTGGGCACCAGGTTGCACTATGTAGCGCCCTCTACTGTACAGGAGCGGCAGTGGTGGGCACCAGGTTGCACTATGTAGCGCCCTCTACTGTACAGGAGCGGCAGTGGTGGGCACCAGGTTGCACTATGTAGCGCCCTCTACTGTACAGGAGCGGCAGTGGTGGGCACCAGGTTGCACTATGTAGCGCCCTCTACTGTACAGGAGCGGCAGTGGTGAGCACCAGGTTGCACTATGTAGCGCCCTCTACTGTACAGGAGCGGCAGTGGTGGGCACCAGGTTGCACTATGTAGCGCCCTCTACTGTACAGGAGCGGCAGTGGTGGGCACCAGGTTGCACTATGTAGCGCCCTCTACTGTACAGGAGCGGCAGTGGTGGGCACCAGGTTGCACTATGTAGCGCCCTCTACTGTACAGGAGCGGCAGTGGTGGGCACCAGGTTGCACTATGTAGCGCCCTCTACTGTACAGGAGCGGCAGTGGTGGGCACCAGGTTGCACTATGTAGCGCCCTCTACTGTACAGGAGCGGCAGTGGTGGGCACCAGGTTGCACTATGTAGCGCCCTCTACTGTACAGGAGCGGCAGTGGTGGGCACCAGGTTGCACTATGTAGCGCCCTCTACTGTACAGGAGCGGCAGTGGTGGGCACCAGGTTGCACTATGTAGCGCCCTCTACTGTACAGGAGCGGCAGTGGTGGGCACCAGGTTGCACTATGTAGCGCCCTCTACTGTACAGGAGCGGCAGTGGTGGGCACCAGGTTGCACTATGTAGCGCCCTCTACTGTACAGGAGCGGCAGTGGTGGGCACCAGGTTGCACTATGTAGCGCCCTCTACTGTACAGGAGCGGCAGTGGTGGGCACCAGGTTGCACGATGTAGCGCCCTCTACTGTACAGGAGCGGCAGTGGTGGGCACCAGGTTGCACTATGTAGCGCCCTCTACTGTACAGGAGCGGCAGTGGTGGGCACCAGGTTGCACTATGTAGCGCCCTCTACTGTACAGGAGCGGCAGTGGTGGGCACCAGGTTGCACTATGTAGCGCCCTCTACTGTACAGGAGCGGCAGTGGTGGGCACCAGGTTGCACTATGTAGCGCCCTCTACTGTACAGGAGCGGCAGTGGTGGGCACCAGGTTGCACTATGTAGCGCCCTCTACTGTACAGGAGCGGCAGTGGTGGGCACCAGGTTGCACTATGTAGCGCCCTCTACTGTACAGGAGCGGCAGTGGTGGGCACCAGGTTGCACGATGTAGCGCCCTCTACTGTACAGGAGCGGCAGTGGTGGGCACCAGGTTGCACTATGTAGCGCCCTCTACTGTACAGGAGCGGCAGTGGTGGGCACCAGGTTGCACTATGTAGCGCCCTCTACTGTACAGGAGCGGCAGTGGTGGGCACCAGGTTGCACTATGTAGCGCCCTCTACTGTACAGGAGCGGCAGTGGTGGGCACCAGGTTGCACTATGTAGCGCCCTCTACTGTACAGGAGCGGCAGTGGTGGGCACCAGGTTGCACTATGTAGCGCCCTCTACTGTACAGGAGCGGCAGTGGTGGGCACCAGGTTGCACTATGTAGCGCCCTCTACTGTACAGGAGCGGCAGTGGTGGGCACCAGGTTGCACTATGTAGCGCCCTCTACTGTACAGGAGCGGCAGTGGTGGGCACCAGGTTGCACTATGTAGCGCCCTCTACTGTACAGGAGCGGCAGTGGTGGGCACCAGGTTGCACTATGTAGCGCCCTCTACTGTACAGGAGCGGCAGTGGTGGGCACCAGGTTGCACTATGTAGCGCCCTCTACTGTACAGGAGCGGCAGTGGTGGGCACCAGGTTGCACTATGTAGCGCCCTCTACTGTACAGGAGCGGCAGTGGTGGGCACCAGGTTGCAGGATGTAGCGCCCTCTACTGTACAGGAGCGGCAGTGGTGGGCACCAGGTTGCACTATGTAGCGCCCTCTACTGTACAGGAGCGGCAGTGGTGGGCACCAGGTTGCACTATGTAGCGCCCTCTACTGTACAGGAGCGGCAGTGGTGGGCACCAGGTTGCACTATGTAGCGCCCTCTACTGTACAGGAGCGGCAGTGGTGGGCACCAGGTTGCACTATGTAGCGCCCTCTACTGTACAGGAGCGGCAGTGGTGGGCACCAGGTTGCACTATGTAGCGCCCTCTACTGTACAGGAGCGGCAGTGGTGGGCACCAGGTTGCACTATGTAGCGCCCTCTAGTGTACAGGAGCGGCAGTGGTGGGCACCAGGTTGCAGGATGTAGCGCCCTCTACTGTACAGGAGCGGCAGTGGTGGGCACCAGGTTGCACTATGTAGCGCCCTCTACTGTACAGGAGCGGCAGTGGTGGGCACCAGGTTGCACTATGTAGCGCCCTCTACTGTACAGGAGCGGCAGTGGTGGGCACCAGGTTGCACTATGTAGCGCCCTCTACTGTACAGGAGCGGCAGTGGTGGGCACCAGGTTGCACTATGTAGCGCCCTCTACTGTACAGGAGCGGCAGTGGTGGGCACCAGGTTGCACTATGTAGCGCCCTCTACTGTACAGGAGCGGCAGTGGTGGGCACCAGGTTGCACTATGTAGCGCCCTCTACTGTACAGGAGCGGCAGTGGTGGGCACCAGGTTGCACTATGTAGCGCCCTCTAGTGTACAGGAGCGGCAGTGGTGGGCACCAGGTTGCAGGATGTAGCGCCCTCTACTGTACAGGAGCGGCAGTGGTGGGCACCAGGTTGCACTATGTAGCGCCCTCTACTGTACAGGAGCGGCAGTGGTGGGCACCAGGTTGCACTATGTAGCGCCCTCTACTGTACAGGAGCGGCAGTGGTGGGCACCAGGTTGCACTATGTAGCGCCCTCTACTGTACAGGAGCGGCAGTGGTGGGCACCAGGTTGCACTATGTAGCGCCCTCTACTGTACAGGAGCGGCAGTGGTGGGCACCAGGTTGCACTATGTAGCGCCCTCTACTGTACAGGAGCGGCAGTGGTGGGCACCAGGTTGCACTATGTAGCGCCCTCTACTGTACAGGAGCGGCAGTGGTGGGCACCAGGTTGCACTATGTAGCGCCCTCTACTGTACAGGAGCGGCAGTGGTGGGCACCAGGTTGCACTATGTAGCGCCCTCTACTGTACAGGAGCGGCAGTGGTGGGCACCAGGTGGCACTATGTAGCGCCCTCTACTGTACAGGAGCGGCAGTGGTGGGCACCAGGTTGCACTATGTAGCGCCCTCTACTGTACAGGAGCGGCAGTGGTGGGCACCAGGTTGCACTATGTAGCGCCCTCTACTGTACAGGAGCGGCAGTGGTGGGCACCAGGTTGCACTATGTAGCGCCCTCTACTGTACAGGAGCGGCAGTGGTGGGCACCAGGTTGCACTATGTAGCGCCCTCTACTGTACAGGAGCGGCAGTGGTGGGCACCAGGTTGCACTTTGTAGCGCCCTCTACTGTACAGGAGCGGCAGTGGTGGGCACCAGGTTGCACTATGTAGCGCCCTCTACTGTACAGGAGCGGCAGTGGTGGGCACCAGGTTGCACTATGTAGCGCCCTCTACTGTACAGGAGCGGCAGTGGTGGGCACCAGGTTGCACTATGTAGCGCCCTCTACTGTACAGGAGCGGCAGTGGTGGGCACCAGGTTGCAGGATGTAGCGCCCTCTACTGTACAGGAGCGGCAGTGGTGGGCACCAGGTTGCACTATGTAGCGCCCTCTACTGTACAGGAGCGGCAGTGGTGGGCACCAGGTTGCACTATGTAGCGCCCTCTACTGTACAGGAGCGGCAGTGGTGGGCACCAGGTTGCACTATGTAGCGCCCTCTACTGTACAGGAGCGGCAGTGGTGGGCACCAGGTTGCACTATGTAGCGCCCTCTACTGTACAGGAGCGGCAGTGGTGGGCACCAGGTTGCACTATGTAGCGCCCTCTACTGTACAGGAGCGGCAGTGGTGGGCACCAGGTTGCACTATGTAGCGCCCTCTACTGTACAGGAGCGGCAGTGGTGGGCACCAGGTTGCACTATGTAGCGCCCTCTACTGTACAGGAGCGGCAGTGGTGGGCACCAGGTTGCACTATGTAGCGCCCTCTACTGTACAGGAGCGGCAGTGGTGGGCACCAGGTTGCACTATGTAGCGCCCTCTACTGTACAGGAGCGGCAGTGGTGGGCACCAGGTTGCACTATGTAGCGCCCTCTACTGTACAGGAGCGGCAGTGGTGGGCACCAGGTTGCACTATGTAGCGCCCTCTACTGTACAGGAGCGGCAGTGGTGGGCACCAGGTTGCACTATGTAGCGCCCTCTACTGTACAGGAGCGGCAGTGGTGGGCACCAGGTTGCACTATGTAGCGCCCTCTACTGTACAGGAGCGGCAGTGGTGGGCACCAGGTTGCACTATGTAGCGCCCTCTACTGTACAGGAGCGGCAGTGGTGGGCACCAGGTTGCACTATGTAGCGCCCTCTACTGTACAGGAGCGGCAGTGGTGGGCACCAGGTTGCACTATGTAGCGCCCTCTACTGTACAGGAGCGGCAGTGGTGGGCACCAGGTTGCACTTGCATGCGCCCTCTGCTGTACAGGAGCGGCAGTGGTGGGCACCAGGTTGCGCAATGTAGCGCCCTCTACTGTACAGGAGCGGCAGTGGTGGGCACCAGGTTGCACTATGTAGCGCCCTCTACTGTACAGGAGCGGCAGTGGTGGGCACCAGGTTGCACTATGTAGCGCCCTCTACTGTACAGGAGCGGCAGTGGTGGGCACCAGGTTGCACTATGTAGCGCCCTCTACTGTACAGGAGCGGCAGTGGTGGGCACCAGGTTGCACTATGTAGCGCCCTCTACTGTACAGGAGCGGCAGTGGTGGGCACCAGGTTGCACTATGTAGCGCCCTCTACTGTACAGGAGCGGCAGTGGTGGGCACCAGGTTGCACTATGTAGCGCCCTCTACTGTACAGGAGCGGCAGTGGTGGGCACCAGGTTGCACTATGTAGCGCCCTCTACTGTACAGGAGCGGCAGTGGTGGGCACCAGGTTGCACTATGTAGCGCCCTCTACTGTACAGGAGCGGCAGTGGTGGGCACCAGGTTGCACTATGTAGCGCCCTCTACTGTACAGGAGCGGCAGTGGTGGGCACCAGGTTGCACTATGTAGCGCCCTCTACTGTACAGGAGCGGCAGTGGTGGGCACCAGGTTGCACTATGTAGCGCCCTCTACTGTACAGGAGCGGCAGTGGTGGGCACCAGGTTGCACTATGTAGCGCCCTCTACTGTACAGGAGCGGCAGTGGTGGGCACCAGGTTGCACTATGTAGCGCCCTCTACTGTACAGGAGCGGCAGTGGTGGGCACCAGGTTGCACTATGTAGCGCCCTCTACTGTACAGGAGCGGCAGTGGTGGGCACCAGGTTGCACTATGTAGCGCCCTCTACTGTACAGGAGCGGCAGTGGTGGGCACCAGGTTGCACGATGTAGCGCCCTCTACTGTACAGGAGCGGCAGTGGTGGGCACCAGGTTGCACTATGTAGCGCCCTCTACTGTACAGGAGCGGCAGTGGTGGGCACCAGGTTGCACTATGTAGCGCCCTCTACTGTACAGGAGCGGCAGTGGTGGGCACCAGGTTGCACTATGTAGCGCCCTCTACTGTACAGGAGCGGCAGTGGTGGGCACCAGGTTGCACTATGTAGCGCCCTCTACTGTACAGGAGCGGCAGTGGTGGGCACCAGGTTGCACTATGTAGCGCCCTCTACTGTACAGGAGCGGCAGTGGTGGGCACCAGGTTGCACTATGTAGCGCCCTCTACTGTACAGGAGCGGCAGTGGTGGGCACCAGGTTGCACTATGTAGCGCCCTCTACTGTACAGGAGCGGCAGTGGTGGGCACCAGGTTGCACTATGTAGCGCCCTCTACTGTACAGGAGCGGCAGTGGTGGGCACCAGGTTGCACTATGTAGCGCCCTCTACTGTACAGGAGCGGCAGTGGTGGGCACCAGGTTGCACTATGTAGCGCCCTCTACTGTACAGGAGCGGCAGTGGTGGGCACCAGGTTGCACTATGTAGCGCCCTCTACTGTACAGGAGCGGCAGTGGTGGGCACCAGGTTGCACTATGTAGCGCCCTCTACTGTACAGGAGCGGCAGTGGTGGGCACCAGGTTGCACTATGTAGCGCCCTCTACTGTACAGGAGCGGCAGTGGTGGGCACCAGGTTGCACTATGTAGCGCCCTCTACTGTACAGGAGCGGCAGTGGTGGGCACCAGGTTGCACTATGTAGCGCCCTCTACTGTACAGGAGCGGCAGTGGTGGGCACCAGGTTGCACTATGTAGCGCCCTCTACTGTACAGGAGCGGCAGTGGTGGGCACCAGGTTGCACTATGTAGCGCCCTCTACTGTACAGGAGCGGCAGTGGTGGGCACCAGGTTGCACTATGTAGCGCCCTCTACTGTACAGGAGCGGCAGTGGTGGGCACCAGGTTGCACTATGTAGCGCCCTCTACTGTACAGGAGCGGCAGTGGTGGGCACCAGGTTGCACTTTTTAGCCCCCTCTTTTTTACAGGGGCGGGAGTGTTGTGCCTGCACCAGGTTGCACTATGTAGCGCCCTCTACTGTACAGGAGCGGCAGTGGTGGGCACCAGGTTGCACTATGTAGCGCCCTCTACTGTACAGGAGCGGCAGTGGTGGGCACCAGGTTGCACTATGTAGCGCCCTCTACTGTACAGGAGCGGCAGTGGTGGGCACCAGGTTGCACTATGTAGCGCCCTCTACTGTACAGGAGCGGCAGTGGTGGGCACCAGGTTGCACTATGTAGCGCCCTCTACTGTACAGGAGCGGCAGTGGTGGGCACCAGGTTGCACTATGTAGCGCCCTCTACTGTACAGGAGCGGCAGTGGTGGGCACCAGGTTGCACTATGTAGCGCCCTCTACTGTACAGGAGCGGCAGTGGTGGGCACCAGGTTGCACTATGTAGCGCCCTCTACTGTACAGGAGCGGCAGTGGTGGGCACCAGGTTGCACTATGTAGCGCCCTCTACTGTACAGGAGCGGCAGTGGTGGGCACCAGGTTGCACTATGTAGCGCCCTCTACTGTACAGGAGCGGCAGTGGTGGGCACCAGGTTGCACTATGTAGCGCCCTCTACTGTACAGGAGCGGCAGTGGTGGGCACCAGGTTGCACTATGTAGCGCCCTCTACTGTACAGGAGCGGCAGTGGTGGGCACCAGGTTGCACTATGTAGCGCCCTCTACTGTACAGGAGCGGCAGTGGTGGGCACCAGGTTGCACTATGTAGCGCCCTCTACTGTACAGGAGCGGCAGTGGTGGGCACCAGGTTGCACTATGTAGCGCCCTCTACTGTACAGGAGCGGCAGTGGTGGGCACCAGGTTGCACTATGTAGCGCCCTCTACTGTACAGGAGCGGCAGTGGTGGGCACCAGGTTGCACTATGTAGCGCCCTCTACTGTACAGGAGCGGCAGTGGTGGGCACCAGGTTGCACTATGTAGCGCCCTCTACTGTACAGGAGCGGCAGTGGTGGGCACCAGGTTGCACTATGTAGCGCCCTCTACTATACAAGAGCGGGAGTGGGGGGCACCAGGTTGCACTATGTAGCGCCCTCTACTGTACAGGAGCGGCAGTGGTGGGCACCAGGTTGCAGGATGTAGCGCCCTCTACTGTACAGGAGCGGCAGTGGTGGGCACCAGGTTGCACTATGTAGCGCCCTCTACTGTACAGGAGCGGCAGTGGTGGGCACCAGGTTGCACTATGTAGCGCCCTCTACTGTACAGGAGCGGCAGTGGTGGGCACCAGGTTGCACTATGTAGCGCCCTCTACTGTACAGGAGCGGCAGTGGTGGGCACCAGGTTGCACTATGTAGCGCCCTCTACTGTACAGGAGCGGCAGTGGTGGGCACCAGGTTGCACTATGTAGCGCCCTCTACTGTACAGGAGCGGCAGTGGTGGGCACCAGGTTGCACTATGTAGCGCCCTCTACTGTACAGGAGCGGCAGTGGTGGGCACCAGGTTGCACTATGTAGCGCCCTCTACTGTACAGGAGCGGCAGTGGTGGGCACCAGGTTGCACTATGTAGCGCCCTCTACTGTACAGGAGCGGCAGTGGTGGGCACCAGGTTGCACTATGTAGCGCCCTCTACTGTACAGGAGCGGCAGTGGTGGGCACCAGGTTGCACTATGTAGCGCCCTCTACTGTACAGGAGCGGCAGTGGTGGGCACCAGGTTGCACTATGTAGCGCCCTCTACTGTACAGGAGCGGCAGTGGTGGGCACCAGGTTGCACTATGTAGCGCCCTCTACTGTACAGGAGCGGCAGTGGTGGGCACCAGGTTGCACTATGTAGCGCCCTCTACTGTACAGGAGCGGCAGTGGTGGGCACCAGGTTGCACTATGTAGCGCCCTCTACTGTACAGGAGCGGCAGTGGTGGGCACCAGGTTGCACTATGTAGCGCCCTCTACTGTACAGGAGCGGCAGTGGTGGGCACCAGGTTGCACTATGTAGCGCCCTCTACTGTACAGGAGCGGCAGTGGTGGGCACCAGGTTGCACTATGTAGCGCCCTCTACTGTACAGGAGCGGCAGTGGTGGGCACCAGGTTGCACTATGTAGCGCCCTCTACTGTACAGGAGCGGCAGTGGTGGGCACCAGGTTGCACTATGTAGCGCCCTCTACTGTACAGGAGCGGCAGTGGTGGGCACCAGGTTGCACTATGTAGCGCCCTCTACTGTACAGGAGCGGCAGTGGTGGGCACCAGGTTGCACTATGTAGCGCCCTCTACTGTACAGGAGCGGCAGTGGTGGGCACCAGGTTGCACTATGTAGCGCCCTCTACTGTACAGGAGCGGCAGTGGTGGGCACCAGGTTGCACTATGTAGCGCCCTCTACTGTACAGGAGCGGCAGTGGTGGGCACCAGGTTGCACTATGTAGCGCCCTCTACTGTACAGGAGCGGCAGTGGTGGGCACCAGGTTGCACTATGTAGCGCCCTCTACTGTACAGGAGCGGCAGTGGTGGGCACCAGGTTGCACTATGTAGCGCCCTCTACTGTACAGGAGCGGCAGTGGTGGGCACCAGGTTGCACTATGTAGCGCCCTCTACTGTACAGGAGCGGCAGTGGTGGGCACCAGGTTGCACTATGTAGCGCCCTCTACTGTACAGGAGCGGCAGTGGTGGGCACCAGGTTGCAGGATGTAGCGCCCTCTACTGTACAGGAGCGGCAGTGGTGGGCACCAGGTTGCACTATGTAGCGCCCTCTACTGTACAGGAGCGGCAGTGGTGGGCACCAGGTTGCACTATGTAGCGCCCTCTACTGTACAGGAGCGGCAGTGGTGGGCACCAGGTTGCACTATGTAGCGCCCTCTACTGTACAGGAGCGGCAGTGGTGGGCACCAGGTTGCACTATGTAGCGCCCTCTACTGTACAGGAGCGGCAGTGGTGGGCACCAGGTTGCACTATGTAGCGCCCTCTACTGTACAGGAGCGGCAGTGGTGGGCACCAGGTTGCACTATGTAGCGCCCTCTACTGTACAGGAGCGGCAGTGGTGGGCACCAGGTTGCACTATGTAGCGCCCTCTACTGTACAGGAGCGGCAGTGGTGGGCACCAGGTTGCACTATGTAGCGCCCTCTACTGTACAGGAGCGGCAGTGGTGGGCACCAGGTTGCACTATGTAGCGCCCTCTACTGTACAGGAGCGGCAGTGGTGGGCACCAGGTTGACAGCGCCCCACTGTACAGGAGCGGGTGGTGGGCACCAGGTTGCACTATGTAGCGCCCTCTACTGTACAGGAGCGGCAGTGGTGGGCACCAGGTTGCACTATGTAGCGCCCTCTACTGTACAGGAGCGGCAGTGGTGGGCACCAGGTTGCACTATGTAGCGCCCTCTACTGTACAGGAGCGGCAGTGGTGGGCACCAGGTTGCACTATGTAGCGCCCTCTACTGTACAGGAGCGGCAGTGGTGGGCACCAGGTTGCACAATGTAGCGCCCTCTACTGTACAGGAGCGGCAGTGGTGGGCACCAGGTTGCACTATGAGCGCCCTCTAGCGCCCCTGTACAGGAGCGGCAGTGGTGGGCACCAGGTTGCACTATGTAGCGCCCTCTACTGTACAGGAGCGGCAGTGGTGGGCACCAGGTTGCACTATGTAGCGCCCTCTACTGTACAGGAGCGGCAGTGGTGGGCACCAGGTTGCACTATGTAGCGCCCTCTACTGTACAGGAGCGGCAGTGGTGGGCACCAGGTTGCACTATGTAGCGCCCTCTACTGTACAGGAGCGGCAGTGGTGGGCACCAGGTTGCACTATGTAGCGCCCTCTACTGTACAGGAGCGGCAGTGGTGGGCACCAGGTTGCACTATGTAGCGCCCTCTACTGTACAGGAGCGGCAGTGGTGGGCACCAGGTTGCACTATGTAGCGCCCTCTACTGTACAGGAGCGGCAGTGGTGGGCACCAGGTTGCACTATGTAGCGCCCTCTACTGTACAGGAGCGGCAGTGGTGGGCACCAGGTTGCACTATGTAGCGCCCTCTACTGTACAGGAGCGGCAGTGGTGGGCACCAGGTTGCACTATGTAGCGCCCTCTACTGTACAGGAGCGGCAGTGGTGGGCACCAGGTTGCACTATGTAGCGCCCTCTACTGTACAGGAGCGGCAGTGGTGGGCACCAGGTTGCACTATGTAGCGCCCTCTACTGTACAGGAGCGGCAGTGGTGGGCACCAGGTTGCACTATGTAGCGCCCTCTACTGTACAGGAGCGGCAGTGGTGGGCACCAGGTTGCACTATGTAGCGCCCTCTACTGTACAGGAGCGGCAGTGGTGGGCACCAGGTTGCACTATGTAGCGCCCTCTACTGTACAGGAGCGGCAGTGGTGGGCACCAGGTTGCACTATGTAGCGCCCTCTACTGTACAGGAGCGGCAGTGGTGGGCACCAGGTTGCACTATGTAGCGCCCTCTACTGTACAGGAGCGGCAGTGGTGGGCACCAGGTTGCACTATGTAGCGCCCTCTACTGTACAGGAGCGGCAGTGGTGGGCACCAGGTTGCAGGATGTAGCGCCCTCTACTGTACAGGAGCGGCAGTGGTGGGCACCAGGTTGCACTATGTAGCGCCCTCTACTGTACAGGAGCGGCAGTGGTGGGCACCAGGTTGCACTATGTAGCGCCCTCTACTGTACAGGAGCGGCAGTGGTGGGCACCAGGTTGCACTATGTAGCGCCCTCTACTGTACAGGAGCGGCAGTGGTGGGCACCAGCCCCCCCGTGGCGGCGCACTGCAGTGGTGGGCACCAGGTTGCACTATGTAGCGCCCTCTACTGTACAGGAGCGGCAGTGGTGGGCACCAGGTTGCACTATGTAGCGCCCTCTACTGTACAGGAGCGGCAGTGGTGGGCACCAGGTTGCACTATGTAGCGCCCTCTACTGTACAGGAGCGGCAGTGGTGGGCACCAGGTTGCACTATGTAGCGCCCTCTACTGTACAGGAGCGGCAGTGGTGGGCACCAGGTTGCACTATGTAGCGCCCTCTACTGTACAGGAGCGGCAGTGGTGGGCACCAGGTTGCACTATGTAGCGCCCTCTACTGTACAGGAGCGGCAGTGGTGGGCACCAGGTTGCACTATGTAGCGCCCTCTACTGTACAGGAGCGGCAGTGGTGGGCACCAGGTTGCACTATGTAGCGCCCTCTACTGTACAGGAGCGGCAGTGGTGGGCACCAGGTTGCACTATGTAGCGCCCTCTACTGTACAGGAGCGGCAGTGGTGGGCACCAGGTTGCACTATGTAGCGCCCTCTACTGTACAGGAGCGGCAGTGGTGGGCACCAGGTTGCACTATGTAGCGCCCTCTACTGTACAGGAGCGGCAGTGGTGGGCACCAGGTTGCACTATGTAGCGCCCTCTACTGTACAGGAGCGGCAGTGGTGGGCACCAGGTTGCACTATGTAGCGCCCTCTACTGTACAGGAGCGGCAGTGGTGGGCACCAGGTTGCACTATGTAGCGCCCTCTACTGTACAGGAGCGGCAGTGGTGGGCACCAGGTTGCACGGATGTAGCGCCCTCTACTGTACAGGAGCGGCAGTGGTGGGCACCAGGTTGCACTATGTAGCGCCCTCTACTGTACAGGAGCGGCAGTGGTGGGCACCAGGTTGCACTATGTAGCGCCCTCTACTGTATAGGAGCGGCAGTGGTGGGCACCAGGTTGCACTATGTAGCGCCCTCTACTGTACAGGAGCGGCAGTGGTGGGCACCAGGTTGCACTATGTAGCGCCCTCTAGTGTACAGGAGCGGCAGTGGTGGGCACCAGGTTGCGGATGTAGCGCCCTCTACTGTACAGGAGCAGCAGTGGTGAGCACCAGGTTGCACTATGTAGCGCCCTCTACTGTACAGGAGCGGCAGTGGTGGGCACCAGGTTGCACTATGTAGCGCCCTCTACTGTACAGGAGCGGCAGTGGTGGGCACCAGGTTGCACTATGTAGCGCCCTCTACTGTACAGGAGCGGCAGTGGTGGGCACCAGGTTGCACTATGTAGCGCCCTCTACTGTACAGGAGCGGCAGTGGTGGGCACCAGGTTGCACTATGTAGCGCCCTCTAGTGTACAGGAGCGGCAGTGGTGGGCACCAGGTTGCAGGATGTAGCGCCCTCTACTGTACAGGAGCGGCAGTGGTGGGCACCAGGTTGCACTATGTAGCGCCCTCTACTGTACAGGAGCGGCAGTGGTGGGCACCAGGTTGCACTATGTAGCGCCCTCTACTGTACAGGAGCGGCAGTGGTGGGCACCAGGTTGCACCACCCAGCGCCTACTGTACAGGAGCGGCAGTGGTGGGCACCAGGTTGCACTATGTAGCGCCCTCTACTGTACAGGAGCGGCAGTGGTGGGCACCAGGTTGCACTATGTAGCGCCCTCTACTGTACAGGAGCGGCAGTGGTGGGCACCAGGTTGCACTATGTAGCGCCCTCTACTGTACAGGAGCGGCAGTGGTGGGCACCAGGTTGCAGGATGTAGCGCCCTCTACTGTACAGGAGCGGCAGTGGTGGGCACCAGGTTGCACTATGTAGCGCCCTCTACTGTACAGGAGCGGCAGTGGTGGGCACCAGGTTGCACTATGTAGCGCCCTCTACTGTACAGGAGCGGCAGTGGTGGGCACCAGGTTGCACTATGTAGCGCCCTCTACTGTACAGGAGCGGCAGTGGTGGGCACCAGGTTGCACTATGTAGCGCCCTCTACTGTACAGGAGCGGCAGTGGTGGGCACCAGGTTGCACTATGTAGCGCCCTCTACTGTACAGGAGCGGCAGTGGTGGGCACCAGGTTGCACTATGTAGCGCCCTCTACTGTACAGGAGCGGCAGTGGTGGGCACCAGGTTGCACTATGTAGCGCCCTCTACTGTACAGGAGCGGCAGTGGTGGGCACCAGGTTGCACTATGTAGCGCCCTCTACTGTACAGGAGCGGCAGTGGTGGGCACCAGGTTGCCACTATGTAGCGCCCTCTACTGTACAGGAGCGGCAGTGGTGGGCACCAGGTTGCACTATGTAGCGCCCTCTACTGTACAGGAGCGGCAGTGGTGGGCACCAGGTTGCACTATGTAGCGCCCTCTACTGTACAGGAGCGGCAGTGGTGGGCACCAGGTTGCACTATGTAGCGCCCTCTACTGTACAGGAGCGGCAGTGGTGGGCACCAGGTTGCACTATGTAGCGCCCTCTACTGTACAGGAGCGGCAGTGGTGGGCACCAGGTTGCACCATGTAGCGCCCTCTACTGTACAGGAGCGGCAGTGGTGGGCACCAGGTTGCACTATGTAGCGCCCTCTACTGTACAGGAGCGGCAGTGGTGGGCACCAGGTTGCACTATGTAGCGCCCTCTACTGTACAGGAGCGGCAGTGGTGGGCACCAGGTTGCACTATGTAGCGCCCTCTACTGTACAGGAGCGGCAGTGGTGGGCACCAGGTTGCACTATGTAGCGCCCTCTACTGTACAGGAGCGGCAGTGGTGGGCACCAGGTTGCACTATGTAGCGCCCTCTACTGTACAGGAGCGGCAGTGGTGGGCACCAGGTTGCACTATGTAGCGCCCTCTACTGTACAGGAGCGGCAGTGGTGGGCACCAGGTTGCACTATGTAGCGCCCTCTACTGTACAGGAGCGGCAGTGGTGGGCACCAGGTTGCACTATGTAGCGCCCTCTACTGTACAGGAGCGGCAGTGGTGGGCACCAGGTTGCACTATGTAGCGCCCTCTACTGTACAGGAGCGGCAGTGGTGGGCACCAGGTTGCACTATGTAGCGCCCTCTACTGTACAGGAGCGGCAGTGGTGGGCACCAGGTTGCACTATGTAGCGCCCTCTACTGTACAGGAGCGGCAGTGGTGGGCACCAGGTTGCACTATGTGGGCCCCCTCTTCTTGAGGAGCGGCAGTGGTGGGCACCAGGTTGCACTATGTAGCGCCCTCTACTGTACAGGAGCGGCAGTGGTGGGCACCAGGTTGCACTATGTAGCGCCCTCTACTGTACAGGAGCGGCAGTGGTGGGCACCAGGTTGCACTATGTAGCGCCCTCTACTGTACAGGAGCGGCAGTGGTGGGCACCAGGTTGCACTATGTAGCGCCCTCTACTGTACAGGAGCGGCAGTGGTGGGCACCAGGTTGCATGTAGCGCCCTCTACTGAAGGGAGGGGGGCCAGGATGTAGCGCCCTCTACTGTACAGGAGCGGCAGTGGTGGGCACCAGGTTGCACTATGTAGCGCCCTCTACTGTACAGGAGCGGCAGTGGTGGGCACCAGGTTGCACTATGTAGCGCCCTCTACTGTACAGGAGCGGCAGTGGTGGGCACCAGGTTGCACTATGTAGCGCCCTCTACTGTACAGGAGCGGCAGTGGTGGGCACCAGGTTGCACTATGTAGCGCCCTCTACTGTACAGGAGCGGCAGTGGTGGGCACCAGGTTGCACTATGTAGCGCCCTCTACTGTACAGGAGCGGCAGTGGTGACCAGCGGTAGGGCCCCCGGCAGTGGTGGGCACCAGGTTGCACTATGTAGCGCCCTCTACTGTACAGGAGCGGCAGTGGTGGGCACCAGGTTGCACTATGTAGCGCCCTCTACTGTACAGGAGCGGCAGTGGTGGGCACCAGGTTGCACTATGTAGCGCCCTCTACTGTACAGGAGCGGCAGTGGTGGGCACCAGGTTGCACTATGTAGCGCCCTCTACTGTACAGGAGCGGCAGTGGTGGGCACCAGGTTGCAGGATGTAGCGCCCTCTACTGTACAGGAGCGGCAGTGGTGGGCACCAGGTTGCACTATGTAGCGCCCTCTACTGTACAGGAGCGGCAGTGGTGGGCACCAGGTTGCACTATGTAGCGCCCTCTACTGTACAGGAGCGGCAGTGGTGGGCACCAGGTTGCACTATGTAGCGCCCTCTACTGTACAGGAGCGGCAGTGGTGGGCACCAGGTTGCACTATGTAGCGCCCTCTACTGTACAGGAGCGGCAGTGGTGGGCACCAGGTTGCACTATGTAGCGCCCTCTACTGTACAGGAGCGGCAGTGGTGGGCACCAGGTTGCACGATGTAGCGCCCTCTACTGTACAGGAGCGGCAGTGGTGGGCACCAGGTTGCACTATGTAGCGCCCTCTACTGTACAGGAGCGGCAGTGGTGGGCACCAGGTTGCACTATGTAGCGCCCTCTACTGTACAGGAGCGGCAGTGGTGGGCACCAGGTTGCACTATGTAGCGCCCTCTACTGTACAGGAGCGGCAGTGGTGGGCACCAGGTTGCACTATGTAGCGCCCTCTACTGTACAGGAGCGGCAGTGGTGGGCACCAGGTTGCACTATGTAGCGCCCTCTACTGTACAGGAGCGGCAGTGGTGGGCACCAGGTTGCACTATGTAGCGCCCTCTACTGTACAGGAGCGGCAGTGGTGGGCACCAGGTTGCACTATGTAGCGCCCTCTACTGTACAGGAGCGGCAGTGGTGGGCACCAGGTTGCACTATGTAGCGCCCTCTACTGTACAGGAGCGGCAGTGGTGGGCACCAGGTTGCACTATGTAGCGCCCTCTACTGTACAGGAGCGGCAGTGGTGGGCACCAGGTTGCACTATGTAGCGCCCTCTACTGTACAGGAGCGGCAGTGGTGGGCACCAGGTTGCACTATGTAGCGCCCTCTACTGTACAGGAGCGGCAGTGGTGGGCACCAGGTTGCACTATGTAGCGCCCTCTACTGTACAGGAGCGGCAGTGGTGGGCACCAGGTTGCACTATGTAGCGCCCTCTACTGTACAGGAGCGGCAGTGGTGGGCACCAGGTTGCACTATGTAGCGCCCTCTACTGTACAGGAGCGGCAGTGGTGGGCACCAGGTTGCACTATGTAGCGCCCTCTACTGTACAGGAGCGGCAGTGGTGGGCACCAGGTTGCACTATGTAGCGCCCTCTACTGTACAGGAGCGGCAGTGGTGGGCACCAGGTTGCACTATGTAGCGCCCTCTACTGTACAGGAGCGGCAGTGGTGGGCACCAGGTTGCACTATGTAGCGCCCTCTACTGTACAGGAGCGGCAGTGGTGGGCACCAGGTTGCACTATGTAGCGCCCTCTACTGTACAGGAGCGGCAGTGGTGGGCACCAGGTTGCACTATGTAGCGCCCTCTACTGTACAGGAGCGGCAGTGGTGGGCACCAGGTTGCACTATGTAGCGCCCTCTACTGTACAGGAGCGGCAGTGGTGGGCACCAGGTTGCACTATGTAGCGCCCTCTACTGTACAGGAGCGGCAGTGGTGGGCACCAGGTTGCACTATGTAGCGCCCTCTACTGTACAGGAGCGGCAGTGGTGGGCACCAGGTTGCACTATGTAGCGCCCTCTACTGTACAGGAGCGGCAGTGGTGGGCACCAGGTTGCACTATGTAGCGCCCTCTACTGTACAGGAGCGGCAGTGGTGGGCACCAGGTTGCACTATGTAGCGCCCTCTACTGTACAGGAGCGGCAGTGGTGGGCACCAGGTTGCACTATGTAGCGCCCTCTACTGTACAGGAGCGGCAGTGGTGGGCACCAGGTTGCACGATGTAGCGCCCTCTACTGTACAGGAGCGGCAGTGGTGGGCACCAGGTTGCACTATGTAGCGCCCTCTACTGTACAGGAGCGGCAGTGGTGGGCACCAGGTTGCACTATGTAGCGCCCTCTACTGTACAGGAGCGGCAGTGGTGGGCACCAGGTTGCACTATGTAGCGCCCTCTACTGTACAGGAGCGGCAGTGGTGGGCACCAGGTTGCACTATGTAGCGCCCTCTACTGTACAGGAGCGGCAGTGGTGGGCACCAGGTTGCACTATGTAGCGCCCTCTACTGTACAGGAGCGGCAGTGGTGGGCACCAGGTTGCACTATGTAGCGCCCTCTACTGTACAGGAGCGGCAGTGGTGGGCACCAGGTTGCACTATGTAGCGCCCTCTACTGTACAGGAGCGGCAGTGGTGGGCACCAGGTTGCACTATGTAGCGCCCTCTACTGTACAGGAGCGGCAGTGGTGGGCACCAGGTTGCACTATGTAGCGCCCTCTACTGTACAGGAGCGGCAGTGGTGGGCACCAGGTTGCACTATGTAGCGCCCTCTACTGTACAGGAGCGGCAGTGGTGGGCACCAGGTTGCACTATGTAGCGCCCTCTACTGTACAGGAGCGGCAGTGGTGGGCACCAGGTTGCACTATGTAGCGCCCTCTACTGTACAGGAGCGGCAGTGGTGGGCACCAGGTTGCACTATGTAGCGCCCTCTACTGTACAGGAGCGGCAGTGGTGGGCACCAGGTTGCACTATGTAGCGCCCTCTACTGTACAGGAGCGGCAGTGGTGGGCACCAGGTTGCACTATGTAGCGCCCTCTACTGTACAGGAGCGGCAGTGGTGGGCACCAGGTTGCACTATGTAGCGCCCTCTACTGTACAGGAGCGGCAGTGGTGGGCACCAGGTTGCACTATGTAGCGCCCTCTACTGTACAGGAGCGGCAGTGGTGGGCACCAGGTTGCACTATGTAGCGCCCTCTACTGTACAGGAGCGGCAGTGGTGGGCACCAGGTTGCACTATGTAGCGCCCTCTACTGTACAGGAGCGGCAGTGGTGGGCACCAGGTTGCACTATGTAGCGCCCTCTACTGTACAGGAGCGGCAGTGGTGGGCACCAGGTTGCACTATGTAGCGCCCTCTACTGTACAGGAGCGGCAGTGGTGGGCACCAGGTTGCACTATGTAGCGCCCTCTACTGTACAGGAGCGGCAGTGGTGGGCACCAGGTTGCACTATGTAGCGCCCTCTACTGTACAGGAGCGGCAGTGGTGGGCACCAGGTTGCACTATGTAGCGCCCTCTACTGTACAGGAGCGGCAGTGGTGGGCACCAGGTTGCACTATGTAGCGCCCTCTACTGTACAGGAGCGGCAGTGGTGGGCACCAGGTTGCACTATGTAGCGCCCTCTACTGTACAGGAGCGGCAGTGGTGGGCACCAGGTTGCACTATGTATGCGCCCTCTACTGTACAGGAGCGGCAGTGGTGGGCACCAGGTTGCACTATGTAGCGCCCTCTACTGTACAGGAGCGGCAGTGGTGGGCACCAGGTTGCACTATGTAGCGCCCTCTACTGTACAGGAGCGGCAGTGGTGGGCACCAGGTTGCACTATGTAGCGCCCTCTACTGTACAGGAGCGGCAGTGGTGGGCACCAGGTTGCACTATGTAGCGCCCTCTACTGTACAGGAGCGGCAGTGGTGGGCACCAGGTTGCACTATGTAGCGCCCTCTACTGTACAGGAGCGGCAGTGGTGGGCACCAGGTTGCACTATGTAGCGCCCTCTACTGTACAGGAGCGGCAGTGGTGGGCACCAGGTTGCACTATGTAGCGCCCTCTACTGTACAGGAGCGGCAGTGGTGGGCACCAGGTTGCACTATGTAGCGCCCTCTACTGTACAGGAGCGGCAGTGGTGGGCACCAGGTTGCACTATGTAGCGCCCTCTCGCGTGGGGGGGGGGGGGGCAGTGGTGGGCACCAGGTTGCACTATGTAGCGCCCTCTACTGTACAGGAGCGGCAGTGGTGGGCACCAGGTTGCACTATGTAGCGCCCTCTACTGTACAGGAGCGGCAGTGGTGGGCACCAGGTTGCACTATGTAGCGCCCTCTACTGTACAGGAGCGGCAGTGGTGGGCACCAGGTTGCACTATGTGGCGCCCTCTACTGTAGAGGGGGGGGCAGTGGTGGGCACCAGGTTGCACTATGTAGCGCCCTCTACTGTACAGGAGCGGCAGTGGTGGGCACCAGGTTGCACCTATGTAGCGCCCTCTACTGTACAGGAGCGGCAGTGGTGGGCACCAGGTTGCACTATGTAGCGCCCTCTACTGTACAGGAGCGGCAGTGGTGGGCACCAGGTTGCACTATGTAGCGCCCTCTACTGTACAGGAGCGGCAGTGGTGGGCACCAGGTTGCACTATGTAGCGCCCTCTACTGTACAGGAGCGGCAGTGGTGGGCACCAGGTTGCACTATGTAGCGCCCTCTACTGTACAGGAGCGGCAGTGGTGGGCACCAGGTTGCACTATGTAGCGCCCTCTACTGTACAGGAGCGGCAGTGGTGGGCACCAGGTTGCACTATGTAGCGCCCTCTACTGTACAGGAGCGGCAGTGGTGGGCACCAGGTTGCACTATGTAGCGCCCTCTACTGTACAGGAGCGGCAGTGGTGGGCACCAGGTTGCACTATGTAGCGCCCTCTACTGTACAGGAGCGGCAGTGGTGGGCACCAGGTTGCACTATGTAGCGCCCTCTACTGTACAGGAGCGGCAGTGGTGGGCACCAGGTTGCACTATGTAGCGCCCTCTACTGTACAGGAGCGGCAGTGGTGGGCACCAGGTTGCACTATGTAGCGCCCTCTACTGTACAGGAGCGGCAGTGGTGGGCACCAGGTTGCACTATGTAGCGCCCTCTACTGTACAGGAGCGGCAGTGGTGGGCACCAGGTTGCACTATGTAGCGCCCTCTACTGTACAGGAGCGGCAGTGGTGGGCACCAGGTTGCACTATGTAGCGCCCTCTACTGTACAGGAGCGGCAGTGGTGGGCACCAGGTTGCACTATGTAGCGCCCTCTACTGTACAGGAGCGGCAGTGGTGGGCACCAGGTTGCACTATGTAGCGCCCTCTACTGTACAGGAGCGGCAGTGGTGGGCACCAGGTTGCACTATGTAGCGCCCTCTACTGTACAGGAGCGGCAGTGGTGGGCACCAGGTTGCACTATGTAGCGCCCTCTACTGTACAGGAGCGGCAGTGGTGGGCACCAGGTTGCACTATGTAGCGCCCTCTACTGTACAGGAGCGGCAGTGGTGGGCACCAGGTTGCACTATGTAGCGCCCTCTACTGTACAGGAGCGGCAGTGGTGGGCACCAGGTTGCACTATGTAGCGCCCTCTACTGTACAGGAGCGGCAGTGGTGGGCACCAGGTTGCACTATGTAGCGCCCTCTACTGTACAGGAGCGGCAGTGGTGGGCACCAGGTTGCACTATGTAGCGCCCTCTACTGTACAGGAGCGGCAGTGGTGGGCACCAGGTTGCACTATGTAGCGCCCTCTACTGTACAGGAGCGGCAGTGGTGGGCACCAGGTTGCACTATGTAGCGCCCTCTACTGTACAGGAGCGGCAGTGGTGGGCACCAGGTTGCACTATGTAGCGCCCTCTACTGTACAGGAGCGGCAGTGGTGGGCACCAGGTTGCACTATGTAGCGCCCTCTACTGTACAGGAGCGGCAGTGGTGGGCACCAGGTTGCACTATGTAGCGCCCTCTACTGTACAGGAGCGGCAGTGGTGGGCACCAGGTTGCACTATGTAGCGCCCTCTACTGTACAGGAGCGGCAGTGGTGGGCACCAGGTTGCACTATGTAGCGCCCTCTACTGTACAGGAGCGGCAGTGGTGGGCACCAGGTTGCACTATGTAGCGCCCTCTACTGTACAGGAGCGGCAGTGGTGGGCACCAGGTTGCACTATGTAGCGCCCTCTACTGTACAGGAGCGGCAGTGGTGGGCACCAGGTTGCACTATGTAGCGCCCTCTACTGTACAGGAGCGGCAGTGGTGGGCACCAGGTTGCACTATGTAGCGCCCTCTACTGTACAGGAGCGGCAGTGGTGGGCACCAGGTTGCACTATGTAGCGCCCTCTACTGTACAGGAGCGGCAGTGGTGGGCACCAGGTTGCACTATGTAGCGCCCTCTACTGTACAGGAGCGGCAGTGGTGGGCACCAGGTTGCACTATGTAGCGCCCTCTACTGTACAGGAGCGGCAGTGGTGGGCACCAGGTTGCACTATGTAGCGCCCTCTACTGTACAGGAGCGGCAGTGGTGGGCACCAGGTTGCACTATGTAGCGCCCTCTACTGTACAGGAGCGGCAGTGGTGGGCACCAGGTTGCACTATGTAGCGCCCTCTACTGTACAGGAGCGGCAGTGGTGGGCACCAGGTTGCACTATGTAGCGCCCTCTACTGTACAGGAGCGGCAGTGGTGGGCACCAGGTTGCACTATGTAGCGCCCTCTACTGTACAGGAGCGGCAGTGGTGGGCACCAGGTTGCACTATGTAGCGCCCTCTACTGTACAGGAGCGGCAGTGGTGGGCACCAGGTTGCACTATGTAGCGCCCTCTACTGTACAGGAGCGGCAGTGGTGGGCACCAGGTTGCACGATGTAGCGCCCTCTACTGTACAGGAGCGGCAGTGGTGGGCACCAGGTTGCACTATGTAGCGCCCTCTACTGTACAGGAGCGGCAGTGGTGGGCACCAGGTTGCACTATGTAGCGCCCTCTACTGTACAGGAGCGGCAGTGGTGGGCACCAGGTTGCACTATGTAGCGCCCTCTACTGTACAGGAGCGGCAGTGGTGGGCACCAGGTTGCACTATGTAGCGCCCTCTACTGTACAGGAGCGGCAGTGGTGGGCACCAGGTTGCACTATGTAGCGCCCTCTACTGTACAGGAGCGGCAGTGGTGGGCACCAGGTTGCACTATGTAGCGCCCTCTACTGTACAGGAGCGGCAGTGGTGGGCACCAGGTTGCACTATGTAGCGCCCTCTACTGTACAGGAGCGGCAGTGGTGGGCACCAGGTTGCACTATGTAGCGCCCTCTACTGTACAGGAGCGGCAGTGGTGGGCACCAGGTTGCACTATGTAGCGCCCTCTACTGTACAGGAGCGGCAGTGGTGGGCACCAGGTTGCACTATGTAGCGCCCTCTACTGTACAGGAGCGGCAGTGGTGGGCACCAGGTTGCACTATGTAGCGCCCTCTACTGTACAGGAGCGGCAGTGGTGGGCACCAGGTTGCACTATGTAGCGCCCTCTACTGTACAGGAGCGGCAGTGGTGGGCACCAGGTTGCACTATGTAGCGCCCTCTACTGTACAGGAGCGGCAGTGGTGGGCACCAGGTTGCACTATGTAGCGCCCTCTACTGTACAGGAGCGGCAGTGGTGGGCACCAGGTTGCACTATGTAGCGCCCTCTACTGTACAGGAGCGGCAGTGGTGGGCACCAGGTTGCACTATGTAGCGCCCTCTACTGTACAGGAGCGGCAGTGGTGGGCACCAGGTTGCACTATGTAGCGCCCTCTACTGTACAGGAGCGGCAGTGGTGGGCACCAGGTTGCACTATGTAGCGCCCTCTACTGTACAGGAGCGGCAGTGGTGGGCACCAGGTTGCACTATGTAGCGCCCTCTACTGTACAGGAGCGGCAGTGGTGGGCACCAGGTTGCACTATGTAGCGCCCTCTACTGTACAGGAGCGGCAGTGGTGGGCACCAGGTTGCACTATGTAGCGCCCTCTACTGTACAGGAGCGGCAGTGGTGGGCACCAGGTTGCACTATGTAGCGCCCTCTACTGTACAGGAGCGGCAGTGGTGGGCACCAGGTTGCACTATGTAGCGCCCTCTACTGTACAGGAGCGGCAGTGGTGGGCACCAGGTTGCACTATGTAGCGCCCTCTACTGTACAGGAGCGGCAGTGGTGGGCACCAGGTTGCACTATGTAGCGCCCTCTACTGTACAGGAGCGGCAGTGGTGGGCACCAGGTTGCACTATGTAGCGCCCTCTACTGTACAGGAGCGGCAGTGGTGGGCACCAGGTTGCACTATGTAGCGCCCTCTACTGTACAGGAGCGGCAGTGGTGGGCACCAGGTTGCACTATGTAGCGCCCTCTACTGTACAGGAGCGGCAGTGGTGGGCACCAGGTTGCACTATGTAGCGCCCTCTACTGTACAGGAGCGGCAGTGGTGGGCACCAGGTTGCACTATGTAGCGCCCTCTACTGTACAGGAGCGGCAGTGGTGGGCACCAGGTTGCACTATGTAGCGCCCTCTACTGTACAGGAGCGGCAGTGGTGGGCACCAGGTTGCACTATGTAGCGCCCTCTACTGTACAGGAGCGGCAGTGGTGGGCACCAGGTTGCACTATGTAGCGCCCTCTACTGTACAGGAGCGGCAGTGGTGGGCACCAGGTTGCACTATGTAGCGCCCTCTACTGTACAGGAGCGGCAGTGGTGGGCACCAGGTTGCACTATGTAGCGCCCTCTACTGTACAGGAGCGGCAGTGGTGGGCACCAGGTTGCACTATGTAGCGCCCTCTACTGTACAGGAGCGGCAGTGGTGGGCACCAGGTTGCACTATGTAGCGCCCTCTACTGTACAGGAGCGGCAGTGGTGGGCACCAGGTTGCACTATGTAGCGCCCTCTACTGTACAGGAGCGGCAGTGGTGGGCACCAGGTTGCACTATGTAGCGCCCTCTACTGTACAGGAGCGGCAGTGGTGGGCACCAGGTTGCACTATGTAGCGCCCTCTACTGTACAGGAGCGGCAGTGGTGGGCACCAGGTTGCACTATGTAGCGCCCTCTACTGTACAGGAGCGGCAGTGGTGGGCACCAGGTTGCACTATGTAGCGCCCTCTACTGTACAGGAGCGGCAGTGGTGGGCACCAGGTTGCACTATGTAGCGCCCTCTACTGTACAGGAGCGGCAGTGGTGGGCACCAGGTTGCACTATGTAGCGCCCTCTACTGTACAGGAGCGGCAGTGGTGGGCACCAGGTTGCACTATGTAGCGCCCTCTACTGTACAGGAGCGGCAGTGGTGGGCACCAGGTTGCACTATGTAGCGCCCTCTACTGTACAGGAGCGGCAGTGGTGGGCACCAGGTTGCACTATGGGGGGCCCTACCCCTGTACAGGAGCGGCAGTGGTGGGCACCAGGTTGCACTATGTAGCGCCCCTCTACTGTACAGGAGCGGCAGTGGTGGGCACCAGGTTGCACTATGTAGCGCCCTCTACTGTACAGGAGCGGCAGTGGTGGGCACCAGGTTGCACTATGTAGCGCCCTCTACTGTACAGGAGCGGCAGTGGTGGGCACCAGGTTGCACTATGTAGCGCCCTCTACTGTACAGGAGCGGCAGTGGTGGGCACCAGGTTGCACTATGTAGCGCCCTCTACTGTACAGGAGCGGCAGTGGTGGGCACCAGGTTGCACTATGTAGCGCCCTCTACTGTACAGGAGCGGCAGTGGTGGGCACCAGGTTGCACTATGTAGCGCCCTCTACTGTACAGGAGCGGCAGTGGTGGGCACCAGGTTGCACTATGTAGCGCCCTCTACTGTACAGGAGCGGCAGTGGTGGGCACCAGGTTGCACTATGTAGCGCCCTCTACTGTACAGGAGCGGCAGTGGTGGGCACCAGGTTGCACTATGTAGCGCCCTCTACTGTACAGGAGCGGCAGTGGTGGGCACCAGGTTGCACTATGTAGCGCCCTCTACTGTACAGGAGCGGCAGTGGTGGGCACCAGGTTGCACTATGTAGCGCCCTCTACTGTACAGGAGCGGCAGTGGTGGGCACCAGGTTGCACTATGTAGCGCCCTCTACTGTACAGGAGCGGCAGTGGTGGGCACCAGGTTGCACTATGTAGCGCCCTCTACTGTACAGGAGCGGCAGTGGTGGGCACCAGGTTGCACTATGTAGCGCCCTCTACTGTACAGGAGCGGCAGTGGTGGGCACCAGGTTGCACTATGTAGCGCCCTCTACTGTACAGGAGCGGCAGTGGTGGGCACCAGGTTGCACTATGTAGCGCCCTCTACTGTACAGGAGCGGCAGTGGTGGGCACCAGGTTGCACTATGTAGCGCCCTCTACTGTACAGGAGCGGCAGTGGTGGGCACCAGGTTGCACTATGTAGCGCCCTCTACTGTACAGGAGCGGCAGTGGTGGGCACCAGGTTGCACTATGTAGCGCCCTCTACTGTACAGGAGCGGCAGTGGTGGGCACCAGGTTGCACTATGTAGCGCCCTCTACTGTACAGGAGCGGCAGTGGTGGGCACCAGGTTGCACTATGTAGCGCGGCGCCCTCTACTGTACAGGAGCGGCAGTGGTGGGCACCAGGTTGCACTATGTAGCGCCCTCTACTGTACAGGAGCGGCAGTGGTGGGCACCAGGTTGCACTATGTAGCGCCCTCTACTGTACAGGAGCGGCAGTGGTGGGCACCAGGTTGCACTATGTAGCGCCCTCTACTGTACAGGAGCGGCAGTGGTGGGCACCAGGTTGCACTATGTAGCGCCCTCTACTGTACAGGAGCGGCAGTGGTGGGCACCAGGTTGCACTATGTAGCGCCCTCTACTGTACAGGAGCGGCAGTGGTGGGCACCAGGTTGCACTATGTAGCGCCCTCTACTGTACAGGAGCGGCAGTGGTGGGCACCAGGTTGCACTATGTAGCGCCCTCTACTGTACAGGAGCGGCAGTGGTGGGCACCAGGTTGCACTATGTAGCGCCCTCTACTGTACAGGAGCGGCAGTGGTGGGCACCAGGTTGCACTATGTAGCGCCCTCTACTGTACAGGAGCGGCAGTGGTGGGCACCAGGTTGCACTATGTAGCGCCCTCTACTGTACAGGAGCGGCAGTGGTGGGCACCAGGTTGCACTATGTAGCGCCCTCTACTGTACAGGAGCGGCAGTGGTGGGCACCAGGTTGCACTATGTAGCGCCCTCTACTGTACAGGAGCGGCAGTGGTGGGCACCAGGTTGCACTATGTAGCGCCCTCTACTGTACAGGAGCGGCAGTGGTGGGCACCAGGTTGCACTATGTAGCGCCCTCTACTGTACAGGAGCGGCAGTGGTGGGCACCAGGTTGCACTATGTAGCGCCCTCTACTGTACAGGAGCGGCAGTGGTGGGCACCAGGTTGCACTATGTAGCGCCCTCTACTGTACAGGAGCGGCAGTGGTGGGCACCAGGTTGCACTATGTAGCGCCCTCTACTGTACAGGAGCGGCAGTGGTGGGCACCAGGTTGCACTATGTAGCGCCCTCTACTGTACAGGAGCGGCAGTGGTGGGCACCAGGTTGCACTATGTAGCGCCCTCTACTGTACAGGAGCGGCAGTGGTGGGCACCAGGTTGCACTATGTAGCGCCCTCTACTGTACAGGAGCGGCAGTGGTGGGCACCAGGTTGCACTATGTAGCGCCCTCTACTGTACAGGAGCGGCAGTGGTGGGCACCAGGTTGCACTATGTAGCGCCCTCTACTGTACAGGAGCGGCAGTGGTGGGCACCAGGTTGCACTATGTAGCGCCCTCTACTGTACAGGAGCGGCAGTGGTGGGCACCAGGTTGCACTATGTAGCGCCCTCTACTGTACAGGAGCGGCAGTGGTGGGCACCAGGTTGCACAATGTAGCGCCCTCTACTGTACAGGAGCGGCAGTGGTGGGCACCAGGTTGCGCTTTGGGGGGCCCTTTTTTTTAGGGGGGGGGCAGTGGTGGGCACCAGGTTGCACTATGTAGCGCCCTCTACTGTACAGGAGCGGCAGTGGTGGGCACCAGGTTGCACTATGTAGCGCCCTCTACTGTACAGGAGCGGCAGTGGTGGGCACCAGGTTGCACTATGTAGCGCCCTCTACTGTACAGGAGCGGCAGTGGTGGGCACCAGGTTGCACTATGTAGCGCCCTCTACTGTACAGGAGCGGCAGTGGTGGGCACCAGGTTGCACTATGTAGCGCCCTCTACTGTACAGGAGCGGCAGTGGTGGGCACCAGGTTGCACTATGTAGCGCCCTCTACTGTACAGGAGCGGCAGTGGTGGGCACCAGGTTGCACTATGTAGCGCCCTCTACTGTACAGGAGCGGCAGTGGTGGGCACCAGGTTGCACTATGTAGCGCCCTCTACTGTACAGGAGCGGCAGTGGTGGGCACCAGGTTGCACTATGTAGCGCCCTCTACTGTACAGGAGCGGCAGTGGTGGGCACCAGGTTGCACTATGTAGCGCCCTCTACTGTACAGGAGCGGCAGTGGTGGGCACCAGGTTGCACTATGTAGCGCCTCTCTACTGTACAGGAGCGGCAGTGGTGGGCACCAGGTTGCACTATGTAGCGCCCTCTACTGTACAGGAGCGGCAGTGGTGGGCACCAGGTTGCACTATGTAGCGCCCTCTACTGTACAGGAGCGGCAGTGGTGGGCACCAGGTTGCACTATGTAGCGCCCTCTACTGTACAGGAGCGGCAGTGGTGGGCACCAGGTTGCACTATGTAGCGCCCTCTACTGTACAGGAGCGGCAGTGGTGGGCACCAGGTTGCACTATGTAGCGCCCTCTACTGTACAGGAGCGGCAGTGGTGGGCACCAGGTTGCACTATGTAGCGCCCTCTACTGTACAGGAGCGGCAGTGGTGGGCACCAGGTTGCACTATGTAGCGCCCTCTACTGTACAGGAGCGGCAGTGGTGGGCACCAGGTTGCACTATGTAGCGCCCTCTACTGTACAGGAGCGGCAGTGGTGGGCACCAGGTTGCACTATGTAGCGCCCTCTACTGTACAGGAGCGGCAGTGGTGGGCACCAGGTTGCACTATGTAGCGCCCTCTACTGTACAGGAGCGGCAGTGGTGGGCACCAGGTTGCACTATGTAGCGCCCTCTACTGTACAGGAGCGGCAGTGGTGGGCACCAGGTTGCACTATGTAGCGCCCTCTACTGTACAGGAGCGGCAGTGGTGGGCACCAGGTTGCACTATGTAGCGCCCTCTACTGTACAGGAGCGGCAGTGGTGGGCACCAGGTTGCACTATGTAGCGCCCTCTACTGTACAGGAGCGGCAGTGGTGGGCACCAGGTTGCACTATGTAGCGCCCTCTACTGTACAGGAGCGGCAGTGGTGGGCACCAGGTTGCACTATGTAGCGCCCTCTACTGTACAGGAGCGGCAGTGGTGGGCACCAGGTTGCACTATGTAGCGCCCTCTACTGTACAGGAGCGGCAGTGGTGGGCACCAGGTTGCACTATGTAGCGCCCTCTACTGTACAGGAGCGGCAGTGGTGGGCACCAGGTTGCACTATGTAGCGCCCTCTACTGTACAGGAGCGGCAGTGGTGGGCACCAGGTTGCACTATGTAGCGCCCTCTACTGTACAGGAGCGGCAGTGGTGGGCACCAGGTTGCACTATGTAGCGCCCTCTACTGTACAGGAGCGGCAGTGGTGGGCACCAGGTTGCACTATGTAGCGCCCTCTACTGTACAGGAGCGGCAGTGGTGGGCACCAGGTTGCACTATGTAGCGCCCTCTACTGTACAGGAGCGGCAGTGGTGGGCACCAGGTGCACAGGCCAGGTTGCACTATGTAGCGCCCTCTACTGTACAGGAGCGGCAGTGGTGGGCACCAGGTTGCACTATGTAGCGCCCTCTACTGTACAGGAGCGGCAGTGGTGGGCACCAGGTTGCACTATGTAGCGCCCTCTACTGTACAGGAGCGGCAGTGGTGGGCACCAGGTTGCACTATGTAGCGCCCTCTACTGTACAGGAGCGGCAGTGGTGGGCACCAGGTTGCACCCTACTGTACAGGCCCGCCCTCTACTGACAGGAGGGCAGTGGTGTGCACCAGGTTGCACTATGTAGCGCCCTCTAGTGTACAGGAGCGGCAGTGGTGGGCACCAGGTTGCACGATGTAGCGCCCTCTACTGTACAGGAGCGGGGGCAGTGGTGGGCACCAGGTTGCACTATGTAGCGCCCTCTACTGTACAGGAGCGGCAGTGGTGGGCACCAGGTTGCACTATGTAGCCCCCGGGGGGCGGCTGGGCCCCCCCTCTACTGTACAGGAGCGGCAGTGGTGGGCACCAGGTTGCACTATGTAGCGCCCTCTACTGTACAGGAGCGGCAGTGGTGGGCACCAGGTTGCACTATGTAGCGCCCTCTACTGTACAGGAGCGGCAGTGGTGGGCACCAGGTTGCACTATGTAGCGCCCTCTACTGTACAGGAGCGGCAGTGGTGGGCACCAGGTTGCACTATGTAGCGCCCTCTACTGTACAGGAGCGGCAGTGGTGGGCACCAGGTTGCACTATGTAGCGCCCTCTACTGTACAGGAGCGGCAGTGGTGGGCACCAGGTTGCACTATGTAGCGCCCTCTACTGTACAGGAGCGGCAGTGGTGGGCACCAGGTTGCACTATGTAGCGCCCTCTACTGTACAGGAAAGGCAGTGGTGGGCACCAGGTTGCACTATGTAGCGCCCTCTACTGTACAGGAGCGGCAGTGGTGGGCACCAGGTTGCACTATGTAGCGCCCTCTACTGTACAGGAGCGGCAGTGGTGGGCACCAGGTTGCACTATGTAGCGCCCTCTAGTGTACAGGAGCGGCAGTGGTGGGCACCAGGTTGCACTATGTAGCGCCCTCTACTGTACAGGAGCGGCAGTGGTGGGCACCAGGTTGCACTATGTAGCGCCCTCTACTGTACAGGAGCGGCAGTGGTGGGCACCAGGTTGCACTATGTAGCGCCCTCTACTGTACAGGAGCGGCAGTGGTGGGCACTAGGTTGCACTATGTAGCGCCCTCTAGTGTACAGGAGCGGCAGTGGTGGGCACCAGGTTGCACTATGTAGCGCCCTCTACTGTACAGGAGCGGCAGTGTTGGGCACCAGGTTGCACTATGTAGCGCCCTCTACTGTACAGGAGCGGCAGTGGTGGGCACCAGGTTGCACTATGTAGCGCCCTCTACTGTACAGGAGCGGCAGTGTTGGGCACCAGGTTGCACTATGTAGCGCCCTCTACTGTACAGGAGCGGCAGTGGTGGGCACCAGGTTGCACTATGTAGCGCCCTCTACTGTACAGGAGCGGCAGTGGTGGGCACCAGGTTGCACTATGTAGCGCCCTCTACTGTACAGGAGCGGCAGTGGTGGGCACCAGGTTGCACTATGTAGCGCCCTCTAGTGTACAGGAGCGGCAGTGGTGGGCACCAGGTTGCCTCCCCACATATACATACTGTCTCCCTAACCCCTCCCCACATAGACATACTGTCCCCCGACCCCCCCTCTTTTTATGTGATTTACATGTTAATCCCCATTACACAGCCCAGCCTGGGGCTACATTTAATGTAATTACCCTCTTTATGCCCCTGGACATGCACGTGCCCCCCATAGATACATCAATCATTCACGCTGCACCCCGGATATTCCCCTCCGGCCACGCAGGGGTTAAGCGCTCACGTGCTCGCTTCCTCTTGCTTGTTACATTGTATCTCTTCTGATTCCGTCACATGAAGAGTTAACCCCTGGTAATAAAGAGTTTCCCCTCCGCTCCCTGCACCTTCTCCCCTAACCGCGGGCTCAGGTTTCTCCAAATTATCCTCAGTAGAACCCCAAATCCAAGGGGTGTGATCCTGGCTCTGTGATTGGCTGCTGTTCAGACAGGGGCGGGGTCAGTCTCAGCCTTAAGGAAAATTTGGGATGTGAAAGGACAGAAAGTTGGAACCTCAGAGAGAGGAGCAGGGGCAGAGGAGACCCCGGAGACAGGACCCCCAGAGAGAGGAGCAGGGGGCAGAAGGAGACCCCGGAGACAGGACCCCCAGAGAGAGGAGCAGGGGCAGAGGAGACCCCGGAGACAGGACCCCCAGAGAGAGGAGTAGGGGCAGAGGAGACCCCGGAGACAGGACCCCCTGATAGAGGAGCAGGGAAATAAGGAGACCCCGGAGACAGGACCCCTAGAGAGAGGAGACCCCAGCCTGGGACTGTACCCGTACATCTGGGGCATGCAGAGACCCCACCTGGACCCCAGCACCCTCCTGCTGGTGAGTATCGCTGCTGTCAGTACATTGTACAATATATTGCTGCAGATTCTGTCAGGATGTGTCACTGGGAATGAAGGGGTTAAGTCAGAGGCCACTTCGGAGCGTCACCGCATGCGGCTCACCTGTGTGTACAGTAACGTGGAATATTAACTGGCCTGCAGAAAAGTAGGGGACACATGTGGAAGCGGGGGGGGCTATATGTGGAGACTGCAGGCAGGGGGGCTATATGTATAGGCTGCAGGCGGGGGGGGTATATGTGGAGGCTGCAGGCAGGGGGGGCTATATGTGGAGGCTGCAGGCAGGGGGGGCTATATGTGGAGGCTGCAGACGGGGGTATATGTGGAGGCTGCAGGCAGGGGGGGCTATATGTGGAGGCTGCAGGCAGGGGGGGGCTATATGTGGAGGCTGCAGGCAGGGGGGGCTATATGTGGAGGCTGCAGGCAGGGGGGGCTATATGTGGAGGCTGCAGGCAGGGGGGGGCTATATGTGGAGGCTGCAGGCAGGGGGGGCTATATGTGGAGGCTGCAGGCGGGGAGGCTATATGTGGAGGCTGCAGACGGGGGGTATCTGTGGAGGCTGCAGGCAGGGGGGGCTATATGTGGAGGCTGCAGGCAGGGGGGGTATATGTGGAGGCTGCAGGCAGGGAGGCTATATGTGGAGGCTGCAGGCAGGGGGGCTATATGTGGAGGCTGCAGGCAGGGGGGCTATATGTGGAGGCTGCAGGCAGGGGGGGCTATATGTGGAGGCTGCAGGCAGGGGGGGCTATATGTGGAGGCTGCAGGCAGGGGGGGCTATATGTGGAGGCTGCAGGCAGGGAGGCTATATGTGGAGGCTGCAGGCAGGGGGGGCTATATGTGGAGACTGCAGGCAGGGGGGCTATATGTGGAGGCTGCAGGCAGGGGGGGCTATATGTGGAGGCTGCAGGCAGGGAGGCTATATGTGGAGGCTGCAGGCAGGGGGGCTATATGTGGAGGCTGCAGGCAGGGGGGGCTATATGTGGAGGCTGCAGGCAGGGGGGCTATATGTGGAGGCTGCAGGCAGGGAGGCTATATGTGGAGGCTGCAGGCAGGGGGGGCTATATGTATAGGCTGCAGGCAGGGGGGGCTATATGTGGAGGCTGCAGGCAGGGGGGCTATATGTGGAGGCTGCAGGCAGGGGGGCTATATGTGGAGGCTGCAGGCAGGGGGGGGCTATATGTGGAGGCTGCAGGCAGGGGGGCTATATGTGGAGGCTGCAGGCAGGGGGGCTATATGTGGAGGCTGCAGGCAGGGGGGGCTATATGTGGAGGCTGCAGGCAGGGGGGGCTATATGTGGAGGCTGCAGGCAGGGGGGGCTATATGTGGAGGCTGCAGGCAGGGAGGCTATATGTGGAGGCTGCAGGCAGGGAGGCTATATGTGGAGGCTGCAGGCAGGGGGGGCTATATGTGGAGGCTGCAGGCAGGGAGGCTATATGTGGAGGCTGCAGGCAGGGGGGGCTATATGTGGAGGCTGCAGGCAGGGGGGCTATATGTGGAGGCTGCAGGCAGGGGGGGGGGGGTCCCTGTCACATCACTGATACTTCCCCTTGGATGCTGCAGGGAAGTGACTGAGTTTCCTCCTTCACATTCTGTAGCCCCTCCTCATTTCCCACTTTGCACATTGCTCATATCTGGCTTACACGTCTGCTCTAAATCTGCCCCAGCACTTGTGGCCTGTGAGGGTTAATACTTGGCTGGGACAGAACAGGCAGCAAGTCAGGACAGGATGGAGGAGGAATGTGTCAGCCCAATCCTCCTCATACACAGTCTCTTGTACCACTCAGCTCCTTTGCTCCTCCGTCAGCCTCTGCTTTCCTCCCCCCTGTCTGCTCCTCGGTCAGCCTCGGTCCCCCCTGTCTGCTCCTTGGTCAGCCTCGGTCGTCCCCCGTATGCTCCTCGGTCAGCCTCGGTCGTCCCCCGTCTGCTCCTCGGTCAGCCTCGGTCGTCCTCGGTCAGCCTCGGTCGTCCCCCGTCTGCTCCTCGGTCAGCCTCGGTCGTCCCCCGTCTGCTCCTCGGTCAGCCTCGGTCGTCCCCCGTCTGCTCCTCGGTCAGCCTCGGTCGTCCCCCGTCTGCTCTTCGGTCAGCCTCGGTCGTCCCCCGTCTGCTCCTCGGTCAGCCTCGGTCGTCCCCCGTCTGCTCCTCGGTCAGCCTCGGTCGTCCCCCCGTCTGCTCCTCGGTCAGCCTCGGTCGTCCCCCGTCTGCTCCTCGGTCAGCCTCGGTCGTCCCCCGTCTGCTCCTCGGTCAGCCTCGGTCGTCCCCCGTCTGCTCCTCGGTCAGCCTCGGTCGTCCCCCCGTCTGCTCCTCGGTCAGCCTCTGTCGTCCCCCGTCTGCTCCTCGGTCGTCCCCCCGTCTGCTCCTCGGTCAGCCTCGGTCGTCCCCCGTCTGCTCCTCGGTCAGCCTCGGTCGTCCCCCGTCTGCTCCTCGGTCGTCCCCCGTCTGCTCCTCGGTCGTCCCCCGTCTGCTCCTCGGTCAGCCTCGGTCGTCCCCCGTCTGCTCCTCGGTCAGCCTCGGTCGTCCCCCGTCTGCTCCTCGGTCAGCCTCGGTCGTCCCCCGTCTGCTCCTCGGTCAGCCTCGGTCGTCCCCCGTCTGCTCCTCGGTCAGCCTCGGTCGTCCCCCGTCTGCTCCTCGGTCAGCCTCGGTCGTCCCCCGTCTGCTCCTCGGTCAGCCTCGGTCGTCCCCCGTCTGCTCCTCGGTCAGCCTCGGTCGTCCCCCGTCTGCTCCTCGGTCAGCCTCGGTCGTCCCCCGTCTGCTCCTCGGTCAGCCTCGGTCGTCCCCCGTCTGCTCCTCGGTCAGCCTCGGTCGTCCCCCGTCTGCTCCTCGGTCAGCCTCGGTCGTCCCCCCGTCTGCTCCTCGGTCAGCCTCGGTCGTCCCCCGTCTGCTCCTCGGTCAGCCTCGGTCGTCCCCCGTCTGCTCCTCGGTCAGCCTCGGTCGTCCCCCGTCTGCTCCTCGGTCAGCCTCGGTCGTCCCCCGTCTGCTCCTCGGTCAGCCTCGGTCGTCCCCCGTCTGCTCCTCGGTCAGCCTCGGTTCCCCCCCCCCCTGTGCTCCTCGGTCAGCCTCGGTTCCCCCCCCCCTGTGCTCCTCGGTCAGCCTCGGTTCCCCCCCCCCTGTGCTCCTCGGTCAGCCTCGGTCCCCCCCCCCTGTGCTCCTCGGTCAGCCTCGGTTCCCCCCCCCTGTGCTCCTCGGTCAGCCTCGGTTCCCCCCCCCTGTGCTCCTCGGTCAGCCTCGGTTCCCCCCCCCCTGTGCTCCTCGGTCAGCCTGTGTCTCGGATGTTATTGTACAGGTCCATACATTAGTGCAACCATTAACACACAGAGGGCCCCGGCACACACACATCCCAGGGGCACACACACATCCCAGGGGCACGCAGAGGGCCCCGGCAAACACACATCCCAGGGGCACACAGAGGGCCCTGACACACACATCCCAGGGGCACGCAGAGGGCCACGGCACACACACATCCCAGGGGCACGCAGAGGGCCCCGGCACACACACATCCCAGGGGCACGCAGAGGGCCCCGGCACACACACATCCCAGGGGCACGCAGAGGGCCACGGCACACACACATCCCAGGGGCACACACACATCCCAGGGGCACGCAGAGGGCCCCGGCACACACACATCCCAGGGGCACGCAGAGGGCCCCGGCACACACACATCCCAGGGGCACGCAGAGGGCCCCGGCACACACACATCCCAGGGGCGCACACACATCCCAGGGGCACGCAGAGGGCTCCGGCACACACACATCCCAGGGGCACGCAGAGGGCCCCGACGCACACATCCCAGGGGCACGCAGAGGGCTCCGGCACACACACATCCCAGGGGCACGCAGAGGGCCCCGGCACACACATCCCAGGGGCACGCAGAGGGCTCCGGCACACACACATCCCAGGGGCACGCAGAGGGCCCCGGCGCACACATCCCAGGGGCACGCAGAGGGCCCTGGCGCACACATCCCAGGGGCATGCAGAGGGCCCCGGCGCACACATCCCAGGGGCACGCAGAGGGCCCTGACACACACATCCCAGGGGCACGCAGAGGGCCCCGGCACACACATCCCAGGGGCACGCAGAGGGCTCCGGCACACACACATCCCAGGGGCACGCAGAGGGCCCCGGCGCACACATCCCAGGGGCACGCAGAGGGCCCTGGCGCACACATCCCAGGGGCATGCAGAGGGCCCCGGCGCACACATCCCAGGGGCACACAGAGGGCCCCGACACACACATCCCAGGGGCACGCAGAGGGCCCCGGCACACACATCCCAGGGGCACGCAGAGGGCCCTGACACACACATCCCAGGGGCACGCAGAGGGCCCCGGCACACACATCCCAGGGGCACGCAGAGGGCCCCGGCACATACACATCCCAGGGGCACGCACACATCCCAGGGGCACGCAGAGGGCCCTGACACACACATCCCAGGGGCACGCAGAGGGCCCCGGCGCACACACATCCCAGGGGCGCACACACATCCCAGGGGCACGCAGAGGGCCCCGGCACATACACATCCCAGGGGCGCACACACATCCCAGGGGCGCACACACATCCCAGGGGCACGCAGAGGGCCCCGGCACACACACATCCCAGGGGCACACACACATCCCAGGGGCGCGCACACACATCCCAGGGGCGCACACACATCCCAGGGGCGCACAGAGGGCCCCGGCACATACACATCCGCCCTCCTGTCACAGCTTGCAGAGCTGGCACAGGGTCTGAGGATGCGGCATCTCTTAATCATAGGGCGCAGCAAAGAGATACTGGGCCTGGCATCATGTGGGGACAGAAAGTATCAGAGTGAGGTGTGACTAACAGAGGAACTGTGGCCCCCAGGGAAGGAGCCCGACAATCTGTGACTCAGCATAATGTGACCTCATTCTGAATGGAACCGACTCATAATGGCTCCTAGATAAGGATTCCCCCCCCCCCCCAATAGTGGGTCCAGGAAGTGCTACATGGCAAATTCAGATCTGCTGCATCTCTCTTGCTCTCTATTGGCAGTGGCTGTAGGACAGATGTAGCAGTGCTGGAGTCGCTCCACGTTGCCTCTCTCTTACTTCATACACACAGATGTTGAGCAGATGGGAGAGAAATGTTAAACTGCAGCCAAGACAAACAGTGTGTGTGTGGGGGCTGGGGGGTTTGCATGGCAGCTTCTTCATGCCCTCCTGGCAGGGCGAGGGTTAAGAGTATGGCTGCTGGAGGTGTGGGCCCTGGAGCCCTGTCCACATAGCCTGGGGCTGCATTCTGTGAGGCTCGTGTCTCTGCTTGCTCCCTGCGGGGAGGGGGGCTACTCCAGCCTTGTCTCATGCCTCAGGGTATGGATTGTGCTTGCTGCGCCCCCTCCCCATTGCTGTCGGGCGTGTGCCAGGGATTTGGGGAGTGCTGTAGCCCACTCAGCCGCTGCCAAAACCAGCTCCATCATTTCGTGTTTCAGCTCGTCTCCCGCCTGAATAAGTCTGCGCTGAGCGTCTACGTGGAGGGCGTAGGAGGCGGCCATAATAATACATTGTCAGGGCGAAGGCTACATGGTAATAGGGGTATAGCCGTCACTATGGGGGCAAGGTGGCCATTATTGGGGGTGAAGCAGTTTTTGCAGGGGGATATCAGAAGGGATGAAGGCCATTAGTGGGGGGAGCAGTCTGTGACTATTTGGGGTCACTGCAGGGTTACGTTATCCTCACCCCATTTTCTCTCTCTTCACAGCAGCGCCTGAAGGTTTCCGGATCGGCAGGGTCTGAGCAGATGGATTGCATGCTCCGTGTGTTGCAGGACCTGAAACGCTCGTCCCCCGCTCCTTCTGAGGAATCTTCTGCTCCTCCTGCTCGCTGTCCTCTGAAACGCGACATCCGTTCTTCGCATCGCACTTCGGACTTGTCTGAGGCAGATTCTGCCTGCTGCGTGGATCTGTCCAGTGATGTCTCTCCAGTGAGCTGCGGCCAGCGCGGTCTAGAGTGGGACTCCGGCTACTCAGAGGTATCGGGGAGCTCCCTGCGGGGTGAGGATGAGGAGGATGATATGGAAGATGAAGAACAGGTGGCGCCCCCTCCAGTCCTGCGCAGACACATCCAGCCGCCATGTTCACGGCTGAGCTCAGGGGGGCTGCTGCGCTCTCGCCAGGGGAGAATCCGCCCTAAATCCACCTCAGACATTTGCCTGGAGCAGTGGGGGGGCATTGGCGTGGGGGGCGACTCCCAGGACTGGACGGGGTGTCTGCTGTCCCAGAGTCGGAGCCGACAGCCGCTCGTTCTGGGGGACAATAGCTTTGCGGATCTGGTAAAACAATGGATGGACTTACCAGAAAATGGAGATGAGGACGAGCGACGGACACGCTGGTTACACAAGCCGCACGGCTTCCTGGTCAGCCTGTCTGGTAACGTGAAGAAACGCCTGGGAAACATTTCACGGACGCGCGGACGCCCTGAACAAGAGGCCATGAAACGTTTATCCTGCCCCCAGCTGGGCTGCCGGCCGCTCTCCCCCTATTACCACCAATCCCTGTCAGACATTGCGGAGGTGTCGTCAGGCCTCTTACATTGCCGCAGCCGGCAGCCAATCATATGCAGTAATGGACTCTTCTAGCCTGGCGGCGGCGACAACTTCATGTGTACAGAATTATTATTATTGTATTTTTGTAATATTTTTATATTAAACCTTTTATATTGTATAATGTATAATATTATTGTATAATAATGCCGCGCTGGTATGTGCTGTGACTGCTCTGTTACAATGTGTTAGTCTGGATTCCCCGCTGGTGACCTCAATGTCTACGACACGCTGGTGGACAGTATGTGCCGTGACTGCTCTGTTACAGAAGATTGTCTAGACTGTATACATTGTAACAATCCTTCAGCTGTGAGAAATACACGGCCAGTCACTGAGGCAGAGCTGTTCAGAGTGCGCAGCGACAAATGGTCCTTGTGTTGAGCTTGGGGAGGGGGCTCCATGTGCTGTCTCCACAGGACATCTCCGCCATCAGACCCCTCTCTTGTTATGTAAATGTAAGGGTCCATGTGCTGTCACCTTCGGAGGAGGGGACACAGATGGTTGTGAGGGGGGGGGGGACAGTCAACATGTCATCAGTGTACAGTGCGATCAGCGGATCTTCCATCGGCCATGTTGACTGTCGGTATGTCTGTGATGTATACACTACAAGCGGTCAGTCAGTATGGACACCACTTGCCGATACATAGTGCCCTGTCCTCGTGATGTCACATGACCCTGTAGAGCAGCCCCCGATCCAAGAGGAACTGACAATGACTGGACATGAGCTGACCGATCACCACCGCCATTCGCACTAAGAGAGTCCAGTATTGGGATCTGTTCACACAGGAATGAACAGCGACAATATCAGAAGTCATTTACATTATACAATAATGACAAGGGGGTTTAAGATAATCCCCTCACCCTACATAGTTTCCATGACAACATGTGTGCGTCTGCTCCTCAAGATAAAACAAAGGGTTAACTCACAGTGAAAGCAAAAACCTCATGAACCGAAGAGGTGTCACTAACACAATGTAACAAACCAACAGATGCGGAGAGTTCCGAGAACAATAACATGGTAAAAGGCAAACAGCGCCAGGGAGGCACCCAGCTTTCCTGCTGTACAGATATGACTGCAGCTACGGTGGACTATACGGCTGTTACAGGATTAGTCACCCAGATCCCCCATATCACACCCTGGCATGTAACCGCCGATCCCCCATATCACACCCCGACATGTAACCGCCGATCCCCCATATCACACCCCGGCATGTAACCGCCGATCCCCCATATCACACCCCGACATGTAACCGCCGATCCCCCATATCACACCCCGACATGTAACCGCCGATCCCCCATATCACACCCCGACATGTAACCGCCGATCCCCCATATCACACCCGGTATGTAACCGCCGATCCCCCATATCACACCCCCGACATGTAACCGCCGATCCCCCATATCACACCCCGACATGTAACCGCCGATCCCCCATATCACACCCCGACATGTAACCGCCGATCCCCCATATCACACCCCGGCATGTAACCGCCGATCCCCCATATCACACCCCGACATGTAACCGCCGATCCCCCATATCACACCCCGGCATGTAACCGCCGATCCCCCATATCACACCCCGGCATGTAACCGCCGATCCCCCATATCACACCCCGACATGTAACCGCCGATCCCCCATATCACACCACGACATGTAACCGCCGATCCCCCATATCACACCCCGACATGTAACCGCCGATCCCCCATATCACACCACGACATGTAACCGCCAATCCCCCATATCACACCTCGGCATGTAACCGCCGATCCCCCATATCACACCCCGACATGTAACCGCCGATCCCCCATATCACACCCCGACATGTAACCGCCGATCCCCCATATCACACCACTACATGTAACCGCCGATCCCCCATATCACACCCCCGGCATGTAACCGCCGATCCCCCATATCACACCCCGGCATGTAAAGGCCGATCCCCCATATCACACCCCGACATGTAACCGCCGATCCCCCATATCACACCCCCGACATGTAACCGCCGATCCCCCATATCACACCCCGGCATGTAAGCGCCGATCCCCCATATCACACCCCGGCATGTAAGCGCCCGATCCCCCATATCACACCCCGGCATGTAACCGCCGATCCCCCATATCACACCCCGGCATGTAACCGCCGATCCCCCATATCACACCCCGACATGTAAAGGCCGATCCCCCATATCACACCCCGGCATGTAACCGCCGATCCCCCATATCACACCCCGACATGTAACCGCCGATCCCCCATATCACACCCCGACATGTAACCGCCGATCCCCCATATCACACCACGACATGTAACCGCCGATCCCCCATATCACACCCCCGGCATGTAACCGCCGATCCCCCATATCACACCACGACATGTAACCGCCCGATCCCCCATATCACACCCCGGCATGTAACCGCCGATCCCCCATATCACACCCCGACATGTAACCGCCGATCCCCCATATCACACCCCGGCATGTAAGCGCCGATCCCCCATATCACACCCCGACATGTAACCGCCGATCCCCCATATCACACCACGACATGTAACCGCCGATCCCCCATATCACACCCCGACATGTAACCGCCGATCCCCCATATCACACCCCGGCATGTAAGCGCCCGATCCCCCATATCACACCCCCGGCATGTAACCGCCGATCCCCCATATCACACCCCGACATGTAACCGCCGATCCCCCATATCACACCCCGGCATGTAACCGCCGATCCCCCATATCACACCCCGACATGTAACCGCCCGATCCCCCATATCACACCCCGACATGTAACCGCCGATCCCCCATATCACACCACGACATGTAACCGCCCGATCCCCCATATCACACCCCCGACATGTAACCGCCGATCCCCCATATCACACCCCGACATGTAACCGCCCGATCCCCCATATCACACCCCCGGCATGTAAGCGCCGATCCCCCATATCACACCCCGGCATGTAACCGCCCGATCCCCCATATCACACCCCGACATGTAACCGCCGATCCCCCCATATCACACCCCGGCATGTAACCGCCGATCCCCCATATCACACCCCGACATGTAACCGCCGATCCCCCATATCACACCCCGGCATGTAACCGCCGATCCCCCATATCACACCCCGACATGTAACCGCCGATCCCCCATATCACACCCCGGCATGTAACCGCCGATCCCCCATATCACACCACGACATGTAACCGCCGATCCCCCATATCACACCCCGACATGTAACCGCCGATCCCCCATATCACACCCCGACATGTAACCGCCGATCCCCCATATCACACCCCGGCATGTAACCGCCGATCCCCCATATCACACCCCGACATGTAACCGCCGATCCCCCATATCACACCCCGACATGTAACCGCCAATCCCCCATATCACACCCCCGGCATGTAACCGCCGATCCCCCATATCACACCCCGACATGTAACCGCCGATCCCCCATATCACACCCCGGCATGTAACCGCCGATCCCCCATATCACACCCCGACATGTAACCGCCGATCCCCCATATCACACCACGACATGTAACCGCCGATCCCCCATTTCACACCCCGGCATGTAATCGCCGATCCCCCATATCACACCACGACATGTAACCGCCGATCCCCCATATCACACCACTACATGTAACCGCCGATCCCCCATATCACACCCCGACATGTAACCGCCGATCCCCCATATCACACCACAACATACACCCACTGATCCTCCATTATCATACTGCGACATATACCCACCAATACCCCATAGTGTACCTAGACACATAGCCACTGATCCCTCATTTTACACCCCGTCATATGCACTGAACCCCAATCTTAGGCCCCGACATACACCCACTGATCTTCCATGTTATACCCTGACATATACCTACCAGATATATAATGCAGGATTGCCTGATGAGGTGTAAGGGGTTAATAATCTGAGAGCTCCAGACACATTGAAGAATTTGAGTGTTCACACCTCACAAGGCCTGGACTATATCTACTATAATTAGGAACAATTACACCCAACATCCTGCTGCAAAGAGGTGATTAACCCTTCTGACAAGATGCAAGATAAGAACAACACAGCCTGTACATCATATATGAGAGGTTGTCACAGCCCCGCCCCCTGTTACTGACATCACTGATATAATGACATGTGATCAGACATGAGATCCGCACACCTTATACTACAGTACAGCTATTCATCTATTACTACTGACAACCAGCTGTATATATCATGTGTGAGAGGTTGTCACAGCCCCGCCCCCTGTTACTGACATCACTGATATAATGACATGTGATCAGACCTGAGATCCGCACACCTTATACTACAGTACAGCTATTCATCTATTACTACTGACACCCAGCTGTATATATCATGTGTGAGAGGTTGTCACAGCCCCGCCCCCTGTTACTGACATCACTGATATAATATAATGACATGTGATCAGACATTAGATCCGCACACCTTATACTACAGTACAGCTATTCATCTATTACTACTGACAACCAGCTGTATATATCATGTGTGAGAGGTTGTCACAGCCCCGCCCCCTGTTACTGACATCACTGATATAATATAATGACATGTGATCAGACATGAGATCCGCACACCTTATACTACAGTACAGCTATTCATCTATTACTACTGACACCCAGCTGTATATATCATGTGTGAGAGGTTGTCACAGCCCCGCCCCCTGTTACTGACATCACTGATATAATGACATGTGATCAGACATGAGATCCGCACCTTATACTACAGTACAGCTATTCATCTATTACTACTGACAACCAGCTGTATATATCATGTCTGAGAGGTTGTCACAGCCCCGCCCCCTGTTACTGACATCACTGATATAATGACATGTGATCAGACATGAGATCCGCACACCTTATACTACAGTACAGCTATTCATCTATTACTACTGACACCCAGCTGTATATATCATGTGTGAGAGGTTGTCACAGCCCCGCCCCCTGTTACTGACATCACTGATATAATGACATGTGATCAGACATGAGATCCGCACACCTTATACTACAGTACAGCTATTCATCTATTACTACTGACAACCAGCTGTATATATCATGTGTGAGAGGTTGTCACAGCTCCGCCTCCTGTTACTGACATCACTGATATAATGACATGTGATCAGACATGAGATCCGCACACCTTATACTACAGTACAGCTATTCATCTATTACTACTGACACCCAGCTGTATATATCATGTGTGAGAGGTTGTCACAGCCCCGCCCCCTGTTACTGACATCACTGATATAATGACATGTGATCAGACATGAGATCCGCACACCTTATACTACAGTACAGCTATTCATCTATTACTACTGACACCCAGCTGTATATATCATGTCTGAGAGGGTGTCACAGCCCCGCCCCCTGTTACTGACATCACTGATATAATGATATGTGATCAGACATGAGATCCGCACACCTTATACTACAGTACAGCTATTCATCTATTACTACTGACAACCAGCTGTATATATCATGTGTGAGAGGTTGTCACAGCCCCGCCCCCTGTCACTGACATCACTGATATAATGACATGTGATCAGACATGAGATCCGCACACCTTATACTACAGTACAGCTATTCATCTATTACTACTGACACCCAGCCTGTATATATCATGTGTGAGAGGTTGTCACAGCCCCGCCCCCTGTTACTGACATCACTGATATAATGACATGTGATCAGACATGAGATCCGCACACCTTATACTACAGTACAGCTATTCATCTATTACTACTGACAACCAGCTGTATATATCATGTCTGAGAGGTTGTCACAGCCCCGCCTCCTGTTACTGACATCACTGATATACTAGGTTGTATACAATATCAGTATAGGATGATAATTTCATTAGACTTATTACAGGATTTTGCTATCCGGCCATGACAGTGGAGGGTCAGTTGATCTCTCTGGGTCACTGAAGCTTCATCACATGGTGAAAGGTTTTAATACTTCCTAAGACCTCCTGCAGCTGTGGTAGCGGCCGATGTTGGTGATAGTTTCTCTAGCCATGGCTATTCCTGAACAACTAACAGAGAACTCGCTGCTGCCCCCAGTGTGAACAGAACCAGACACATGGAAAAATATTGACTTAAGATTCCAGTAAGAGAAGCAAGACATTTACTGAGCTAAGAAAACTCCAAGGTCTAAAGAAGACAAGAGTCCAGCCAAAGGTGCACAATCTGACTACACTGAGGGGTCAACAACCACCCCTTCCCCCACATCCACTGGCACCCCTCTCATATGCAGCATGTTGGAGCTGCTCCATTCTGAGTTACATCCTGTATTATACTCCAGAGCTGCGCTCACTATTCTGCTGGTGCAGTCACTGTGTACATACATTACATTACTTATCCTGTATTATACTCCAGAGCTGCGCTCACTATTCTGCTGGTGCAGTCACTGTGTACATACATTACATTACTTATCCTGTATTATACTCCAGAGCTGCGCTCACTATTCTGCTGGTACAGTCACTGTGTACATACATTACATTACTTATTCTGTATTATACTTCAGAGCTGCGCTCACTATTCTGCTGGTACAGTCACTGTGTACATACATTACATTACTTATCCTGTATTATACTTCAGAGCTGCGCTCACTATTCTGCTGGTACAGTCACTGTGTACATACATTACATTACTTATCCTGTACTGATCCTGAGTTACATACTGTATTATACTCCAGAGCTGCGCTCACTGTTCTGCTGGTACAGTCACTGTGTACATACATTACATTACTTATCCTGTATTATACTCCAGAGCTGCGCTCACTATTCTGCTGGTACAGTCACTGTGTACATACATTACATTACTTATCCTGTATTATACTTCAGAGCTGCGCTCACTATTCTGCTGGTACAGTCACTGTGTACATACATTACATTACTTATCCTGTACTGATCCTGAGTTACATCCTGTATTATACTCCAGAGCTGCGCTCACTATTCTGCTGGTACAGTCACTGTGTACATACATTACATTACTTATCCTGTATTATACTTCAGAGCTGCACTCACTATTCTGCTGGTACAGTCACTGTGTACATACATTACATTACTTATCCTGTATTATACTCCAGAGCTGTGCTCACTATTCTGCTGGTACAGTCACTGTGTACATACATTACATTACTTATCCTGTACTGATCCTGAGTTACATCCTGTATTATACTCCAGAGCTGCACTCACTATTCTGCTGGTACAGTCACTGTGTACATACATTACATTACTTATCCTGTATTATACTCCAGAGCTGCGCTCACTATTCTGCTGGTGCAGTCACTGTGTACATACATTACATTACTTATCCAGTACTGATCCTGAGTTACATCCTGTATTATACTCCAGATCTGCGCTCACTATTCTGCTGGTACAGTCACTGTGTACATACATTACATTACTTATCCTGTATTATACTCCAGAGCTGCGCTCACTATTCTGCTGGTACAGTCACTGTGTACATACATTACATTACTTATCCTGTACTGATCCTGAGTTACATCCTGTATTATACTCCAGAGCTGCGCTCACTATTCTGCTGGTACAGTCACTGTGTATATACATTACATTACTTATCCTGTACTGATCCTGAGTTACATCCTGTATTATACTCCAGAGCTGCGCTCACTATTCTGCTGGTGCAGTCACTGTGTACATACATTACATTATTATCCTGTACTGACCCTGAGTTACATCCTGTATTATACTCCAGAGCTGCGCTCACTATTCTGCTGGTACAGTCACTGTGTACATACATTACATTACTTATCCTGTATTATACTCCAGAGCTGCGCTCACTATTCTGCTGGTGCAGTCACTGTGTACATACATTACATTACTTATCCTGTATTATACTCCAGAGCTGCGCTCACTATTCTGCTGGTGCAGTCACTGTGTACATACATTACATTACTTATCCTGTATTATACTCCAGAGCTGCGCTCACTATTCTGCTGGTGCAGTCATTGTGTACATACATTACATTACTTATCCTGTACTGATCCTGAGTTACATCCTGTATTATTCTCCAGAGCTGCGCTCACTATTATGCTGGTACAGTCACTGTGTACATATATTACATTACTTATCCTGTACTGATCCTGAGTTATATCCTGTATTATACTCCAGAGCTGCGCTCACTATTCTGCTGGTACAGTCACTGTGTACATATATTACATTACTTATCCTGTACTGATCCTGAGTTACATCCTGTATTATACTCCAGAGCTGCGCTCACTATTCTGCTGGTACAGTCACTGTGTACATACATTACATTACTTATCCTGTATTATACTCCAGAGCTGCGCTCACTATTCTGCTGGTACAGTCACTGTGTACATACATTACATTACTTATCCTGTATTATACTCCAGAGCTGCGCTCACTATTCTGCTGGTACAGTCACTGTGTACATACATTACATTACTTATCCTGTATTATACTCCAGAGCTGCGCTCACTATTCTGCTGGTACACTGCTGGTGTACATACATTGTATGGTTGTATTATATACTGAATGGCGGTTAGTGTTCTGTATGGCTGTATTATTAGTACACTATATGTTGCTATTATAATACTGTATTGTGGGAGTATTGGTGTACTGTATGACTGTATGGGACAGACCCCTGCATTTAATCAGCTACTCCATCATGGCGGCTGCTGAGCTGGAGCGGTGGCAGAGGCTTCTCAGTGTCACCAGGGAGGGTTAGGGAGCAGTGACTGGGAAACCATCAGGGGGCAATAATTTACAGGCAGAAACCAAACATGGAAACTCAGCTCTGCTAGAAGAGGCGCGAAATTCAATTACTGAGCCCCTGAGTGAAGCACAAACCGTAAATCATGGCGAAAGGAATCCTTCACGTAAATGTGAGCGGGGTTACTAATGGACGTCACAGAGTCAGAGTGGTTTATGAAAGTGCGAGCTTATGTAATACTGCAATGCTACTGCCCAGTATCCACACGGTGCTAAGATGGAGAGTTCTGCTTCTACAAGCTGCAGTCAGGACGGGAAATATGGCCGACACATGGAATGTATTTCATACTCTACTGTACACTGTGACAGAGCCCTAACTGCTGATAACATATAGTAATAGATTGTATTCCCCTGTCCTACAGTCGGCCTCTCCTCTCCTGACATGGCTGATAACAGATAGTAATAGATTGTATTCCCCTGTCCTACAGTCGGCCTCTCCTCTCCTGACGTGGCTGATAACAGATAGTAATAGATTGTATTCCCCTGTCCTACAGTCGGCCTCTCCCCTCCTGACGTGGCTGATAACAGATAGTAATAGATTGTATTCCCCTGTCCTACAGTCGGCCTCTCCTCTCCTGACATGGCTGATAACAGATAGTAATAGATTGTATTCCCCTGTCCTACAGTCGGCCTCTCCCCTCCTGACGTGGCTGATAACAGATAGTAATAGATTGTATTCCCCTGTCCTACAGTCGGCCTCTCCTCTCCTGACATGGCTGATAACAGATAGTAATAGATTGTATTCCCCTGTCCTACAGTCGGCCTCTCTCCTCCTGACGTGGCTGATAACAGATAGTAATAGATTGTATTCCCCTGTCCTACAGTCGGCCTCTCCCCTCCTGACATGGCTGATAACAGATAGTAATAGATTGTATTCCCCTGTCCTACAGTCGGCCTCTCCTCTCCTGACATGGCTGATAACAGATAGTAATAGATTGTATTCCCCTGTCCTACAGTCGGCCTCTCCCCCCTGACGTGGCTGATAACAGATAGTAATAGATTGTATTCCCCTGTCCTACAGTCGGCCTCTCCTCTCCTGACGTGGCTGATAACAGATAGTAATAGATTGTATTCCACTGTCCTACAGTCGGCCTCTCCCCTCCTGACATGGCTGATAACAGATAGTAATAGATTGTATTCCCCTGTCCTACAGTCGGCCTCTCCTCTCCTGACATGGCTGATAACAGATAGTAATAGATTGTATTCCCCTGTCCTACAGTCGGCCTCTCCTCTCCTGACATGGCTGATAACAGATAGTAATAGATTGTATTCTCCTGTCCTACAGTCGGCCTCTCCTCTCCTGACATGGCTGATAACAGATAGTAATAGATTGTATTCCCCTGTCCTACAGTCGGCCTCTCCCCTCCTGACGTGGCTGATAACAGATAGTAATAGATTGTATTTCCCTGTCCTACAGTCGGCCTCTCCCCTCCTGACACGGCTGATAACAGATAGTAATAGATTGTAGTCCCCTGTCCTACAGTCGGCCTCTCCTCTCCTGACATGGCTGATAACAGATAGTAATAGATTGTATTCCCCTGTTCTACAGTCGGCCTCTCCCCTCCTGACGTGGCTGATAACAGATAGTAATAGATTGTATTCCCCTGTCCTACAGTCGGCCTCTCCTCTCCTGACATGGCTGATAACAGATAGTAATAGATTGTATTTCCCTGTCCTACAGTCGGCCTCTCCTCTCCTGACATGGCTGATAACAGATAGTAATAGATTGTATTCCCCTGTCCTACAGTCGGCCTCTCCTCTTCTGACATGGCTGATAACAGATAGTAATAGATTGTATTCCCCTGTCCTACAGTCGGCCTCTCCTCTCCTGACGTGGCTGAGAACAGATAGTAATAGATTGTATTTGCCTGTCCAGGCTGTCGGCTCATGTTGTGTACTGCACTGTAGAATATGTTGCTGCTATATATATATACTAGAGGAAGGACCCGGCTTCGCACGGGTATATTTCATTTTTTGTTTGTGTAGTGACCCCATAAGAATTGGCCAGTTTTGCACTTGACATCCAGTATGGCAGTTCAGTATAGGTACAGTCTATTTATGGCTGTGTTGCTATGGAAACCTGGTAAATGAAATGTGAACTTATATTGGCTGATGCACGTGATATGACTGAATATTTAAGGACCTGCGAACTGCTATTGACTCATACAGGTCATAAATAGCTTGGTTGCTATGGAAACCTGGTGTAAAGCTGTGTGTATGTCAAGACTGAACCTGCGATTTTCCATTGGTCCGTAAGTGTCATGCGATCATGTGCATCTCAGTTTGGATATCAGTGAAAAACCTGCGATCGGTTGTTATGTAAAACCTGGAGTAAAGCTGTGTGTATGTGACCTTGTGTAACAGTGTCATCCACAGCGCCCTGCCCCTTTAAAGCTGACCTACAGCAGTGAAGAAAAATGGCTGGGTTGTTATTGAAACCTGGAGTGCAGCTGTGTGCATGTGGCTGACAATGCTTTGTCAGATTGGAGACGGGCTTGGGTCTGCTGGGGAGTTTCAGCAGCTCGCTGTTGTCTGTAACATACCTTATCAGATTGGAGACGGGCTTGGGTCTGCTGAGAGTTTTCATTAGCTTGAGCAGCAGCCATGCGTTTTGCTGCAGGGGGCATGAATAGTTTAAAAAACGTTTCAATTTATAAGAATGCTGAAATCCAGTATGGCAGTCCAGTCAGTGGCGTAAATACTGGTTTAGCAGTGGTAGCGGCTGCCACAGGGCCCGGGACATTAGGGGACCCGGCGGGCCTCTGATGTTTTGTTTTTTTTAACACCAGCAGGTAACGGGCCCTATTCACTTACCGATCCCCACTCCTGCTCACGGCCGCCTGCACTTCACCTTCTGCGGGGATTAGTAAGTAAGGCCTGTGGGCCGTGAACCCCACAAACACTGCTATCATTATACTCTGGGGTCTTTTCAGCAGGCTTCGGGCCTCCTTGGTGGCGTCCCAGATGTCGGTGGGCCAGTCCGACGTCATTATGCGTTGCGATACATGCCTGGCTCACGTGACATCTGGTCCAACATTGAAGAAGTAGCGGTAAGTGCGCATAATACTATATGAAGGAGCCACTATGATACTGTGTGCAGGGGCCACTATGGGGCAGAATACTGTGTGCAAGGGCCACTAGGGGGCCTAATAGTGTGTGCAGGAATGCAGTTTGTGTGCGTGGGGGGGGGTTGCTGGGGGGGGGGGTCCCATGTCAAATGTTCGCCTTGGGGCCCTGCCATTGCTAGTTACGCCACTGAGTCCATTATAGGTACAGTCTATTTATGGCTATGTTGTTATGGAAACCTGGTAAATTAAATGTGAACTTATATTGGCTGATACACGTGATATGACTGAATATTTAAGGTCCTGTGAACTGCTATTCACTAATACAGGTCATACATAGCTTGGTTGCTATGGAAACCTGTGTGCCTGAGGAGAGTAAGCGCCTGCGAGCTGTTATTGGCTGATAAGGGACATGTGACCGTGTGTATGGCAGTTGGAATATGAGTGAAAGACTTGCAGGCTTGTATAGACTAATGCTGGTCATTTTTTGGGAATACTGTATCTCAGGAACGGTACGTCCAAGAGAGCTGAGACCCAGTCTATAATAATCCCGGACACCTGATCTACCTGTGTGCCAAATTTGGTGAGAATCGGTCCAGTCGTTTGGTCGCGCATAAAGAACAGACAGACAGACAGGAACTCATTTTTATATATATATAAGAGATATATATTATAATACTCCATGTAATATGTAGTGATGGGAGGGGGGTTCTGTTGTATGAGCCTGGGAGGCTGTGGGAACAAGGCGCAGGATTTTGGCGATTTTCCCAGCTGTGAGGCGAGAGGTCATTGGGAGCAGGAAGTGGGAATGTAAGCAGCGGAGTCTGGAGTTGGTATATAGGCGGCTGCTGGACGTATACAGTTTACTCTACACCCTCCGCAGCCAGACACGCAGCCCCTGTGTTTATTTGCAGGATAGGGGGGTCTCTATGGGGGGAACTGGACACACACAGAGTTGTATATAACACCCTAATTTATTAGTATTATATTCTGGGGGTTACCCCCGGCCTGGATACTGTGTAAACAAGGTGAAACAAATGGAGGGAGGTGGCGAAGGCTGCCAAGATGTCCGCACATGGGGCGGGCACATGCTATACATTCAGCAGCTCTAGAGAGGGCAGGGTGATACGGGGTGCTTCATACTGGAATGGAGTCCTGGAATGGAGGTCTATTCTCTATAGTGAGGAGTCCTGGAATGGAGGTCTATTCTCTATAGTGATGTATCCTGGAATGGAGGTCTATCCTCTATAGTGATGTGTCCTGGAATGGAGGTCTATCCTCTATAGTGATGAGTCCTGGAATGGAGGTCTATCCTCTATAGTGATGTGTCCTGGAATGGAGGTCTATCCTCTATAGTGATGTGTCCTGGAATGGAGGTCTATTCTCTATAGTGAGGAGTCCTGGAATGGAGGTCTATTCTCTATAGTGATGTATCCTGGAATGGAGGTCTATCCTCTATAGTGATGTATCCTGGAATGGAGGTCTATCCTCTATAGTGAGGAGTCCTGGAATGGAGGTCTATCCTCTTCAGTGAGGAGTCCTGGAATGGAGGTCTATCCTCTATAGTGATGTATCCTGGAATGGAGGTCTATCCTCTATAGTGATGTATCCTGGAATGGAGGTCTATCCTCTATAGTGATGTGTCCAGGAATGGAGGTCTATCCTCTATAGTGAGGAGTCCTGGAATGGAGGTCTATCCTCTATAGTGAGGAGTCCTGGAATGGAGGTCTATCCTCTATAGTGATGTATCCTGGAATGGAGGTCTATCCTCTATAGTGATGTGTCCTGGAATGGAGGTCTATCCTCTATAGTGAGGAGTCCTGGAATGGAGGTCTATCCTCTATAGTGAGGAGTCCTGGAATGGAGGTCTATCCTCTATAGTGATGTGTCCTGGAATGGAGGTCTATCCTCTATAGTGAGGAGTCCTGGAATGGAGGTCTATCCTCTATAGTGAGGAGTCCTGGAATGGAGGTCTATCCTCTATAGTGATGTGTCCTGGAATGGAGATCTATCCTCTATAGTGATGTGTCCTGGAATGGAGGTCTATCCTCTATAGTGATGTATCCTGGAATGGAGGTCTATCCTCTATAGTGATGTGTCCTGGAATGGAGGTCTATCCTCTATAGTGAGGAGTCCTGGAATGGAGGTCTATCCTCTATAGTGAGGAGTCCTGGAATGGAGGTCTATCCTCTATAGTGATGTATCCTGGAATGGAGGTCTATCCTCTATAGTGATGTATCCTGGAATGGAGGTCTATCCTTTTCAGTGATGTGTCCCACTTTTGTCTCGGACACAATAATAGCCAGAGATTGATCTGGAGATCATGTGGACCACGCCATGGAGAATCCATCACAAGAGAACATCACACTGGTCCTACTCCGAAGATTTTGGTGTGTGCTGGTATAACGTAGTCTCTAGTCTACATTTCAGATGCACAGCCCAGCTTTGCATTGCCTTGCTGATGGAACCAGTGGTGGTTCGTTTTTCAACAGGAAAACCCCAGGCTCCATGTTACTAGTGTTAGTGTGAGTAGCTTAAGCTTGTTATACCATGGCCTACATCGTCTCCAGACATCTCACATAGAGCACATCTGGGACATCATCGGTCGGCCATTGTAACGGGACTGGCCTATCATTTACATATCAATAACATGTCTATCCATCCTGTGATCTCCAGAAATATTCTGGATTTTTGGACATCATAGAGCCAGGAAGACAGAACATTCCCTGGAGTCCAAATAACACCCAGAGTGAGTTTGCAGTCACTGGCAGCCATGAGTGTAGCGTGACCAGCGCTGCATGGCATATAGGGGGCACACGAGGAAGAACCCCAGTGATCAGACATCCAAAGTAAGTAATCATCAGTCATGTGACAGGGCGGGGATGCTGTAATGGTATCCATAATATCTCAGCTTATAGATAGTGACACAAATAGTCCCAATATCAGCACTTCCTGCCCGCAACTAACACAAACAGTACATAATGCAGCGCTGCACCTGATCCTGCTCTTCCTGCGTCTCATTTCCTCTTCCTGTCTTTATCCTGAAATAGAAAACAACAAGATCAACATCATCAGTAACCAGCCTGTATATATCATGTGTGAGAGGTTGTCACAGCCCCACCCCCTGTTACTGACATCACTGATATAATGACATGTGATCAGACATGAGATCCGCACACCTTATACTACAGTACAGCTATTCATCTATTACTACTGACAACCAGCTGTATATATCATGTGTGAGAGGTTGTCACAGCCCCGCCCCCTGTTACTGACATCACTGATATAATGACATGTGATCAGACATGAGATCCGCACCTTATACTACAGTACAGCTATTCATCTATTACTACTGACACCCAGCTGTATATATCATGTGTGAGAGGTTGTCACAGCTCCGCCCCCTGTTACTGACATCACTGATATAATATAATGACATGTGATCAGACATGAGATCCGCACCTTATACTACAGTACAGCTATTCATCTATTACTACTGACACCCAGCTGTATATATCATGTCTGAGAGGTTGTCACAGCCCCCGCCCCCTGTTACTGACATCACTGATATAATATAATGACATGTGATCAGACATGAGATCCGCACCTTATACTACAGTACAGCTATTCATCTATTACTACTGACACCCAGCTGTATATATCATGTCTGAGAGGTTGTCACAGCTCCGCCCCCTGTTACTGACATACTAGTAATATAATGATATGATGTAATATATTTGGATGTTGTACATTATTACAGATCTCCTCCCACTGCGGCTGACATCACATAGGGGGTAGTTCTGTCCTTCCCGCTTGTTCACACTGCGGCGCCTCTAGCTGGATTCGGGCCCCCTCCCTGCAGAGGGTCTGAGAGTTGAGGCAGGAAGCCGGGGTCAGGGAAGGAGCCCTGAGGAAGTGAGAGGAATAAATCAGGGGCTGTGGGTGCAGGAGGAGGAGGAGGGGGTTCCTGAGGAAGTGTGAGAGGGGAGCAGATTTCCTGCAGGGAGACCTCTGATAAGAGTTAACCCTTTCACTAACAGCTACAGGCAGCCAATGGCCCTTTAAGGGTCCGTCCCTGGCAGATGAAGGGGCTCATTATGGCCACTCTGTAGTGGGACGCTCACCCCAGGGTATATACACTGATCACACACAGCACAGAGGCTGACACCCTGCTTACTTGCTCATATAGCTGAGGGTTTGTTACAGAGTATCAGTGCAGAAGAAAGCCTGGAGGTCGGGACAGGGGAGAGGTCACATGCGGTCTTCACTGACAGCAAGCAGAGATTGTAGAAGTCTTACCTATAGACTAGGGCGTGGCTATAGGGGTGCAGAGTTAGAAGTTACTGCTGGGCCCTGGAGCCTCAGGGGGCCCCAAAGACCTCTCTATAACATAAGATAACACCAGTATTATAGATAATAGATAGCACATGGTAAATGGGGGCCCCGCAGCTCCAACTTACACCTCTGCTATAGACCCATTCCATTTACATGGGACTGCTGGCCCCTCCTGCTATGAGAGCAGGACAGGGTTATCTCAGTAGGGGGGGGGATAATTTGTGACTGTCCCTAATTAATTATTAGTTGTGACAGATGATGAGGCAGTAGTCCAGAGCTCACCCTCTGCAGGACCCTAATACATGGAGGACACAAACTCCACGGTCATTACACCCCAGAGGAGGCGGGGACAAAAATGATTCACTTCTAGGAGATTCCATAGTAAACGACTAATCACTGGATAAATCTGTACAACATGGTACCGGTGTCTGAGCTCGCCCCAACCATAGCGGCCAATACAGCAGGGTCAGAGTCACTTCATGGGCCGGCGGTCAGTTCTCAGTTCTGCCTGTGTGGCCAGTTCTCGGTTCTGCCTAAGTGGCCAGTTCTCGGTTCTGTCTGTGTGGCCAGTTCTAAGTTTTCTCAGTTGGCTCCATTGGACAGTGGTCATCTCTCGGTGCTGTATGTGCTGACAGTTCTCGGTTCTGCCTGTTTGGCCAGTTCTCGGTTCTGCCTATGTGGCCAGTTCTTGGTTCTGTTCATGCCGTCAGTTCTCGGTTCTGTCTGTGTGGCCAGTTCTCGGTTCTGTTCATGCCGTCAGTTCTCGGTTCTGTCCGTGTGGCCGGTTCTCGGTTCTGTCCGTGTGGCCGGTTCTCGGTTCTGTCCGTGTGGCCGGTTCTCGGTTCTGCCTAAGTGGCCAGTTCTAAGTTTTCTCAGTTGGCTCCATTGGACAGTGGTCATCTCTCGGTGCTGTATGTGCCGACAGTTCTCAGTTTGGTCACTTGATGGCTACATTGGTCAGTGGTCAGTTCCTGATACTATCTGTGCAGTCAGTTCTAGGCCTGGTCACTTAAGCGTTCCATCAGTCAGTGCAGTGGTCAGTGCTGTATTCTCTGGTTTTCGGACCCCCACTGAGTCCCTCCTTTGTTCCTCTTGGTCAGGAGGTTTTTGCCTTTCATGATGAATTGGCTGTAATGAGGCTTTTGGCGCAGTCCTGTGAATGGATGCTGATGGCCCTGGGGCGCAGCACATGGCTGACAATGCAGGGTCTGTGCTGTCACATGGTTATGGCCTGGAGACACACTGTAAACTATGTGACCCCCCCCCCCCAGAGGGTCAGCGGGAGAGAAGGCCACACTGAGCCCCCTTGTGTCCTACTGGAAGAGAACAGGGATGGCTCTGATATAACTAATCTCTTTTATAGCGACCGCGCCTCATCATGTACAATACACAATGGCGGGACCAAGAAAAGCAGTACAACATGGCGCCTATAACAGCGTCACACTGCAGTATACACCATAGCACCTCTGATCAGTATGATACGTGAATCATTTAACCCTTTTTTCAAATACAAAAGACGTCCAATATTGTCACTTTCTATTAACTACCCAGCTGGGTGAGATAGGGTTAATGCGGTGCAGGCCACTTACTGGCCCCAGGCCATGAGCTGTGATAATTAGCAGTTGTGTAGCAGCAGGACAATGGGACAATTCCTGCTTATCACCTGCTGGAGAAGTGCGAGCTCTGCACAACCACAGACACCCAAACACACACACCTCCTCCTGTACTGTGACATCACTGTGTGTATTATCTCTGTGCTGTGACATCACTGTGTGTATTATCCTGTACTGTGACATCACTGTGTGTATTATCCTGTACTGTGACATCACTGTGTGTATTATCCTGTACTGTGACATCACTGTGTGTATTATCCTGTACTGTGACATCACTGTGTGTATTATCCTGTACTGTGACATCACTGTGTGTATTATCCTGTACTGTGACATCACTGTGTGTATTATCCTGTACTGTAACATCACTGTGTGTATTATCCCTGTACTGTGACATCACTGTGTGTATTATCTCTGTACTGTGACATCACTGTGTGTATTATCTCTGTGCTGTGACATCGATGTGCGTATTATCTCTGTACTGTGACATCACTGTGTGTATTATCCCTGTACTGTGACATCACTGTGTGTATTATCCCTGTACTGTGACATCACTGTGTGTATTATCTCTGTACTGTGACATCACTGTGTGTATTATCCCTGTACTGTGACATCACTGTGTATTATCCTGTACTGTGACATCATTGTGTATATTATCTCTGTACTGTGACATCACCGTAAGTTTTTCATGTTCTGAACTTGCAGATGTATGTGATCATGAAGGGCCCCATTACATGTTCTTCTATAGGGCCTCCTGGTTGCTTATTTTACTCCTATCTCATGTCTATCATGTGTGATACTGTCCGCTGCTGTATCTAAGCTTATCACATGTGATACTGTCTGCTGGATTCGCTACCTTCATCTTGTGACTGAGTACAATGGCGTCTCAGTGAGCGATGGCGGCGGTTTTAGCACGTGTTTTGTAGTTATTACAGAGGTGAAATTAAATGTAGAAGTGAAGAGGTTTGTTATGTGTCGTGTTAACCCCGAATGTCCCTTCCACGTGATGAGTGCGATGCAGATCTCATCCCTCAGACAGATCACAATACATGCAGTGGCGATGGAGGCTGAGGTCACAGTACACCATCGCTGCTCACAGACACATAAGGAATGACTGGAGCTCTACTATGAGCTACGCTAAAGGGAGCCCCACAGACATAGACGACACCCTGTTCTGATTATTGCGGGGGGTCCCAGTGGTCACACTCCAGAATTTACACCTATTAGGAAGTGAGTGGCATCTGTGCTGCCATGGTGGAGCTAATACAGAGCAGCTGCCTTTGTGTGTGGGGTCAGGTGTGAGGCCACAGGTAATGGTGACCAAATGGTGGTCAGAGCGGTGTTGTCCATGCTGCCCCCCTTCCGCCCAGTCTGCACACAGTTCTGAGAGATGAAAGCTCCCTCATGCTGTCTCTGGAAGGTGTCAGAGTGAAGGAGCCCGGGGGGGACCCCTCCAGAGCTACGCCTCCTCCCACCATCAAAGGCATGTCATCTCCCCGATATATGAAATCCCTGTCTTAGTGATCAAATGCCGGATGAGGTCTGAGCGGCGGCTCCATCCTGCCCCAAGTGTAGGCCACGACCTGCCAGGCTGGTATCAATTACCGAACCCTCCGCCCCACTGCTCATATCAATGATAGCAAGCAGAGCAGGACTACAACTCCCAGCAAGATACATAGACTACAACTCCCAGAATACTAAGCACATCACAGGATGCTACATGACCTACAACTCCCAAGATGACACGGGAACTGCTGGGTGTTGTAGTTCACCTGATAATCTACCATGTGACATATTTGCAGATATTTCTTGTAGCGATTGTCTTGCGAAAGGCAGCAAGATTTCTGCTAAATCTGAACAAATCCAAAGATCAAAAAAACCAGCGACGACCCTGGCACCAGTGACGACAGAGAATTGTATAGTCCGGAATACCCCCGGTACGTCTGCGCCCCCCACACCAGCCCGGGTGTATTGTTGTCACTGGCAGCATCTGTCCACCTCCGCTCGTGCCAGTCCAGTGACGGCGAACAATGGAGGCGGCGGCCACACGTGCGGCTATCAGCCGGGGTGAATCTAATCCTATTGAGTGCACTGAAGGACACTCGTCTTATTGCCCCCTTCACATGATAAACAGGGAGAAGACCCTCATTAACCCTCAGCAGGCCTGAATGAAGCAGTACCCTGTGCTAGGGGATGGGTGGGCCGCTCCTGGAAGGGTTAATAATGGACATTGCCCCGATTGGTTCTACTGGTGACAATGACACGGGCGACCTATGACCTGTGAAGTCAGTTATACCGTAGCGTGTACAGAAGCGACACATGGGCCACAACACAATGGAGGAGTCACCCCTGACCCCAAAGGAGCGATGCTGTGACCCTGACCACGATGAGTGCCCCCTCATGTCAGGAGCAGCAGATGCCACCGCCATCCAGCTGGGCAGCAGCAACAAGGGGTTAAATGGCAGACTGTCAGCTGACGGATAGATTTGTATTCAACATTTCCCTTATCTTCAAAGCACGTGTATTCATGTTAACTCAGACCAGGCTGCGGACGCCAACATGAAAGGCCTGACATGACAGCGCAGAGGGGGCTGCCTGCGCTCACCTTCCCCTCTCTGCTTCCAATATGCCTCCCCCCCCCCCAGGTCACTGGAAATCCAGGACTGTAACAATGGAAATGACCTTTGCTTTGACCTTTGACTTGGCATCCAAAACGCCCTCAAATACACAACACAATTTTAACAAACTAAACATCCCGATAGCTCTGACACATTGTAACAGATGAGAAGGGATGACAGCGCCCGTATACAGCATATAGTGTAAATGTATAGGGATACAATTACATAGGTCGTCCACTTCTATACAATGTGTGGAATACGCTGTTTATTTTACTGGATTTCTTTTATAGTTAAAACCCCAATTTCCACAGCTTCAAGTGTCAACTAAAGACACATCAGACAGGCCGATCACAAGTCCTAATGTAAACCCTTCTGTAGTTACAATCCCTAAAACGTCCCCTCTGTTCACTCTCCCGCATTACCTCACAGGATATGAGGCCGTATCAGACTAACTTTATATGTCCGGGCACCGTCTGCACGTTACAGGACACGACTGGTGACGGCTCCTACATCTTATATATGTGTAATGGCAGTAACCTCTATTACACAACTGTCTGACCATTGTATAAGCAATGCTACCTCCTGTGTCACCCCCTCTACCTCATAGATTGTAAGCTCTTGTGTCACCTCCTCTACCTCATAGATTGTAAGCTCTTGTGTCACCCCCTCTACCTCATAGATTGTAAGCTCTTGTGTCACCTCCTCTACCTCATAGATTGTAAGCTCTTGTGTCACCTCCTCTACCTCATAGATTGTAAGCTCTTGTGTCACCTCTACCTCATAGATTGTAAGCTCTTGTGTCACCTCCTCTACCTCATAGAGTGTAAGCTCTTGTGTCACCTCTACCTCATAGATTGTAAGCTCTTGTGTCACCTCTACCTCATAGATTGTAAGCTCTTGTGTCACCTCCTCTACCTCATAGATTGTAAGCTCTTGTGTCACCCCCTCTACCTCATAGATTGTAAGCTCTTGTGTCACCCCCTCTACCTCATAGATTGTAAGCTCTTGCGTCACCTCCTCTACCTCATAGATTGTAAGCTCTTGTGTCACCTCCTCTACCTCATAGATTGTAAGCTCTTGTGTCACCTCTACCTCATAGATTGTAAGCTCTTGTGTCACCTCTACCTCATAGAGTGTAAGCTCTTGTGTCACCTCTACCTCATAGAGTGTAAGCTCTTGTGTCACCTCCTCTACCTCATAGATTGTAAGCTCTTGTGTCACCTCCTCTACCTCATAGATTGTAAGCTGTTGTGTCACCTCCTCTACCTCATAGATTGTAAGCTCTTGTGTCACCTCCTCTACCTCATAGATTGTAAGCTCTTGTGTCACCTCCTCTACCTCATAGATTGTAAGCTCTTGTGTCACCTCCTCTACCTCATAGATTGTAAGCTCTTGTGTCACCTCCTCTACCTCATAGATTGTAAGCTCTTGTGTCACCTCCTCTACCTCATAGAGTGTAAGCTCTTGTGTCACCTCCTCTACCTCATAGATTGTAAGCGCTTGTGTCACCTCTACCTCATAGATTGTAAGCTCTTGTGTCACCTCTACCTCATAGATTGTAAGCTCTTGTGTCACCTCCTCTACCTTAGATTGTAAGCTCTTGTCACCCCCTCTACCTCATAGATTGTAAGCTCTTGTGTCACCTCCTCTACCTCATAGATTATAAGCTCTTGTGTCACCTCTACCTCATAGATTGTAAGCTCTTGTGTCACCTCTACCTCATAGATTGTAAGCTCTTGTGTCACCTCCTCTACCTCATAGATTGTAAGCTCTTGTGTCACCTCTACCTCATAGATTGTAAGCTCTTGTGTCACCTCCTCTACCTCATAGATTGTAAGCTCTTGTGTCACCTCCTCTACCTCATAGATTGTAAGCTCTTGTGTCACCTCCTCTACCTCATAGATTGTAAGCTCTTGCGAGCAGGGCCCTCAGTCCCAGTGTGTGACTATTTCTTTGTAATGTCTCTTTTTTGTCTGTACTTGAACCCTATAAATTGTACAGCGCTGCGGAATATGTTGGCGCTATAGAAATAAACTGTATTATTATTATTATATGGTCACATGAGAGCTTATTCACTTGTCACCTACATATGGATCCATATATTTCAATGTCTTCATTCATACAACCATTCGTTTTTACAGACTGCGGTTCCAAAAAAAAAAAACTTGTACCTGCCCGTTCTTTGTTCTGGATTCATAACACCAATGTAAGTCTGTGAAAAAACAGAGGAAATCTCCTGGGGCACTGCTCCTCACCACTGAAGCACTGCTCGTCACACCTGGGGCGCTGTTCCTCACCACTGAAGCACTGCTCGTCACACCTGGGGCACTGCTCGTCACACCTGGGGCACTGCTCGTCACACCTGGGGCACTGCTCGTCACACCTGGGGCACTACTCCTCACCACTGAAGCACTGCTCGTCACACCTGGGGCACTGCTCGTCACACCTGGGGCACTGCTTGTCACACCTGGGGCACTACTCCTCACCACTGAAGCACTGCTTGTCACACCTGGGGCACTGCTCGTCACACCTGGGGCACTACTACTCACCACTGAAGCACTGCTTGTCACACCTGGGGCACTGCTCGTCACACCTGGGGCACTACTCCTCACCACTGAAGCACTGCTTGTCACACCTGGGGCACTGCTACTCACCACTGAAGCACTGCTCGTCACACCTGGGGCACTACTACTCACCACTGAAGCACTGCTTGTCACACCTGGGGCACTGCTTGTCACACCTGGGGCACTACTCCTCACCACTGAAGCACTGCTTGTCACACCTGGGGCACTGCTCGTCACACCTGGGGCACTACTACTCACCACTGAAGCACTGCTTGTCACACCTGGGGCACTGCTTGTCACACCTGGGGCACTACTCCTCACCACTGAAGCACTGCTTGTCACACCTGGGGCACTACTCCTCACCACTGAAGCCCTGCTTGTCACACCTGGGGCACTGCTCGTCACACCTGGGGCACTACTACTCACCACTGAAGCACTGCTCGTCACACCTGGGGCACTGCTTGTCACACCTGGGGCACTGCTTGTCACACCTGGGGCACTACTCCTCACCACTGAAGCACTGCTCGTCACACCTGGGGCACTGCTCGTCACACCTGGGGCACGGCTTGTCACACCTGGGGCACTACTCCTCACCACTGAAGCACTGCTCGTCACACCTGGGGCACTGCTCGTCACACCTGAGGAACTGCTTGTCACACCTTGGGCACTACTCCTCACCACTGAAGCACTGCTTGTCACACCTGGGGCACTGCTTGTCACACCTGGGGCACTAGCCCTGCTGACTACTGGTGTGAAGTTTTGTCCTTTTCAGCTTTGATGATGGAAAATGCTGCAGAACCAAAAGGAGTTGAGAGGAGAGAAGATGGAGGTGAGGACAAGAATCATGAAGACCCCGCACACAAGACATGATATGCGAGACGGGGTCCACATTATTACCATTGCCCATACTAACCGTCTCCTTGTAAGGTCTACCCCATACTGCTCTGCCTGCATGTCAGTCTATACTGTACAGTCTCTGCTGCTGGCATTATATTTATGAACCAGAAAGCTCCTGATGAGCAGGTCTCTTCCTGACAGAGGTCAGTAAACAATGGATGTTTTTTTACAGATTTCTGAACATGAAGCAGGAAAAATGCGCAGACCCCAATGTGAACAGAGTGTAAACAGTGCAGCCCCATCAGTCAGCGCGGGGATCATCAGCAGCCTTGGTATCAGCCATGTCCCTAACGAAGGCTCCTTCCTGGATGTAGAGGGGCCTGCCACATGGAGTTTTGGCTTTGATGCCTGGAGACTTCCTGTCTTGGTCTATTATAAGGCGCTGTGCCCATATGTGACATATTAGGCCGCAGCTCGCCCCAAGCACTCTGCTACATGCAGGATAAGGTTACATCTGTGACCCCAGAGCCTGCCACCGCCATCTGTACCATCTGCAGGCTACACCGGCCTGGGGATAGAATACCTTAGAATGAGACTGCAGCCATGTATAGCTACACTGCAGTCTGCCCGCAGTGGTTAGGAGAGGGATGATTGCCATGAAGTGTACTTCCCTGTTCTGCCCCCTATTATAGATGTGGCTGATCTCTGCCCCCTGGAGGTCAGTGTAGATATATAATGTATAGTAATAGGGCGGCTGCTGCGGCAGTGGGTGAGGGGCTCCACCATCTGCTGCTAATCACACGCTGTTAACCCTGTAATGTCCTCTGCCACTGTATATAGTTACAAAGGAAATGGGCTGGGATTAGGAGACCAGGAGGGGGGTGAGAGAAAGTTACATGGGGGAATTTAGGACAGTGATTATCAGAGGCGACAATACGATTTCACAGACCGAACCATCAGAGAATATGGGGGGGATCCGAGCTACATAATAATAACCAGGGTGAATGGCTGCCCCCCCCCCCCCCACTGCAAGATTTACAGGATTTCCCCAAAAAATAAAGTAAACTCCCTGAAATCTTGATGGTCTTCACCCAGTTTTACACAGATCTTGGCCCTCTACTGTGTTAGTGTCAGGCTCATGAACCAGGTAGCTCAGGATGAACACTTACAGTGGGGGGGGTCACCGTCCTCCAGGGTCCCAGGGTACGGACTTTACTCCCACAGACCACTGGGTCTACGTGACAATGGAGCAGCGCTGACCTCACACCTGGATCGGGGCCACAGTCCTCGCCCGTCCTCTATGGAGCGTGTGCCCGCAGCCCTGTACTGGGGTCACTGCTGCTCTATTGTTATCTGTTATCAGCCCTGATCCTGCTAATAGACAGAGGAAGCCAAGCAGGAAGGGAGTGGAGGGAGAGCCGGCACTGTATCTATCGCCCCATTCACTGCAGGCCAGAGCCGGTACTGTATCTATCGCCCCATTCACTGCAGGCCAGAGCCGGCACTGTATCTATCGCCCCATTCACTGCAGGCCAGAGCCGGAACTGTATCTATCGCCCCATTCACTGCAGGCCAGAGCCGGCACTGTATCTATCGCCCCATTCACTGCAGGCCAGAGCCGGAACTGCATCTATCGCCCCATTCACTGCAGGCCAGAGCCGGAACTGCATCTATCGCCCCATTCACTGCAGGCCAGAGCCGGAACTGCATCTATCGCCCCATTCACTGCAGGCCAGAGCCGGAACTGCATCTATCGCCCCATTCACTGCAGGCCAGAGCCGGAACTGCATCTATCGCCCCATTCACTGCAGGCCAGAGCCGGAACTGCATCTATCGCCCCATTCACTGCAGGCCAGAGCCGGAACTGCATCTATCGCCCCATTCACTGCAGGCCAGAGCCGGAACTGCATCTATCGCCCCATTCACTGCAGGCCAGAGCCGGAACTGCATCTATCGCCCCATTCACTGCAGGCCAGAGCCGGAACTGCATCTATCGCCCCATTCACTGCAGGCCAGAGCCGGAACTGTATCTATCGCCCCATTCACTGCAGGCCAGAGCCGGAACTGCATCTATCGCCCCATTCACTGCAGGCCAGAGCCGGAACTGCATCTATCGCCCCATTCACTGCAGGCCAGAGCCGGAACTGCATCTATCGCCCCATTCACTGCAGGCCAGAGCCGGTACTGTATCTATCGCCCCATTCACTGCAGGCCAGAGCCGGAACTGCATCTATCGCCCCATTCACTGCAGGCCAGAGCCGGAACTGCATCTATCGCCCCATTCACTGCAGGCCAGAGCCGGAACTGCATCTATCGCCCCATTCACTGCAGGCCAGAGCCGGTACTGTATCTATCGCCCCATTCACTGCAGGCCAGAGCCGGAACTGTATCTATCGCCCCATTCACCGCAGGCCAGAGCCGGAACTGCATCTATCGCCCCATTCACTGCAGGCCAGAGCCGGTACTGTATCTATCGCCCCATTCACCGCAGGCCAGAGCCGGAACTGCATCTATCGCCCCATTCACTGCAGGCCAGAGCCGGAACTGTATCTATCGCCCCGTTCACTGCAGGCCAGAGCCGGAACTGCATCTATCGCCCCATTCACTGCAGGCCAGAGCCGGAACTGCATCTATCGCCCCATTCACTGCAGGCCAGAGCCGGAACTGCATCTATCGCCCCATTCACTGCAGGCCAGAGCCGGTACTGTATCTATCGCCCCATTCACTGCAGGCCAGAGCCGGAACTGCATCTATCGCCCCATTCACTGCAGGCCAGAGCCGGAACTGCATCTATCGCCCCATTCACTGCAGGCCAGAGCCGGAACTGCATCTATCGCCCCATTCACTGCAGGCCAGAGCCGGTACTGTATCTATCGCCCCATTCACTGCAGGCCAGAGCCGGAACTGTATCTATCGCCCCATTCACCGCAGGCCAGAGCCGGAACTGCATCTATCGCCCCATTCACTGCAGGCCAGAGCCGGTACTGTATCTATCGCCCCATTCACTGCAGGCCAGAGCCGGAACTGTATCTATCGCCCCATTCACCGCAGGCCAGAGCCGGAACTGCATCTATCGCCCCATTCACTGCAGGCCAGAGCCGGAACTGCATCTATCGCCCCATTCACTGCAGGCCAGAGCCGGAACTGCATCTATCGCCCCATTCACTGCAGGCCAGAGCCGGAACTGCATCTATCGCCCCATTCACTGCAGGCCAGAGCCGGAACTGCATCTATCGCCCCATTCACTGCAGGCCAGAGCCGGAACTGCATCTATCGCCCCATTCACTGCAGGCCAGAGCCGGAACTGCATCTATCGCCCCATTCACTGCAGGCCAGAGCCGAAACTGCATCTATCGCCCCATTCACTGCAGGCCAGAGCCGGAACTGCATCTATCGCCCCATTCACTGCAGGCCAGAGCCGGAACTGCATCTATCGCCCCATTCACTGCAGGCCAGAGCCGGAACTGCATCTATCGCCCCATTCACTGCAGGCCAGAGCCGGAACTGCATCTATCGCCCCATTCACTGCAGGCCAGAGCCGGAACTGCATCTATCGCCCCATTCACTGCAGGCCAGAGCCGGAACTGCATCTATCGCCCCATTCACTGCAGGCCAGAGCCGGAACTGCATCTATCGCCCCATTCACTGCAGGCCTGAGCCGGAACTGTATCTATCGCCCCATTCACTGCAGGCCAGAGCCGGAACTGCATCTATCGCCCCATTCACTGCAGGCCTGAGCCGGAACTGTATCTATCGCCCCATTCACTGAAGGCCAGAGCCGGAACTGCATCTATCGCCCCATTCACTGCAGGCCAGAGCCGGAACTGCATCTATCGCCCCATTCACTGCAGGCCTGAGCCGGAACTGTATCTATCGCCCCATTCACTGAAGGCCAGAGCCGGAACTGCATCTATCGCCCCATTCACTGCAGGCCAGATGTCCTCATTACTTACTTCTTATATTTCTCGCCATCCTGTGCCAAAATATTAACAGTGTTAACCACAGTATGAGGTGCAGTGAGGGAGGATAATACCGGGGGGAAGTCCGCCCATGGGTGACCCCAATATCCTGTCATACCCCCCCATTTCAGGATTATCAGATCTTCCAGCTATAGGGGATTATTGATTTGCCGCCTCCCTGCTCTGCTGTCATGTATTGATACCTGAAGGGTTAATACGGGTGACCCAGCGGCAGATGGTGAGTCGGCCTCGCCCCTCGGCTTTGTCTGCACAGGTAGAGGGGGGAGAGGGGACAGCTGGCACCATGTATGATCTGCAAATAAATGTTCCTTCCCCTTTTTTGGCGCCAGATTCAAATAAGACAATAACGGTGTGCACGGAGGCGGAGCCTACAGGTGAGTGTCAGTGGGGGAGGGGGTCAGGGATTACAGGTGAGTGGCGGAAGGGAGGGGTCGGGGATTATAGGTGAGGCCCCGGAGTGTTTGCTTTATGTCACCACGAGTGAGGTCTTATGTCTACAGCGACCAGGTCAAGGTGTAGTGTGTGTACACAAGGTGAAGACTGAGCCCCGCCCCCAGGTCATAGCCACACCCCCAGAGGACCTCCACACCTGAGGGTCCCACTTAAGGTGCATGCACAGGAGCCAGTCAAAACTACCTCAGGAAAACTGTATTAAAACGGCCACAGAAAAGAACTGCATGTAATGCACTGATACACTGTAACAAACCCTCAGCTGGGAGATCAGGACAGGTACCTGGAAGTAAACAATGGTGAAGAACTGAGGCTGAGTCTATGAGGAAGCAGTGAGACCTTACAGCCAACATGGCAGCGGACGTATGGAGCGGAGTGGTGGATACAGGGTGTGTGGGGGCCCCTGTCACATGTATACAGTCATGGCCAAAAGTTTTGAGAATGATACAAATATGAATTTTTACAAAGTCTACTGCTTCAGTTTTTCTAATGGCAATTTGCATATACTCCAGAATGTTATAAAGAGTGATCAGCTTAACAGCAATTACTTGCAAAGTCAATATTTGCCTAGAAAATGAACTTTATCCCCCAAAACACATTTCAACATCATTGCAGCCCTGCCTTAAAAGGACCACCTAACATCGTTTCAGTGATTGCTCCATTAACACAGGTGTGGGTGTTGATGAGGACAGGGCTGGAGATCAATCTGTCATGATTAAGTAAGAATGACACCACTGGACACTTTAAAAGGAGGCTGGTGCTTGCCATCATTGTTTCTCTTCTGTTAACCATGGTTATCTCTAAAGAAACACGTGCAGTCATCATTGCACTGCACAAAAATGGCCTAACTGGGAAGAGTATTGCAGCTAGAAAGATTGCACCTCAGTCATCAATCTATCGCATCATCAAGAACTTCAAGGAGAGAGGTTCCATTGGTGCCAAAAAGGCTCCAGGGCGCCCAAGAAAGACCAGCAAGCGGCAGGACCATCTCTTAAAAGTGTTTCAGCTGCGGGATGGGGCTACCAGCAGTGCAGAGCTTGCTGAGGAATGGCAGCAGGCAGGTGTGAGTGCATCTGCACGCACTGTGAGGCGGAGACTCTTGGAGCAAGGCCTGGTCTCAAGGAGGGCAGCAAAGAAGCCACTTCTCTCCAGAAAAAACATCAGGGACAGACTGATATTCTGCAAAAGGTACAGGGAGTGGACTGCTGAGGACTGGGGGAAAGTCATTTTCTCTGATGAATCCCCTTTTCCATTGTTTGGAACATCTGGAAAACAGCTTATTCGGAGAAGAAGAGGTGAGCGCTACCACCAGTCTTGTCTCATGCCAACTGTAAAGCATCCTGAAACCATTCATGTGTGGGGTTGCTTCTCAGCCAAGGGAATCGGCTCTCTCACAGTCTGGCCATGAATAAAGAATGGTACCAGAATGTCCTCCAAGAGCAACTTCTCCCAACCGTCCAAGAGCAGTTTGGCGCTCAACAATGCCTTTTCCAGCATGATGGAGCACCTTGCCATAAAGCAAAGGTGATAACTAAATGGCTCAGGGAACAAAACATAGAGATTTTGGGTCCATGGCCTGGAAACTCCCCAGATCTTAATCCCATTGAGAACTTGTGGTCAATCATCAAGAGACGGGTGGACAAACAAAAACCAACAAATTCAGACAAAATGAAAGCATTGATTCTGCAAGAATGGACTGCTATCAGTCAGGATTTGGTCCAGAAGTTGATTGAGAGCATGCCAGGGAGAATTGCAGAGGTCCTGAAGAAGAAGGGTCAACACTGCAAATATTGACTTGCTGCATTAACTCATTCTAACTGTCAATATAAGCTTCTGTTACTCATAATATGAATGCAATTCTATTTCTGTATGTGATAAAAACATCTGACAAACACACAGAAAAACCAGAGGGCAGCAGATCATGTGAAAATACAATATTTGTGGCATTCTCAAAACTTTTGGCCATGACTGTACACTCTGTGTGGCCCTATGTGTTAGGGCAGGCCCGCTGCGGGAGTCAGAGGAAGCGCAGCCGTGTCCTGGACGGCGTCCACCATGACAGCCGGCCCTCACAAGATGGGGGGCCACAGAGGCCCCACACAGCCCCCAAAGACCTGAGCACAAGAGGCAGTCAGTGAGTGGGGACATTCATTCTGCTAATACACTGTGACAAACCTGCAGCTGCATCAGTGCAGGTAGAGCTGTCAGTCTGGGGGCGTCTATTAGATGTACACACTGATACGATAGCTGCAGGTTTGTCACAGTGTATCAGTGCAGGTAGAGCTGTCAGTCTGGGGGCGTCTATTAGATGTACACACTGATACAACAGCTGCAGGTTTGTCACAGTGTATCAGTGCAGGTAGAGCTGTCAGTCTGGGGGCGTCTATTAGATGTACACACTGATACGACAGCTGCAGGTTTGTCACAGTGTATCAGTGCAGGTAGAGCTGTCAGTCTGGGGGCGTCTATTAGATGTACACACTGATACGACAGCTGCAGGTTTGTCACAGTGTATCAGTGCAGGTAGAGCTGTCAGTCTGGGGGCGTCTATTAGATGTACACACTGATACGACAGCTGCAGGTTTGTCACAGTGTATCAGTGCAGGTAGAGCTGTCAGTCTGGGGGCGTCTATTAGATGTACACACTGATACGACAGCTGCAGGTTTGTCACAGTGTATCAGTGCAGGTAGAGCTGTCAGTCTGGGGGGCGTCTATTAGATGTACACACTGATACGACAGCTGCTGCTGCTGCTGCTGCTGCTGTTGACACAGAGTTAATGGACAGCTTGTTGCAGAAGTAGTTGCCCCCTGTCCTGCCCCTCCCGGGGCTCTGCAGGTGCTGCTGTTGGTTTTTCTTATCAGTGATGGTTGATAATAGTTTTATCCTCAGTGACACCCCCGACCCCGCAGCAGAGCTGTGTACAAACCAACAATGGGGCTCATTTATAGAGCAGCGGAAGGGTGGAGGCCATGTCTGCAGCAGCACCTCACTCACTCCTCATCCCAAAGACACCGCGCAGGTACAGTGTGAACACCCCCCAATAAGTGAAGTGTCCTTAAAGGGCCGGTGTCTGGTCTAACTATCATAAAAAAGTTCCAGGACTTTCTAATAAACTTTATCCTTCAAAGCCTCAACATCTCTGCCCAGACGCCTGTCCTGGTCCTGCTTATACAGCTGCAGGGTTCAGTACAGGCCAGGAGTGCATGCTCACCACTAATATTAACCTATAGGGCTCTCACCTATCTTGAGGTTTACAATGGCCATAGTCTAGAATAGGTACAGTGTAACAAACCCTCAGCTGTGAGAAGTAACACGCTGTCCCTCTCGTGTCTATGATGTCACACCAAAAAAAAAAAAAAACATATTGACAATCGACAAACACTGCCCAGGCCAAATAATTCCCGGTCATTTCCTCTGATGCGGAGCTGTCACCGGCAAAGAGCAAAGAAACCATCACAGACACCCGGAATGGGGTCACCAGCCCAAATACCGGGTCACACATCTAATATTAGTCAGCGATACGGAGCCCTGTATATAGCAGTCAGCGATACGGAGCCCTGTATATAGCGGTCAGCGATACGGAGCCCTGTATATAGCAGTCAGCGATACCGAGCCCTGTATATAGCAGTCAGCGATACGGAGCCCTGTATATAGCGGTCAGCGATACGGAGCCCTGTATATAGCGGTCAGCGATACCGAGCCCTGTATATAGCAGTCAGCGATACGGAGCCCTGTATATAGCAGTCAGCGATACGGAGCCCTGTATATAGCAGTCAGCGATACGGAGCCCTGTATATAGCAGTCAGCGATACCGAGCCCTGTATATAGCGGTCAGCGATACGGAGCCCTGTATATAGCGGTCAGCGATACGGAGCCCTGTATATAGCAGTCAGCGATACGGAGCCCTGTATATAGCAGTCAGCGATACGGAGCCCTGTATATAGCAGTCAGCGATACGGAGCCCTGTATATAGCAGTCAGCGATACGGAGCCCTGTATATAGCAGTCAGCGATACCGAGCCCTGTATATAGCAGTCAGCGATACGGAGCCCTGTATATAGCAGTCAGCGATACCGAGCCCTGTATATAGCAGTCAGCGATACGGAGCCCTGTATATAGCAGTCAGCGATACGGAGCCCTGTATATAGCGGTCAGCGATACGGAGCCCTGTATATAGCGGTCAGCGATACGGAGCCCTGTATATAGCGGTCAGCGATACGGAGCCCTGTATATAGCAGTCAGCGATACGGAGCCCTGTATATAGCAGCGATACGGAGCCCTGTATATAGCAGTCAGCGATACGGAGCCCTGTATATAGCAGTCAGCGATACGGAGCCCTGTATATAGCAGTCAGCGATACGGAGCCCTGTATATAGCAGTCAGCGATACGGAGCCCTGTATATAGCAGTCAGCGATACCGAGCCCTGTATATAGCAGTCAGCGATACGGAGCCCTGTATATAGCAGTCAGCGATACGGAGCCCTGTATATAGCAGTCAGCGATACCGAGCCCTGTATATAGCAGTCAGCGATACGGAGCCCTGTATATAGCAGTCAGCGATACGGAGCCCTGTATATAGCAGTCAGCGATACGGAGCCCTGTATATAGCAGTCAGCGATACGGAGCCCTGTATATAGCAGTCAGCGATACGGAGCCCTGTATATAGCGGTCAGCGATACCGAGCCCTGTATATAGCAGTCAGCGATACGGAGCCCTGTATATAGCAGTCAGCGATACGGAGCCCTGTATATAGCGGTCAGCGATACGGAGCCCTGTATATAGCGGTCAGTGATACGGAGCCCTGTATATAGTAGCGATACAGAGCCCTGTATATAGCAGTCAGCGATACGGAGCCCTGTATATAGCGGTCAGCGATACGGAGCCCTGTATATAGCAGTCAGCGATACGGAGCCCTGTATATAGCAGTCAGCGATACGGAGCCCTGTATATAGCAGTCAGCGATACGGAGCCCTGTATATAGCAGTCAGCGATACGGAGCCCTGTATATAGCAGTCAGCGATACCGAGCCCTGTATATAGCAGTCAGCGATACGGAGCCCTGTATATAGCAGTCAGCGATACCGAGCCCTGTATATAGCGGTCAGCGATATGGAGCCCTGTATATAGCAGTCAGCGATACGGAGCCCTGTATATAGCAGCGATACCGAGCCCTGTATATAGCAGTCAGCGATACGGAGCCCTGTATATAGCAGTCAGCGATACGGAGCCCTGTATATAGCAGTCAGCGATACCGAGCCCTGTATATAGCAGTCAGCGATACGGAGCCCTGTATATAGCAGTCAGCGATACCGAGCCCTGTATATAGCGGTCAGCGATACGGAGCCCTGTATATAGCAGTCAGCGATACGGAGCCCTGTATATAGCAGTCAGCGATACGGAGCCCTGTATATAGCAGTCAGCGATACCGAGCCCTGTATATAGCAGTCAGCGATACGGAGCCCTGTATATAGCAGTCAGCGATACGGAGCCCTGTATATAGCAGTGATACGGAGCCCTGTATATAGCGGTCAGCGATACCGAGCCCTGTATATAGCAGTCAGCGATACCGAGCCCTGTATATAGCAGTCAGCGATACGGAGCCCTGTATGTAGCAGTCAGCGATACCGAGCCCTGTATATAGCAGTCAGCGATACGGAGCCCTGTATATAGCGGTCAGCGATACGGAGCCCTGTATATAGCAGTCAGCGATACGGAGCCCTGTATATAGCAGTCAGCGATACCGAGCCCTGTATATAGCGGTCAGCGATACGGAGCCCTGTATATAGCGGTCAGCGATACGGAGCCCTGTATATAGCGGTCAGCGATACGGAGCCCTGTATATAGCGGTCAGCGATACGGAGCCCTGTATATAGCGGTCAGCGATACGGAGCCCTGTATATAGCGGTCAGCGATACGGAGCCCTGTATATAGCGGTCAGCGATACGGAGCCCTGTATATAGCGGTCAGCGATACGGAGCCCTGTATATAGCGGTCAGCGATACGAAGCCCTGTATATAGCGGTCAGCGATACGGAGCCCTGTATATAGCAGTCAGCGATACGGAGCCTTGTATATAGCGGTCAGTGATACGGAGCCCTGTATATAGCAGTCAGCGATACGGAGCCCTGTATATAGCAGTCAGCGATACGGAGCCCTGTATATAGCAGTCAGGGATACCGAGCCCTGTATATAGCAGCGATACGGAGCCCTGTATATAGCAGTCAGCGATACGGAGCCCTGTATATAGCAGTCAGCGATACCGAGCCCTGTATATAGCAGTCAGCGATACCGAGCCCTGTATATAGCAGTCAGCGATACGGAGCCCTGTATATAGCAGTCAGCGATACGGAGCCCTGTATATAGCAGTCAGCGATACGGAGCCCTGTATATAGCAGCGATACGGAGCCCTGTATATAGCGGTCAGCGATACGGAGCCCTGTATATAGCAGTCAGCGATACGGAGCCCTGTATATAGCAGTCAGCGATACGGAGCCCTGTATATAGCAGTCAGCGATACGGAGCCCTGTATATAGCAGTCAGCGATACGGAGCCCTGTATATAGCGGTCAGCGATACGGAGCCCTGTATATAGCAGTCAGCGATACGGAGCCCTGTATATAGCAGTCAGCGAAACGGAGCCCTGTATATAGCAGTCAGCGATACGGAGCCCTGTATATAGCAGTCAGCGATACCGAGCCCTGTATATAGCAGTCAGCGATACGGAGCCCTGTATATAGCAGTCAGCGATACGGAGCCCTGTATATAGCGGTCAGTGATACGGAGCCCTGTATATAGCAGTCAGCGATACGGAGCCCTGTATATAGCAGTGATACGGAGCCCTGTATATAGCGGTCAGCGATACGGAGCCCTGTATATAGCGGTCAGCGATACGGAGCCCTGTATATAGCGGTCAGCGATACGGAGCCCTGTATATAGCAGTCAGCGATACGGAGCCCTGTATATAGCAGTCAGCGATACGGAGCCCTGTATATAGCAGTCAGCGATACCGAGCCCTGTATATAGCAGTCAGCGATACGGAGCCCTGTATATAGCGGTCAGCGATACGGAGCCCTGTATATAGCAGTCAGCGATACGGAGCCCTGTATATAGCAGTCAGCGATACGGAGCCCTGTATATAGCAGTCAGCGATACGGAGCCCTGTATATAGCGGTCAGCGATACGGAGCCCTGTATATAGCAGCGATACGGAGCCCTGTATATAGCAGCGATACGGAGCCCTGTATATAGCAGCGATACGGAGCCCTGTATATAGCAGTGATACGGAGCCCTGTATATAGCGGTCAGCGATACGGAGCCCTGTATATAGCGGTCAGCGATACGGAGCCCTGTATATAGCGGTCAGCGATACGGAGCCCTGTATATAGCAGTCAGCGATACGGGGCCCTGTATATAGCAGTCAGCGATACGGAGCCCTGTATATAGCAGTCAGCGATACAGAGCCCTGTATATAGCAGTCAGCGATACGGAGCCCTGTATATAGCAGTCAGCGATACCGAGCCCTGTATATAGCAGTCAGCGATACGGAGCCCTGTATATAGCATTCAGCGATACGGAGCCCTGTATATAGCAGTCAGCGATACGGAGCCCTGTATATAGCAGTCAGCGATACGGAGCCCTGTATATAGCAGTCAGCGATACGGAGCCCTGTATATAGCGGTCAGCGATACCGAGCCCTGTATATAGCAGTCAGCGATACGGAGCCCTGTATATAGCAGTCAGCGATACCGAGCCCTGTATATAGCAGTCAGCGATACGGAGCCCTGTATATAGCAGTCAGCGATACCGAGCCCTGTATATAGCGGTCAGTGATACGGAGCCCTGTATATAGCGGTCAGCGATACGGAGCCCTGTATATAGCAGTCAGTGATACCGAGCCCTGTATATAGCAGTCAGCGATACCGAGCCCTGTATATAGCAGTCAGTGATACGGAGCCCTGTATATAGCGGTCAGCGATACGGAGCCCTGTATATAGCAGTCAGTGATACGGAGCCCTGTATATAGCAGTCAGTGATACGGAGCCCTGTATATAGCGGTCAGTGATACGGAGCCCTGTATATAGCAGCGATACGGAGCCCTGTATATAGCGGTCAGTGATACGGAGCCCTGTATACAGCAGTCAGCGATATGGAGCCCTGTATATAGTAGCGATACGGAGCCCTGTATATAGCAGTCAGCGATACGGAGCCCTGTATATAGCGGTCAGCGATACGGAGCCCTGTATATAGCAGTCAGCGATACGGAGCCCTGTATATAGCAGTCAGCGATACGGAGCCCTGTATATAGCAGTCAGCGATACGGAGCCCTGTATATAGTAGCGATACGGAGCCCTGTATATAGCGGTCAGCGATACGGAGCCCTGTATATAGCAGTCAGCGATACGGAGCCCTGTATATAGCAGTCAGCGATACGGAGCCCTGTATATAGCAGTCAGCGATACCGAGCCCTGTATATAGCAGTCAGCAATACGGAGCCCTGTATATAGCAGTCAGCGATACGGAGCCCTGTATATAGCAGTCAGCGATACGGAGCCCTGTATATAGCAGTCAGCGATACGGAGCCCTGTATATAGCAGTCAGCGATACGGAGCCCTGTATATAGCAGTCAGCGATACCGAGCCCTGTATATAGCAGTCAGCGATACGGAGCCCTGTATATAGCAGTCAGCGATACGGAGCCCTGTATATAGCAGTCAGAGATACGGAGCCCTGTATATAGCAGTCAGCGATACGGAGCCCTGTATATAGCAGTCAGCGATACGGAGCCCTGTATATAGCAGTCAGCGATACGGAGCCCTGTATATAGCAGTCAGCGATACGGAGCCCTGTATATAGCAGTCAGCGATACGGAGCCCTGTATATAGCAGTCAGCGATACGGAGCCCTGTATATAGCAGTCAGCGATACGGAGCCCTGTATATAGCGGTCAGCGATACGGAGCCCTGTATATAGCAGTCAGCGATACGGAGCCCTGTATATAGCAGCGATACGGAGCCCTGTATATAGCAGTCAGCGATACGGAGCCCTGTATATAGCGGTCAGCGATACGGAGCCCTGTATATAGCAGTCAGCGATACGGAGCCCTGTATATAGCAGTCAGCGATACGGAGCCCTGTATATAGCAGCGATACGGAGCCCTGTATATAGCAGTCAGCGATACGGAGCCCTGTATATAGCAGTCAGCGATACGGAGCCCTGTATATAGCAGTCAGCGATACAGAGCCCTGTATATAGCAGTCAGCGATACGGAGCCCTGTATATAGCAGTCAGCGATACCGAGCCCTGTATATAGCAGTCAGCGATACGGAGCCCTGTATATAGCAGTCAGCGATACGGAGCCCTGTATATAGCAGTCAGCGATACGGAGCCCTGTATATAGCAGTCAGCGATACGGAGCCCTGTATATAGCAGTCAGCGATACGGAGCCCTGTATATAGCGGTCAGCGATATGGAGCCCTGTATATAGCAGTCAGCGATACCGAGCCCTGTATATAGCAGTCAGCGATACGGAGCCCTGTATATAGCAGTCAGCGATACGGAGCCCTGTATATAGCAGTCAGCGATACGGAGCCCTGTATATAGCAGTCAGTGATACGGAGCCCTGTATATAGCGGTCAGCGATACGGAGCCCTGTATATAGCAGTCAGCGATACGGAGCCCTGTATATATCAGTCAGCGATACGGAGCCCTGTATATAGCGGTCAGCGATACGGAGCCCTGTATATAGCAGTCAGCGATACGGAGCCCTGTATATAGCAGTCAGCGATACCGAGCCCTGTATATAGCAGTCATCGATACGGAGCCCTGTATATAGCGGTCAGAGATACGGAGCCCTGTATATAGCGGTCAGCGATACCGAGCCCTGTATATAGCAGTCAGCGATACAGAGCCCTGTATATAGCAGTCAGCGATACGGAGCCCTGTATATAGCAGTCAGCGATACGGAGCCCTGTATATAGCAGCGATACGGAGCCCTGTATATAGCGGTCAGCGATACGGAGCCCTGTATATAGCAGTCAGCGATACGGAGCCCTGTATATAGCGGTCAGCGATACGGAGCCCTGTATATAGCGGTCAGCGATACGGAGCCCTGTATATAGCAGTCAGCGATACGGAGCCCTGTATATAGCAGTCAGCGATACGAAGCCCTGTATATAGCAGTCAGCGATACGGAGCCCTGTATATAGCAGCGATACGGAGCCTTGTATATAGCGGTCAGCGATACGGAGCCCTGTATATAGCAGTCAGCGATACGGAGCCCTGTATATAGCAGTCAGTGATACGGAGCCCTGTATATAGCGGTCAGTGATACGGAGCCCTGTATATAGCAGTCAGCGATACGGAGCCCTGTATATAGCAGCGATACGGAGCCCTGTATATAGCGGTCAGCGATACGGAGCCCTGTATATAGCGGTCAGCGATACGGAGCCCTGTATATAGCGGTCAGCGATACGGAGCCTTGTATATAGCGGTCAGCGATACGGAGCCCTGTATATAGCAGCGATACGGAGCCCTGTATATAGCAGTCAGCGATACGGAGCCCTGTATATAGCAGCGATACGGAGCCCTGTATATAGCGGTCAGTGATACGGAGCCCTGTATATAGCAGTCAGCGATACGGAGCCCTGTATATAGCAGTCAGCGATATGGAGCCCTGTATATAGTAGCGATACGGAGCCCTGTATATAGCAGTCAGCGATACGGAGCCCTGTATATAGCGGTCAGCGATACGGAGCCCTGTATATAGCAGTCAGCGATACGGAGCCCTGTATATAGCAGTCAGCGATACGGAGCCCTGTATATAGCAGTCAGCGATACGGAGCCCTGTATATAGCAGTCAGCGATACGGAGCCCTGTATATAGTAGCGATACGGAGCCCTGTATATAGCGGTCAGCGATACGGAGCCCTGTATATAGCAGTCAGCGATACGGAGCCCTGTATATAGCAGTCAGCGATACGGAGCCCTGTATATAGCAGTCAGCGATACGGAGCCCTGTATATAGCAGTCAGCGATACGGAGCCCTGTATATAGCGGTCAGCGATACGGAGCCCTGTATATAGCAGTCAGCGATACGGAGCCCTGTATATAGCAGTCAGCGATACGGAGCCCTGTATATAGCGGTCAGCGATACGGAGCCCTGTATATAGCAGTCAGCGATACGGAGCCCTGTATATAGCGGTCAGCGATATGGAGCCCTGTATATAGCAGTGATACGGAGCCCTGTATATAGCAGTCAGCGATACCGAGCCCTGTATATAGCAGTCAGTGATACGGAGCCCTGTATATAGCGGTCAGCGATACGGAGCCCTGTATATAGCAGTGATACGGAGCCCTGTATATAGCAGTCAGCGATACGGAGCCCTGTATATAGCAGTCAGCGATACGGAGCCCTGTATATAGCAGTCAGCGATACGGAGCCCTGTATATAGCAGTCAGCGATACGGAGCCCTGTATATAGCAGTGATACGGAGCCCTGTATATAGCAGTCAGCGATACGGAGCCCTGTATATAGCAGTCAGCGATACGGAGCCCTGTATATAGCAGTCAGCGATACGGAGCCCTGTATATAGCGGTCAGCGATACGGAGCCCTGTATATAGCAGTCAGCGATACGGAGCCCTGTATATAGCAGTCAGCGATACAGAGCCCTGTATATAGCAGTCAGCGATACGGAGCCCTGTATATAGCAGTCAGCGATACGGAGCCCTGTATATAGCAGTCAGTGATGCGGAGCCCTGTATATAGCAGTCAGCGATACGGAGCCCTGTATATAGCGGTCAGCGATACAGAGCCCTGTATATAGCAGTCAGCGATACGGAGCCCTGTATATAGCAGTCAGCGATACGGAGCCCTGTATATAGCGGTCAGCGATACGGAGCCCTGTATATAGCAGTCAGCGATACGGAGCCCTGTATATAGCAGTCAGCGATACGGAGCCCTGTATATAGCAGCGATACGGAGCCCTGTATATAGCAGTCAGCGATACGGAGCCCTGTATATAGCAGTCAGCGATACGGAGCCCTGTATATAGCAGTCAGCGATACCGAGCCCTGTATATAGCAGTCAGCGATACGGAGCCCTGTATATAGCAGTCAGCGATACCGAGCCCTGTATATAGCAGTCAGCGATACGGAGCCCTGTATATAGCAGTCAGCGATACGGAGCCCTGTATATAGCGGTCAGCGATACGGAGCCCTGTATATAGCAGTGATACGGAGCCCTGTATATAGCAGTCAGCGATACGGAGCCCTGTATATAGCGGTCAGCGATACGGAGCCCTGTATATAGCAGTCAGCGATACGGAGCCCTGTATATAGCAGTCAGTGATACGGAGCCCTGTATATAGCGGTCAGCGATACGGAGCCCTGTATATAGCAGCGATACGGAGCCCTGTATATAGCAGTCAGCGATACGGAGCCCTGTATATAGCAGTCAGCGATACGGAGCCCTGTATATAGCGGTCAGCGATACGGAGCCCTGTATATAGCAGTCAGCGATATGGAGCCCTGTATATAGCAGTCAGCGATACGGAGCCCTGTATATAGCAGTCAGCGATACGGAGCCCTGTATATAGCAGTCAGCGATACGGAGCCCTGTATATAGCGGTCAGCGATACGGAGCCCTGTATATAGCGGTCAGCGATACGGAGCCCTGTATATAGCAGTCAGCGATACCGAGCCCTGTATATTGCTTCTTGTGTATTATACATGTAAGTGATCCCACGTGTGTCTTGCACCACTCTATGACAAGCAGCTGTGTGTCTCACACTCGGCGATGGATTGCTGCCCCTTGTAGACAGTGACAAATCACTGCTAGGCATAAAAGCCTCATCATTTTTGGCACAAAGCTTCTCCCATATCCAACTCATTAGCCCAGTAAGAAGGGGGGCAGCAGGCGACATATCACTGCAAGATGAAAGAGAGACTCTCAGTAGCCCCTCACTCTGACCTCTGGGGAGTTGAATTAGGTCCAGATTTTGCCTGGGGGTAAAAACATATGTCTTCAGCATGCAGTGAGCAATAATGGGGGGGCAGAAGGGAGAGGCACACTGACATCTGGTGGCAGCATCGGGTAGCGACAGTGCAACGAAACAAGGGGGGGGGGGAGTCAAGATGTGAAAAAGACACATATATACTGTATATATATACAGTACAGACCAAAAGTTTGGCCACACCTTCTCATTCCAAGAGTTTTCTGTATTTTCATGACTATAAAAATTGTAGATTCACACTGAAGGCATCAAAACTATGAATTACCACATGTGGAATTATATACTTACCAAAAAAGTGTGACACAACTGAAAATATGTCTTATATTCTAGGTTCTTCAAAGTAGCCACCTTTTGCTTGGATTACTGCTTTGCACACTCTTGGCATTCTCTTGCTGAGCTTCAAGAGGTAGTCACCTGAAATGGTTTTCACTTCACAGGTGTGCCCTGTCAGGTTTAATAAGTGGGATTTCTTGCCTTATAAATGGGGTTGGGACCATCAGTTGTGTTGTTCAGAAGTTAGGTGGATACACAGCTGATAGTCCTACTGAATGGAGTGTTAGAATTTGTATTATGGCAAGAAAAAAGCAGCTAAGTAAAGAAAAACGAGTGGCCATCATTACTTTAAGAAATGAAGGTCAGTCAGTCCGAAAAATTGGGAAAACTTTGAAAGTGTCCTCAAGTGCAGTGGCCAAAACCATCAAGCGCTACAAAGAAACTGGCTCACATGAGGACCGCCCCAGGAAAGGAAGACCAAGAGTCACCTCTGCTGCGGAGGATAAGTTCATCCGAGTCACCAGCCTCAGAAATCGCAGGTTAACAGCAGCTCAGATTAGAGACCAGGTCAATGCCACACAGAGTTCTAGCAGCAGACACATCTCTACAACAACTGTTAAGAGGAGACTGTGTGCAGCAGGCCTTCATGATAAAATAGCTGCTAGGAAACCACTGCTAAGGACAGGCAACAAGCACAAGAAGAAGACAAGGAATGGACATTAGACCTGTGGAAATCTGGGCTTTGGTCTGATGAGTCCACATTTGACATCTTTGGTTCCAACCACCGTGTCTTTGTGCGACGCAGAAAAGGTGAAGGAATGGACTCTACATGCCTGGTTCCCACCGTGAAGCATGGAGGAGGAGGTGTGATGGTGTGGGGGGGCTTTGCTGGGGACACTGTTGGGGATTTATTCTGAACCAGCATGGTTACCACAGCATCTTGCAGTGGCATGCTATTCCATCCGGTTTGCGTTTAGTTGGACCAACAGGACAATGACCCCAAACACCTCCAGACTGTGTAAGGGCTATGTGACCAAGAAGGAGAGTGATGGGGTGCTGCGCCAGATGACCTGGCCGCCACAGTCACCAGACCTGAACCCAATCCAGATGGTTTGGGGTGAGCTGGACAGCAGAGTGAAGGCAAAAGGGCCAACAAGTGCTAAGCATCTCTGGGAACTCCTTCAAGACTGTTGGAAGACCATTTCAGGTGACTACCTCTTGAAGCTCATCAAGAGAATGCCAAGAGTGTGCAAAGCAGTAATCAAAGCAAAAGGTGGCTACTTTGAAGAACCTAGAATATAAGACATATTTTCAGTTGTGTCACACTTTTTTGGTAAGTATATAATTCCACATGTGGTAATTCATAGTTTTGATGCCTTCAGTGTGAATCTACAATTTTTATAGTCATGAAAATACAGAAAACTCTTGGAATGAGAAGGTGCGTCCAAACTTTTGGTCTGTACTGTATATATATATACACACACACACACAGTGCTGGGGTTTAATGTTCTTTTATCCTAATATAGAGACAATGTATTCTTTTCCCTATATACAGAGACACACTAGTACGTATACCACGAGCTGTGACTTACAGTTAATATACTGACTTATCCTCCAGGATTCACCTCCTAATTGACAACATTTGTTCTGTAAATTGATAAAGCGATAGTCTCAGTTCCCACATTTGAAATCCCCCTTTGGAACGTTTTTATTCAGCCAAGTGTCCTCTTTATTATTTGTCATTTGTGTCTTGGCTAATATATCCTTGAGTGACTTACTACGCCTAAAGGATTTTCCCGATTGGCGTTTTGCCGTCTGTCCCAGGACGCGATCCCTTTCTATCACATACCAGTTACCTCGGATGATGCTCCTTATTTTCTCTGCCATGGAGTTTAATTGCAATGAGAAAATAAAGCGTTTGCCTCTCTCTTTGCTCTTTTTGGTTCATTCGATATTCTTATTGCCATTACGAGCTACTCTCTCCAACGCTCCATCCAATATTCTAGCGGGATAACTTCTATTAAGAAAACCTGCTCTCATCTCTGGCTTTGTAAAAGTTCCTCGTCATTATTAATTCTATTGACTATAGGGGAGAGAAGTTTTTGTAAGTCCTGGATGGGAACTTTGATCATGTAGCTAAGCATTGGTCGCTGTCAGCTTCCTGCAGCACAAACTCCTTATTCGTTCTCCTTGAACTTCCACCAGGACTTATTTTTCTAGTGAAATACCTATTCATGCCATTATCACTAAATTCCTCTGACGACCCGTCCTATATGATGAATACGTCATCGACAAATCATAAATATGTCTTAATCTTGGCAATAAATGGATTATTTATATGAAATGTGAAAAGCTGTTCGATAAAAGCCAAGAATAAATGTGTGTGTGTGCAGGAGAGCGGCGTGGCCAAGGCTGGTCCCGTCCTCTGTACATACCGGGCATCATTAAACATACATGCATTATTCCCCAACACCAAGGAGACGCCGCACATATGAAATCTCTAAAGGAAGTTCTTTTATCTGTTTTATCAAGGACATAGCGGAGAGCCTCGACTCCCCTCACATGGGCTAGACCACTAGAGAAACTTTCTACATCAATAGATGCAAATACAAACCTTTCCAGTCACCGAAGTCCTATAAATAAGATGGGACATCCCTCAATAACGGTCGTAAGAGCCGCTCAGGATAACTGGATAATGGCCCTATATTGAGCCAACCCCACTAACAATGGGGCGACCAGGGGGATTTTCAGATTTCTTATGAATTTTTGGAACAAAATACCATATGGGCCTTCGTGGAAATAAAGGGAAAAGCTTCTCCGCCATATTCTTAGACAATAAACCTTTCTCGATATTTTTCCTGAGAAAATTTTGTAACAGATTTTGAATTTTCCTAGTGAGATCCACTCAATGGTTCACAGGAGGCGAAATCACTAAATTGTCCATTAGCTTCATTTATGTAATAATCTTTCTCCATCATTACTGTTACCAATAATTACTGTTACCCCATCATTACTGTCCCCCCATCATTACTGTCACCCATCATTACTGTCCCCCCATCATTACTGTCCCCCATCATTACTGTCACCCCATCATTACTGTCCCCCATCATTACTGTCACCCCATCATTAGTGTCACCCCATCATTACTGTCACCCCATCATTACTGTCCCCCATCATTACTGTCACCCCATCATTACTGTCACCCCATCATTACTGTCCCCCATCATTACTGTCACCCCATCATTAGTGTCACCCCATCATTACTGTCCCCCCATCATTACTGTCACCCATCATTACTGTCACCCCATCATTACTGTCCCCCATCATTACTGTCACCCCATCATTACTGTCACCCCATCATTACTGTCCCCCATCATTACTGTCACCCGATCATTAGTGTCACCCATCATTACTGTCACCCCATCATTACTGTCCCCCATCATTACTGTCACCCCATCATTACTGTCCCCCATCATTACTGTCCCCCCATCATTACTGTCACCCATCATTACTGTCACCCCATCATTACTGTCACCCATCATTACTGTCACCCCATCATTACTGTCACCCATCATTACTGTCACCCCATCATTACTGTCCCCCATCATTACTGTCACCCCATCATTACTGTCCCCCATCATTACTGTCCCCCCATCATTACTGTCACCCATCATTACTGTCACCCATCATTACTGTCACCCCATCATTACTGTCCCCCCATCATTACTGTCACCCATCATTACTGTCACCCCATCATTACTGTCACCCATCATTACTGTCCCCCCATCATTACTGTCCCCCATCATTACTGTCACCCCATCATTACTGTCACCCCATCATTACTGTCCCCCATCATTACTGTCACCCCATCATTACTGTCCCCCCATCATTACTGTCACCCATCATTACTGTCCCCCCATCATTACTGTCCCCCATCATTACTGTCACCCCATCATTACTGTCACCCCATCATTACTGTCCCCCCATCATTACTGTCCCCCATCATTACTGTCACCCCATCATTACTGTCACCCCATCATTACTGTCCCCCATCATTACTGTCACCCCATCATTACTGTCCCCCATCATTACTGTCACCCCATCATTAGTGTCACCCCATCATTACTGTCCCCCCATCATTACTGTCACCCATCATTACTGTCACCCCATCATTACTGTCCCCCATCATTACTGTCACCCCATCATTACTGTCCCCCATCATTACTGTCCCCCCATCATTACTGTCACCCATCATTACTGTCACCCCATCATTACTGTCCCCCCATCATTACTGTCACCCATCATTACTGTCACCCCATCATTAGTGTCACCCATCATTACTGTCCCCCATCATTACTGTCACCCCATCATTACTGTCCCCCCATCATTACTGTCACCCATCATTACTGTCCCCCCATCATTACTGTCACCCATCATTACTGTCCCCCATCATTACTGTCACCCCATCATTACTGTCACCCATCATTACTGTCACCCCATCATTAGTGTCACCCCATCATTACTGTCACCCCATCATTACTGTCCCCCCATCATTACTGTCACCCATCATTACTGTCACCCCATCATTAGTGTCCCCCCATCATTACTGTCACCCATCATTAGTGTCACCCCATCATTACTGTCACCCCATCATTACTGTCCCCCCATCATTACTGTCACCCATCATTACTATGTCCCCCCATCATTACTGTCCCCCATCATTACTGTGTCACCCCATCATTACTATGTCCCCCCATCATTACTGTCACCCATCATTACTGTCACCCCATCATTAGTGTCACCCCATCATTACTGTCCCCCCATCATTACTGTCACCCCATCATTAGTGTCACCCCCATCATTACTGTCCCCCCATCATTACTATGTCACCCATCATTACTGTCACCCCATCATTACTGTTACCAATAATTACTGTTACCCCATCATTACTATGTCTCCCCATCATTACTATGTCACCCATCATTACTGTCACCCCATCATTAGTGTCACCCCATCATTACTGTCACCCATCATTACTGTCACCCCATCATTAGTGTCACCCCATCATTACTGTCAACCCATCATTACTGTCCCCCCATCATTACTGTCACCCCATCATTACTGTCACCCCACCATTACTGTCACCCCATCATTACTGTCACCCATCATTACTGTCACCCCATCATTACTGTCACCCCATCATTACTGTCCCCCCATCATTACTATGTCACCCATCATTACTGTCACCCCATCATTACTGTTACCAATAATTACTGTTACCCCATCATTACTGTCACCCATCATTACTATGTCCCCCCCATCATTACTATGTTTCCCCATCATTACTGTGTCACCCCATCATTACTATGTCTCCCCATCATTACTGTCCCCCCATCATTACTGTCACCCATCATTACTATGTCCCCCCATCATTACTATGTCACCCATCATTACTGTCCCCCCATCATTACTGTTACCAATAATTACTGTTACCCCATCATTACTATGTCTCCCCATCATTACTGTCCCCCCATCATTACTGTCACCCATCATTACTATGTCCCCCCATCATTACTATGTCACCCATCATTACTGTCCCCCCATCATTACTGTCACCCATCATTACTATGTCCCCCCATCATTACTATGTCACCCATCATTACTGTCCCCCCATCATTACTGTTACCAATAATTACTGTTACCCCATCATTACTATGTCACCCATCATTACTATGTCCCCCCATCATTACTATGTCACCCCATCATTACTGTCCCCCCATCATTACTGTCACCCATCATTACTATGTCCCCCCATCATTACTATGTCACCCCATCATTACTGTGTCACCCCATCATTACTGTCCCCCCATCATTACTGTCACCCATCATTACTATGTCCCCCCATCATTACTATGTCACCCATCATTACTATGTCCCCCCATCATTACTATGTCACCCCATCATTACTGTGTCACCTCATTACTATGTTACCCATCATTACTATGTCCCCCCATCATTACTGTCCCCCCGTCATTACTGTCCCCCATCATTACTGTCACCCATCATTACTGTCCCCCCATCATTACTGTCCCCCATCATTACTGTCACCCCATCATTAGTGTCACCCCATCATTACTGTCACCCCATCATTACTATGTCTCCCCATCATTACTGTCACCCCATCATTACTGTCACCCCATCATTACTATGTCACCCATCATTACTGTCCCCCCATCATTACTGTTACCAATAATTACTGTTACCACATCATTACTGTCCACCCATCATTACTATGTCACCCCATCATTACTATGTCACCCCATCATTACTGTCCCCCCATCATTACTATGTTACCCATCATTACTGTCACCCATCATTACTATGTCCCCCCCATCATTACTGTCACCCATCATTACTATGTCACCCCATCATTACTATGTTACCCATCATTACTATGTCCCCCCATCATTACTATGTCACCCCATCATTACTGTGTCACCTCATCATTACTATGTTACCCATCATTACTGTGTCACCCCATCATTACTATGTCCCCCCCATCATTACTGTCACCCATCATTACTATGTCCCCCCCATCATTACTGTCACCCATCATTACTGTCACCCCATCATTACTGTGTCACCCCATCATTACTATGTCACCCCATCATTAGTGTCACCCCATCATTACTATGTCTCCCCATCATTACTGTCACCCCATCATTACTGTCACCCCATCATTACTATGTTACCCATCATTACTGTCACCCCATCATTACTATGTCCCCCCCATCATTACTGTCACCCATCATTACTATGTCCCCCCATCATTACTGTCACCCATCATTACTGTCACCCCATCATTACTGTGTCACCCCATCATTACTATGTTACCCATCATTACTGTCACCCCATCATTACTGTGTCACCCCATCATTACTATGTTACCCATCATTACTGTCACCCCATCATTACTGTGTCACCCCATCATTACTATGTCCCCCCATCATTACTGTCACCCCATCATTACTATGTCCCCCCCATCATTACTATGTCTCCCCATCATTACTATGTCCCCCCATCATTACTGTCACCCCATCATTAGTGTCACCCCATCATTACTGTCCCCCCATCATTACTATGTCACCCATCATTACTGTCACCCCATCATTACTGTTACCAATAATTACTGTTACCCCATCATTACTATGTCTCCCCATCATTACTATGTCACCCATCATTACTGTCACCCCATCATTAGTGTCACCCCATCATTACTGTCACCCATCATTACTGTCACCCCATCATTAGTGTCACCCCATCATTACTGTCACCCATCATTACTGTCACCCCATCATTAGTGTCACCCCATCATTACTGTCACCCCATCATTACTGTCCCCCCATCATTACTATGTCCCCCCATCATTACTGTCACCCCATCATTACTGTCCCCCCATCATTACTGTCCCCCCATCATTACTATGTCACCCATCATTACTGTCACCCCATCATTACTGTTACCAATAATTACTGTTACCCCATCATTACTGTCACCCATCATTACTATGTCCCCCCCATCATTACTGTCACCCCATCATTACTATGTTACCCATCATTACTATGTCCCCCCCATCCTTACTATGTCCCCCCCATCATTGCTATGTTTCCCCATCATTGCTATGTTTCCCCATCATTACTGTGTCACCTATCATTACTGTGTCACCCCATCATTACTATGTCTCCCCCATCATTACTGTCACCCCATCATTACTGTTACCCCATCATTACTGTCCCCCCATCATTACTATGTCACCCATCATTACTGTCCCCCCATCATTACTGTCACCCATCATTACTATGTCCCCCCATCATTACTATGTCACCCATCATTACTGTCCCCCCATCATTACTGTTACCAATAATTACTGTTACCCCATCATTACTGTCCCCCCATCATTACTATGTCACCCCATCATTACTGTGTCACCTCATCATTACTATGTTACCCATCATTACTATGTCCCCCCATCATTACTGTCCCCCCATCATTACTATGTCCCCCCATCATTACTATGTCACCCCATCATTACTGTCCCCCCATCATTACTGTCCCCCATCATTACTGTCACCCATCATTACTGTCACCCCATCATTACTGTCCCCCCATCATTACTGTCACCCCATCATTAGTGTCACCCCATCATTACTATGTCACCCATCATTACTGTCCCCCCATCATTACTGTTACCAATAATTACTGTTACCCCATCATTACTGTCCCCCCATCATTACTATGTCCCCCCATCATTACTATGTCACCCCATCATTACTGTGTCACCTCATCATTACTATGTTACCCATCATTACTATGTCCCCCCATCATTACTGTCCCCCCATCATTACTATGTCACCCCATCATTACTGTCCCCCCATCATTACTGTCCCCCATCATTACTGTCACCCATCATTACTGTCACCCCATCATTACTGTCCCCCCATCATTACTGTCACCCCATCATTAGTGACACCCCATCATTACTATGTCACCCATCATTACTGTCCCCCCATCATTACTGTTACCAATAATTACTGTTACCCCATCATTACTGTCCCCCCATCATTACTATGTCCCCCCATCATTACTATGTCCCCCCATCATTACTGTCCCCCCATCATTACTATGTCACCCCATCATTACTATGTTACCCATCATTACTATGTCCCCCCCATCATTACTGTCACCCATCATTACTATGTTACCCATCATTACTGTCACCCATCATTACTATGTCCCCCCATCATTACTATGTCACCCCATCATTACTGTGTCACCTCATCATTACTATGTTACCCATCATTACTATGTCCCCCCATCATTACTGTCCCCCCATCATTACTATGTCACCCCATCATTACTGTCCCCCCATCATTACTGTCCCCCATCATTACTGTCACCCATCATTACTGTCACCCCATCATTACTGTCCCCCCATCATTACTGTCACCCCATCATTAGTGTCACCCCATCATTACTATGTCACCCATCATTACTGTCCCCCCATCATTACTGTTACCAATAATTACTGTTACCCCATCATTACTGTCCCCCCATCATTACTATGTCCCCCCATCATTACTATGTCCCCCCATCATTACTGTCCCCCCATCATTACTATGTCACCCCATCATTACTATGTTACCCATCATTACTATGTCCCCCCCATCATTACTGTCACCCATCATTACTATGTTACCCATCATTACTGTCACCCCATCATTACTATGTCCCCCCATCATTACTATGTCACCCATCATTACTGTGTCACCCCATCATTACTATGTCCCCCCTATCATTACGTCACCCCATCATTGCTATGTCCCCCATTTTGTGTTATTACTCTCTCGGGATCCTCATGTGTATTAGCTAGATCGAGGACACGCTGTCTCTCACGTGTATCCGTAGGTACAAACCTAGAGGTCGTATGTCTGCTGGTATCTCTCCTTCTTTGGTATTTCCCTCCTCCCATTTTTTAACCTTATTAAAGTGCCTCACTAAATTCATGTTTGTAACCACTTTATATAGGTCAGTTTCCAATTGTATACAGTCAAAGGGTTCTAGTATACAAGGGTTCAAACCTTTCGACAAGAGAGAGGCTGTAAGGGAGAAATTAGTCAAGTGAAGAACATTAGAAGAATTCTGAGTCTCTTCTTCTTTTGGGATCTTGGACTCTGTTGTCGCCGTGACACCTGCTTTCTCTTCCATCCTTTTGTGGATCTTGTTCCTGTTTTCTTTTCTCCTACTTCGTCTTGTCCCTCTCCTAAAGCGGCGGACTCATTGATGATGCGATTACTTGATAATAATTTATTCCCTCCATCAGGGTTTTGATCGTCTTACGCCTGGACTCAGATGCTGTTTCCAATAATCTGTAGATCTACGTTTTTGTCTTCTTCTTCTTCTTTGTAACTTCTTTTCTGTCCAGAAAAAAATGCGGCCATTATCAAAATCCTGCTCATCTCTGAGGAATTTATCTCTTTTCCGTTCCTTTATCGCGGCTTATGTGGGGACCAGTCGCTTTTCCAATTTCTTCAAAAATGTCATAAATTGAATTTGTGTTAATCTTGTTGTCAGTTCTGTCTTTGCTTCGCACCGCTCAGCGGTAATACTTTCATATTCTCTTTGGTTACGTCTCAATATTAGTTTCAAGACTTTTTGTGAATGGTCTAGATGTAATCGCTTCCATTCTTCCATAAAGATGACATCATCCTGATATTGCACTGGCTCTTTAAAGCTTCTTAGGCCTCGTGGTACTCTACCACGACTTTCATAGGATTGTAAGGAATTAACTGTCTAACTTCTTTCTCTGCCAGTTGTGTGACTTTAAATTCCAAACCTCTGATACTCAAGACGCAAATGATCTTGTGTATTGCATTGTGCAAAAAAGGCATGTGCACTAACTCTACCTGCTTTTAGAGCTATTTCTGTATCTACAGATTCCCCTCCTATCTCCATCTTAGTATCCGCCATTTTAAAATATAAAAATCAACAATAACTTTCAAGTGTGCCCAAGAAATAGCAGCGCAACAGTCCAAATGCAAACAGCACGAAAACAAAGTGAGAAAAGATTGCTCGGCACTACTTAACTTGGGCTGGAAGACTCCGGAGGTCTGCAGGTATTCACAAGATCCTCATGTCTCCCAGGATAGTCCATCATAACACGTGAGAGATAGAAGAAAGCGAAGCGGCCCTCTCGTTGCTCTAAAACTACTTCATGCTTTATTTGTACCTCATAGCAGGAAAAACATGGTGTTACAGAATGCCAAAGACACCGACTATTCGGGCAACAGCTGCTATTCTGGCCCCAAGTTGTATACAGTATGGTGCGGCCATCTTCCCTAAGAACTCTCTCTGGAAAGCGTAAAGATGTAATGATGTCACTGGGACGTGGCCATGTCCGTGTATCCATAGTTACACGTCAGACAGATGGCCGTGCTCTCTCTCCCTTGCTGATCAGATATGGGGAGTAGAACGTACACCTGATTGTCACATATACAGGCCCTAAACTGCAGACAGACAATCTATTAAACATTGTGGGGAACAAACTCCTATGTAAGGAAGACACTGAGATCATTGAGACCTGTCAGACCCAAAGCATTGGATTGTATTATCCATCAGGCCTCTTGTTTTAATAATTCCTTATTCCTATTTCCACCTTGATATAAGGGGTTCACTTATATATAATATAGAGCTATGAGGTGATACTCACGTGGACAAAATCATTGGTCCCTCCCTCGTGTAATGACAGAAAGCCCCACAATGGTCACAGAAATAACTGGAATCTGACAAAAGTAATAATATAGAAAAATTCTATGAAAATGCACAAATGAAAGTCAGACATTGCTTTCCAACCAGGCTTCACCATGAAACAGGCCTGGACAGAAATGAGGGTTCCCTGAAAATAATGTGACCAAAGGGACATCAAGGTGAGTCCACGAATTCTCATCCCCGGTGTCTCCAATCCTGTAATCAGTCCGTGGCCTGTATATAGTTATTTCTGTGACTATTGTGGGGTTTTCTGTCATTAAACGAGGGAGGGAACAACAATTGTGTCAACGTCTGTATATAATATACAGTAATGAGGTGATATATAATATATAACTATGAGGTGATATATAATATACAGTAATGAGGTGATATATAATATATAACTATGAGGTGATATATAATATATAACTATGAGGTGATATATAATATATAACTATGAGGTGATATATAATATACAGTAATGAGGAGATATATAATATACAGTAATGAGGTGATATATAATATACAGTAATGAGGTGATATATAATATACAGTAATGAGGTGATATATAATATACAGTAATGAGGTGATATATAATATATAACTATGAGGTGATATATAATATACAGTGATGAGGTGATATATAATATACAGTGATGAGGTGATATATAATATACAGTAATGAGGTGATATATAATATACAGTAATGAGGTGATATATAATATACAGTAATGAGGTGATATATAATATACAGTAATGAGGTGATATATAATATATAACTATGAGGTGATATATAATATACAGTAATGAGGTGATATATAATATACAGTAATGAGGTGATATATAATATATAACTATGAGGTGATATAATCAGATGCTATAGGCGGCTCTACCTTCAGCATACACGCCATTGGTCAGCTCTCCCGTCAATCTTTCCCCCCGCCAAAATGAGCACGTCCCAGCCGCTACTACGTCATGACGTCAGTTATTGTTCCGCAGCCAATCAGGAGGCGGTCGCTCTGGTGACGTGTACTGCCGGCAGTGATCGCGGTAAAAACGAATCTGTGAATCCCCGGAGGAGGAGATGCCCATCCGGGCCCAGTGCACCATCTGCTCCGACTTCCTGGATCACCACAGCGATGTGGCGGCCATATACTGCGGGCACACCTTCCACTATCACTGGTAGATACACCCATATACCTCCTGTGTTATATACATACATTATATATATACCCCCTGTGTTATATACATACTATATATATATACCCCCTGTGTTATATACATACTATATATATATACCCCCTGTGTTATATACATACTATATATATATACCCCCTGTGTTATATACATACTATATATATATACCCCCTGTGTTATATACATACAGTACAGACCAAAAGTTTGGACACACCTTCTCATTCCAAGAGTTTTCTGTATTTTCATGACTATAAAAATTGTAGATTCACACTGAAGGCATCAAAACTATGAATTACCACATGTGGAATTATATACTTACCAAAAAGTGTGACACAACTGAAAATATGTCTTATATTCTAGGTTCTTCAAAGTAGCCACCTTTTGCTTGGATTACTGCTTTGCACACTCTTGGCATTCTCTTGCTGAGCTTCAAGAGGTAGTCACCTGAAATGGTTTTCACTTCACAGGTGTGCCCTGTCAGGTTTAATAAGTGGGATTTCTTGCCTTATAAATGGGGTTGGGACCATCAGTTGTGTTGTTCAGAAGTCAGGTGGATACACAGCTGATAGTCCTACTGAATGGAGTGTTAGAATTTGTATTATGGCAAGAAAAAAGCAGCTAAGTAAAGAAAAACGAGTGGCCATCATTACTTTAAGAAATGAAGGTCAGTCAGTCCGAAAAATTGGGAAAACTTTGAAAGTGTCCTCAAGTGCAGTGGCCAAAACCATCAAGCGCTACAAAGAAACTGGCTCACATGAGGACCGCCCCAGGAAAGGAAGACCAAGAGTCACCTCTGCTGCGGAGGATAAGTTCATCCGAGTCACCAGCCTCAGAAATCGCAGGTTAACAGCAGCTCAGATTAGAGACCAGGTCAATGCCACACAGAGTTCTAGCAGCAGACACATCTCTACAACAACTGGTAAGAGGAGACTGTGTGCAGCAGGCCTTCATGGTAAAATAGCTGCTAGGAAACCACTGCTAAGGACAGGCAACAAGCACAAGAAGAACACAAGGAATGGACATTAGACCTGTGGAAATCTGGGCTTTGGTCTGAGGAGTCCACATTTGACATCTTTGGTTCCAACCACCGTGTCTTTGTGCGGCGCAGAAAAGGTGAAGGAATGGCCTCTACATGCCTGGTTCCCACCGTGACGCATGGAGGAGGAGGTGTGATGGTGTGGGGGGCTTTGCTGGGGACATTGTTGGGGATTTATTCTGAACCAGCATGGTTACCACAGCATCTTGCAGCGGCATGCTATTCCATCCGGTTTGCGTTTAGTTGGACCAACAGGACAATGACCCCAAACACCTCCAGACTGTGTAAGGGCTATGTGACCAAGAAGGAGAGTGATGGGGTGCTGCGCCAGATGACCTGGCCTCCACAGTCATCAGACCTGAACCCAATCCAGATGGTTTGGGGTGAGCTGGACCACAGAGTGAAGGCAAAAGGGCCAACAAGTGCTAAGCATCTCTGGGAACTCCTTCAAGACTGTTGGAAGACCATTTCAGGTGACTACCTCTTGTAGCTCATCAAGAGAATGCCAAGAGTGTGCAAAGCAGTAATCAAAGCAAAAGGTGGCTACTTTGAAGAACCTAGAATATAAGACATATTTTCAGTTGTGTCACACTTTTTTGTTAAGTATATAATTCCACATGTGGTAATTCATAGTTTTGATCCCTTCAGTGTGAATCTACAATTTTTATAGTCATGAAAATACAGAAAACTCTTGGAATGAGAAGGTGCGTCCAAACTTTTGGTCTGTACTGTACATACAGTGGGTACGGAAAGTATTCAGACCCCTTTACATTTTTCACTCTTTGTTTCATTGCAGCCATTCACTAAAAGCAGAACAGTTCCTTTTATTCCTCAGTAATGTACACTCCGCTCCCCATCTTGACAGAAAAATACAGAAATGTAGATATTTTTGCAAATTTATTAAAAAAGAAACCCTGCAATCTCCCCTGGCCATAAGTATTCGGAGCCTTTGCTCAGTACTGAGTAGAAGCCGCTTCCTTCTGAGCTAGTACAGCCAGGAGTCTTCTTGGGAATGATACAACAAGTTTCTCACATCTGGATTTGGGGATCCTCGGCCATTCTTCCTTGCAGATCCTCTCCAGTTCCGTCAGGTTGGATGGTGAACGTTGGTGGAGCCATTTTCAGGTCTCTCCAGAGATGCTCAGTTGGGTTGAGGTCCGGGCTCTGGCTGGGCCAGTCAGGAATGGTCACAGAGTTGTTCCTTTGTTATTTTAGCTGTGCTTAGGGTCATTGTCTTGTTGGAACCTTCGGCCCAGTCTGAGGTCCGGAGCACTCTAGCAGAGGTTTTCTTCCAGGATCTCTCTGTACTTGGCCGCATTCATCTTTCCTTCTATTACACCCAGTCGTCCTGTCCCCCATAGCATGATGCTGCCACCGCCATGTCTCACTGTTGGGATTGTATTGGGCAGGTGATGAGCAGGGCCTGGTTTTCTCCACACATACCGCTTAGAATTAACACCAGAAAGTTCCATCTTGGTCTCCTCAGAGCAGAGAATCTTATTTCTCATAGTCTGGGAGTCCTTCATGTGTTTTTTGGCTTTCCTATGTCTTGCACTGAGGAGAGGCTTCCTTCGGGCCACTCTGCCATAAAGCCCCGACTGGTGGAGGCTGCAGTGATAGTGACTTTGTGGAACTTTCTCCCATCTCCCTACTGCATCTCTGGAGCTCGGCCACAGTCATCTTTGGCTTCTTCTTTACCTCTCACCAAGGCTCTTCTCCCACCATTGCTCAGTTTGGCTGGACGGCCGGGTATAGGAAGAGTTCTGCTTGTCCCAAACTTCTTCCATGTAAGGATTATGGAGGCCGCTGTGCTCTGAGGAACCTTGGCCAGATCTGGGCCTTGCCACAATTCTGTCTCTGAGCTCCTTGGGCAGTTCCTTTGACCTCCTGATTCTCATTTGCTCTGACATGCAGTGTGAGCTGTGAGGTCTAATATAGACAGGTGTGCGCCGCTCCTAATCAAGTCCAATCAGTTTAATTATACACAGCTGGACCCCAATGAAGGAGTAGAACCATCTCAAGGAGGATCAGAAGGAAATGGACAGCAGTGAGTTATATATGAGGGTCACAGCAAAGGCTCGGAATACTTATGGCCATGGGTGATTTGTTTTGTTTTTTTTTTTTTTGTTTTTTTTTAATTTGCAAAAATATCTACATTTCTGTTTTTCTTTCTGTCAAGATGGGGAGCTGAGTGTACATTAGAGGACCTTTCACATCCTCATGTATATGCGGTTTTACAAACCACTAGAAAGCAGACAGCGCGCTGAATTCAGTGAACTGCCAGCTTTCCCGTTATATACCCCGGAGCTGGAGATATCGGAGATCTTAGTTCCACCGTTCACTGTCAGAAGGGCGTTCCTGACAGTCTAGCTGGGCGGTAAGGAACGCCCTCCCTGACTGTGCTCGTCCATAGCGCTGTACTCGGTGGTGGGGGGGGGGGGCCCTTCCTCACAGCTCAGCGTCATCACTGGGCGGTAAGGAACGCCCCCCTCTCTCTGAGCCGAGTACTATCAGAGGGGGCGCTCCTTACAGCGCAGCTACACTGTCAGGAACGCCCTTCTGACAGTGAACGGTGAAATTTAGACCCCAATATCTCCAGCCCCGGGTCATATAACGGGAAAGCCGGTAGCGCGCTGTGGGCTTTCTAGCGGTATGTAAAACCGCATATACATGAGGACATGAAAGGTCCTCTTTAATGAGAAATAAAATGAACTTTTTTGCTTTTAGCAAATGGCTGCAATGAAACAGAGTGGAAAAATTTAAAGTTGTCTGAATACTTTCCGTGCCCACTGTATATACCCCCTGTGTTTTATTTTATATATATATATATATATATATATATATATATATATATATATACACAGTCATGGCCAAAAGTTTTGAGAATGCCACAAATATTGTATTTTCACATGATCTGCTGCCCTCTGGTTTTTCTGTGTGTTTGTCAGATGTTTTTATCACATACAGAAATAGAATTGCATTCATATTATGAGTAACAGAAGCTTATATTGACAGTTAGAATGAGTTAATGCAGCAAGTCAATATTTGCAGTGTTGACCCTTCTTCTTCAGGACCTCTGCAATTCTCCCTGGCATGCTCTCAATCAACTTCTGGACCAAATCCTGACTGATAGCAGTCCATTCTTGCAGAATCAATGCTTTCATTTTGTCTGAATTTGTTGGTTTTTGTTTGTCCACCCGTCTCTTGATGATTGACCACAAGTTCTCAATGGGATTAAGATCTGGGGAGTTTCCAGGCCATGGACCCAAAATCTCTATGTTTTGTTCCCTGAGCCATTTAGTTATCACCTTTGCTTTATGGCAAGGTGCTCCATCATGCTGGAAAAGGCATTGTTGAGCGCCAAACTGCTCTTGGACGGTTGGGAGAAGTTGCTCTTGGAGGACATTCTGGTACCATTCTTTATTCATGGCCAGACTGTGAGAGAGCCGATTCCCTTGGCTGAGAAGCAACCCCACACATGAATGGTTTCAGGATGCTTTACAGTTGGCATGAGACAAGACTGGTGGTAGCGCTCACCTCTTCTTCTCCGAATAAGCTGTTTTCCAGATGTTCCAAACAATGGAAAAGGGGATTCATCAGAGAAAATGACTTTCCCCCAGTCCTCAGCAGTCCACTCCCTGTACCTTTTGCAGAATATCAGTCTGTCCCTGATGTTTTTTCTGGAGAGAAGTGGCTTCTTTGCTGCCCTCCTTGAGACCAGGCCTTGCTCCAAGAGTCTCCGCCTCACAGTGCGTGCAGATGCACTCACACCTGCCTGCTGCCATTCCTCAGCAAGCTCTGCACTGCTGGTAGCCCCATCCCGCAGCTGAAACACTTTTAAGAGACGGTCCTGACGCTTGCTGGTCTTTCTTGGGCGCCCTGGAGCCTTTTTGGCACCAATGGAACCTCTCTCCTTGAAGTTCTTGATGATGCGATAGATTGTTGACTGAGGTGCAATCTTTCTAGCTGCAATACTCTTCCCAGTTAGGCCATTTTTGTGCAGTGCAATGATGACTGCACGTGTTTCTTTAGAGATAACCATGGTTAACAGAAGAGAAACAATGATGGCAAGCACCAGCCTCCTTTTAAAGTGTCCAGTGGTGTCATTCTTACTTAATCATGACAGATTGATCTCCAGCCCTGTCCTCATCAACACCCACACCTGTGTTAATGGAGCAATCACTGAAACGATGTTAGGTGGTCCTTTTAAGGCAGGGCTGCAATGATGTTGAAATGTGTTTTGGGGGATAAAGTTCATTTTCTAGGCAAATATTGACTTTGCAAGTAATTGCTGTTAAGCTGATCACTCTTTATAACATTCTGGAGTATATGCAAATTGCCATTAGAAAAACTGAAGCAGTAGACTTTGTAAAAATTAATATTTGTATCATTCTCAAAACTTTTGGCCATGACTGTATATAATGTGGAGGGGGCACATACTTCTCTCTCTATATAGTGTATAATGTGGAGGGGGCACATACTTCTCTCTCTATATATAGTATATAATGTGGAGGGGGCACATACTTCTCTCTCTATATATAGTATATAATGTGGAGGGGGCACATACTTCTCTCTCTATATATAGTATATAATGTGGAGGGGGCACATACTTCTCTCTCTATATATAGTATATAATGTGGAGGGGGCACATACTTCTCTCTCTATATATAGTATATAATGTGGAGGGGGCACATACTTCTCTCTATATATATATAGTGTATAATGTGGAGGGGGCACATACTTCTCTCTATATATAGTGTATAATGTGGAGGGGGCACATACTTCTCTCTATATATAGTGTATAATGTGGAGGGGGCACATACTTCTCTCTATATATAGTGTATAATGTGGAGGGGACACATACTTCTCTCTCTATGTATAGTATATAATGTGGAGGGGGCACATACTTCTCTATATATAGTGTATAATGTGGAGGGGGCACATACTTCTCTGTATATAGTATATAATGTGGAGGGGGCACATACTTCTCTCTATATATAGTGTATAATGTGGAGGGGGCACATACTTCTCTATATATAGTGTATAATGTGGAGGGGGCACATACTTCTCTGTATATAGTATATAATGTGGAGGGGGCACATACTTCTCTCTATATATAGTATATAATGTGGAGGGGGCACATACTTCTCTCTCTATATATATAGTATATAATGTGGAGGGGGCACATACTTCTCTCTATATATAGTATATAATGTGGAGGGGGCACATACTTCTCTCTCTATATATATAGTATATAATGTGGAGGGGGCACATACTTCTCTCTCTATATATAGTGTATAATGTGGAGGGGGCACATACTTCTCTATATATATAGTATATAATGTGGAGGGGGCACATACTTCTCTATATATATAGTGTATAATGTGGAGGGGGCACATACTTCTCTCTCTATATAGTGTATAATGTGGAGGGGGCACATACTTCTCTCTATATATAGTGTATAATGTGGAGGGGGCACATACTTCTCTATATATAGTGTATAATGTGGAGGGGGCACATACTTCTCTGTATATAGTATATAATGTGGAGGGGGCACATACTTCTCTCTATATATAGTGTATAATGTGGAGGGGGCACATACTTCTCTGTATATAGTATATAATGTGGAGGGGGCACATACTTCTCTCTCTATATATAGTGTATAATGTGGAGGGGGCACATACTTCTCTCTCTATATATATAGTGTATAATGTGGAGGGGGCACATACTTCTCTCTATATATAGTGTATAATGTGGAGGGGGCACATACTTCTCTCTCTATATATAGTGTATAATGTGGAGGGGGCACATACTTCTCTCTATATATTGTGTATAATGTGGAGGGGGCACATACTTCTCTCTCTATATAGTGTATAATGTGGAGGGGGCACATACTTCTCTCTCTATATAGTGTATAATGTGGAGGGGGCACATACTTCTCTCTCTCTATATAGTGTATAATGTGGAGGGGGCACATACTCTCTCTGTATATATAGTGTATAATGTGGAGGGGGCACATACTTCTCTCTATATATAGTGTATAATGTGGAGGGGGCACATACTTCTCTGTATAGTATATAATGTGGAGGGGGCACATACTTCTCTCTCTATATATAGTGTATAATGTGGAGGGGGCACATACTTCTCTCTATATATAGTATATAATGTGGAGGGGGCACATACTTCTCTCTCTATATATAGTATATAATGTGGAGGGGGCACATACTTCTCTGTATATAGTATATAATGTGGAGGGGGCACATACTCTCTATATATAGTGTATAATGTGGAGGGGGCACATACTTCTCTCTCTATATAGTGTATAATGTGGAGGGGGCACATACTTCTCTGTATATAGTGTATAATGTGGAGGGGGCACATACTTCTCTCTATATATAGTGTATAATGTGGAGGGGGCACATACTTCTCTCTATATATAGTGTATAATGTGGAGGGGGCACATACTTCTCTCTATATATAGTGTATAATGTGGAGGGGGCACATACTTCTCTCTCTCTATATATAGTGTATAATGTGGAGGGGGCACATACTTCTTTATATATAGTGTATAATGTGGAGGGGGCACATACTTCTTTATATATAGTGTATAATGTGGAGGGGGCACATACTTCTCTCTCTATATAGTGTATAATGTGGAGGGGGCACATACTTCTCTCTATATATATATAGTGTATAATGTGGAGGGGGCACATACTTCTCTCTATATATAGTATATAATGTGGAGGGGGCACATACTTCTCTCTATATATAGTGTATAATGTGGAGGGGGCACATACTTCTCTCTATATATAGTATATAATGTGGAGGGGGCACATACTTCTCTCTATATATAGTGTATAATGTGGAGGGGGCACATACTTCTCTCTCTATATATATAGTATATAATGTGGAGGGGGCACATACTTCTCTCTCTATATAGTGTATAATGTGGAGGGGGCACATACTTCTCTCTATATATAGTGTATAATGTGGAGGGGGCACATACTTCTCTATATATAGTGTATAATGTGGAGGGGGCACATACTTCTCTCTCTATAGTATATAATGTGGAGGGGGCACATACTTCTCTCTATATATAGTATATAATGTGGAGGGGGCACATACTTCTCTCTATATATAGTATATAATGTGGAGGGGGCACATACTTCTCTCTCTATATATAGTGTATAATGTGGAGGGGGCACATACTTCTCTGTATATAGTATATAATGTGGAGGGGGCACATACTTCTCTGTATATAGTATATAATGTGGGGGGGGGACATACTTCTCTGTATATAGTATATAATGTGGAGGGGGCACATACTTCTCTCTATATATAGTGTATAATGTGGAGGGGGCACATACTTCTCTCTATATATAGTGTATAATGTGGAGGGGGCACATACTTCTCTATATAGTGTATAATGTGGAGGGGGCACATACTTCTCTCTCTATATATAGTGTATAATGTGGAGGGGGCACATACTTCTCTCTCTATATAGTGTATAATGTGGAGGGGGCACATACTTCTCTCTATATAGTAATAATGTGGAGGGGGCACATACTTCTCTCTCTATATAGTATATAATGTGGAGGGGGCACATACTTCTTTATATATAGTGTATAATGTGGAGGGGGCACATACTTCTCTCTCTATATATAGTATATAATGTGGAGGGGGCACATACTTCTCTCTCTATATAGTGTATAATGTGGAGGGGGCACATACTTCTCTCTATATATAGTGTATAATGTGGAGGGGGCACATACTTCTCTATATATAGTGTATAATGTGGAGGGGGCACATACTTCTCTCTCTATAGTATATAATGTGGAGGGGGCACATACTTCTCTCTATATATAGTATATAATGTGGAGGGGGCACATACTTCTCTCTATATATAGTATATAATGTGGAGGGGGCACATACTTCTCTGTATATAGTATATAATGTGGAGGGGGCACATACTTCTCTGTATATAGTATATAATGTGGAGGGGGCACATACTTCCCTATATATAGTGTATAATGTGGAGGGGGCACATACTTCTCTCTATATATAGTATATAATGTGGAGGGGGCACATACTTCTCTCTATATATAGTATATAATGTGGAGGGGGCACATACTTCTCTATATATAGTGTATAATGTGGAGGGGGCACATACTTCTCTCTCTATATATAGTGTATAATGTGGAGGGGGCACATACTTCTCTCATATATATATAGTGTATAATGTGGAGGGGGCACATACTTCTCTCTCTATATAGTGTATAATGTGGAGGGGGCACATACTTCTCTCTATATAGTATATAATGTGGAGGGGGCACATACTTCCCTATATATAGTGTATAATGTGGAGGGGGCACATACTTCTCTCTCTATATAGTGTATAATGTGGAGGGGGCACATACTTCTCTCTATATATAGTGTATCATGTGGAGGGGGCACATACTTCTCTATATAAGTGTATAATGGAGGGGGCAATACTTCTCTCTCTATAGTATATAATGTGGAGGGGGCACATACTTCTCTCTATATATAGTATATAATGTGGAGGGGGCACATACTTCTCTCTATATATAGTATATAATGTGGAGGGGGCACATACTTCTCTATATATAGTGTATAATGTGGAGGGGGCACATACTTCTCATATATATAGTGTATAATGTGGAGGGGGCACATACTTCTCTCTATATATAGTGTATAATGTGGAGGGGGCCACACTACTCTCTATATATAGTGTATAATGTGGAGGGGGCACATACTTCTCTCTATATATAGTGTATAATGTGGAGGGGGCACATACTTCTCTCTCTATATATAGTATATAATGTGGAGGGGGCACATACTTCTCTCTATATATAGTATATAATGTGGAGGGGGCACATACTTCTCTCTCTATATATAGTATATAATGTGGAGGGGGCACATACTTCTCTCTCTATATATAGTATATAATGTGGAGGGGGCACATACTTCTCTCTCTATATATAGTATATAATGTGGAGGGGGCACATACTTCTCTCTCTATATATAGTATATAATGTGGAGGGGGCACATACTTCTCTCTATATATATATAGTGTATAATGTGGAGGGGGCACATACTTCTCTCTATATATAGTGTATAATGTGGAGGGGGCACATACTTCTCTCTATATATAGTGTATAATGTGGAGGGGGCACATACTTCTCTCTCTCTATATAGTGTATAATGTGGAGGGGGCACATACTTCTCTCTCTATATATAGTATATAATGTGGAGGGGGCACATACTTCTCTCTCTATATATAGTATATAATGTGGAGGGGGCACATACTTCTCTCTCTATATATAGTATATAATGTGGAGGGGGCACATACTTCTCTCTCTATATATAGTATATAATGTGGAGGGGGCACATACTTCTCTCTTATATATAGTGTATAATGTGGAGGGGGCACATACTTCTCTCTATATATAGTGTATAATGTGGAGGGGGCACATACTTCTCTCTATATATAGTGTATAATGTGGAGGGGGCACATACTTCTCTCTATATATAGTGTATAATGTGGAGGGGACACATACTTCTCTCTCTATATATAGTATATAATGTGGAGGGGGCACATACTTCTCTATATATAGTGTATAATGTGGAGGGGGCACATACTTCTCTGTATATAGTATATAATGTGGAGGGGGCACATACTTCTCTCTATATATAGTGTATAATGTGGAGGGGGCACATACTTCTCTATATATAGTGTATAATGTGGAGGGGGCACATACTTCTCTGTATATAGTATATAATGTGGAGGGGGCACATACTTCTCTCTATATATAGTATATAATGTGGAGGGGGCACATACTTCTCTCTCTTATATATAGTATATAATGTGGAGGGGGCACATACTTCTCTCTATATATAGTATATAATGTGGAGGGGGCACATACTTCTCTCTCTATATATAGTGTATAATGTGGAGGGGGCACATACTTCCCAAGAGGCCACTCTCTCTATATATAGTGTATAATGTGGAGGGGGCACATACTTCTCTCTATATAGTGTATAATGTGGAGGGGGCACATACTTCTCTCTCTATATAGTGTATAATGTGGAGGGGGCACATACTTCTCTCTCTATATATAGTGTATAATGTGGAGGGGGCACATACTTCTCTCTCTATATATAGTATATAATGTGGAGGGGGCACATACTCTCTCTCATATATAGTGTATAATGTGGAGGGGGCACATACTTCTCTCTATATAGGGTATAATGTGGAGGGGGCACATACTTCTCTATATATAGTGTATAATGTGGAGGGGGCACATACTTCTCTCTCTATATAATGTGGAGGGGGCACATACTTCTCTCTATATATAGTGTATAATGTGGAGGGGGCACATACTTCTCTCTATATATAGTGTATAATGTGGAGGGGGCACATACTCCTTCTCTCTGTATATAGTATATAATGTGGAGGGGGCACATACTTCTCTCTATATATAGTGTATAATGTGGAGGGGGCACATACTTCTCTCTATATATAGTATATAATGTGGAGGGGGCACATACTTCTCTCTATATATAGTATATAATGTGGAGGGGGCACATACTTCTCTATATATAGTGTATAATGTGGAGGGGGCACATACTTCTCTCTCTATATATAGTGTATAATGTGGAGGGGGCACATACTTCTCTCTCTATATATAGTGTATAATGTGGAGGGGGCACATACTTCTCTCTATATATAGTGTATAATGTGGAGGGGGCACATACTTCTCTCTCTATATAGTGTATAATGTGGAGGGGCACATACTTCTCTCTATATATAGTGTATAAGTGGAAGGGAGGGGGCACAACCCAAGGAGGGGCAAACCTCTCTATATATAGTGTATAATGTGGAGGGGGCACATACTCTCCTATATAGTGTATAATGTGGAGGGGGCACATACTTCCCATATAAGGAAATGTGGAGGGGGCACATACTCTCCATATATAGTGTATAATGTGGAGGGGGCACATACTTCTCTATATATAGTGTATAATGTGGAGGGGGCACATACTTCTCTCTATATATAGTGTATAATGTGGAGGGGGCACATACAAGAAGGGAGGGGAACCATATATAGTGTATAATGTGGAGGGGGCACATACTTCTCTCTATATATAGTGTATAATGTGGAGGGGGCACATACTTCTCTCTCTATATATAGTATATAATGTGGAGGGGGCACATACTTCTCTCTCTATATATAGTGTATAATGTGGAGGGGGCACATACTTCTCTCTATATATAGTGTATAATGTGGAGGGGGCACATACTCTCTCTCTATATATAGTGTATAATGTGGAGGGGGCACATACTTCTCTCTATATATAGTGTATAATGTGGAGGGGGCACATACTTCTCTCTATATATAGTGTATAATGTGGAGGGGGCACATACTTCTCTCTCTATATAGTGTATAATGTGGAGGGGGCACATACTTCTCTCTCTATATATAGTGTATAATGTGGAGGGGGCACATACTTCTCTCTCTATATATAGTATATAATGTGGAGGGGGCACATACTTCTCTCTCTATATATAGTATATAATGTGGAGGGGGCACATACTTCTCTCTATATATAGTATATAATGTGGAGGGGGCACATACTTCTCTCTATATATAGTGTATAATGTGGAGGGGGCACATACTTCTCTCTATATATAGTGTATAATGTGGAGGGGGCACATACTTCTCTCTATATATAGTGTATAATGTGGAGGGGGCACATACTTCTCTCTATATATAGTGTATAATGTGGAGGGGGCACATACTTCTCTCTATATATAGTATATAATGTGGAGGGGGCACATACTTCTCTATATATAGTGTATAATGTGGAGGGGGCACACTACTCTCTGTATATAGTATATAATGTGGAGGGGGCACATACTTCTCTCTATATATAGTGTATAATGTGGAGGGGGCACATACTTCTCTCTATATAGTGTATAATGTGGAGGGGGCACATACCCGGATATAATGTGGAGGGGGCACATACTTCTCTCTATATATAGTGTATAATGTGGAGGGGGCACATACTTCTCTCTCTATATATAGTGTATAATGTGGAGGGGGCACATACTTCTCTCTATATATAGTGTATAATGTGGAGGGGGCACATACTTCTCTCCTATATATAGTATATAATGTGGAGGGGGCACATACTTCTCTCTATATATAGTGTATAATGTGGAGGGGGCACATACTTCTCTCTATATATAGTATATAATGTGGAGGGGGCACATACTTCTCTCTATATATAGTGTATAATGTGGAGGGGGCACATACTTCTCTCTCTTATATAGTGTATAATGTGGAGGGGGCACATACTTCTCTCATATATAGTGTATAATGTGGAGGGGGCACATACTTCTCTATATATAGTGATAAGTGGAGGGGGCACTCTCTGTATATAGTGTATAATGTGGAGGGGGCACATACTTTCTCTCTATATAGTGTATAATGTGGAGGGGGCACATACTTCTCTCTATATATAGTGTATAATGTGGAGGGGGCACATACTTCTCTCTTATATAGTGTATAATGTGGAGGGGGCACATACTTCTCTCTATATATAGTGTATAATGTGGAGGGGGCACATACTTCTCTCTATATAGTGATAAGTGGATGGAGGGGGCACATACTTCTCTCTCTATATATAGTGTATAATGTGGAGGGGGCACATACTTCTCTCTCTATATAGTGTATAATGTGGAGGGGCACATACTTCTCTCTCTATATAGTGTATAATGTGGAGGGGGCACATACTTCTCTCTATATATAGTGTATAATGTGGAGGGGGCACATACTTCTCTCTCTATATAGTGTATAATGTGGAGGGGGCACATACTCTCTCTCTATATATAGTGTATAATGTGGAGGGGGCACATACTTCTCTCTATATATAGTATATAATGTGGAGGGGGCACATACTTCTCTCTCTATATAAGTGTATAATGTGGAGGGGGCACATACTCTCTCAAAGAAAGGGGGGGAACCTCTATATATAGTGTATAATGTGGAGGGGGCACATACTTCTCTCTATATATAGTGTATAATGTGGAGGGGGCACATACTTCTCTCTATATATAGTGTATAATGTGGAGGGGGCACATACTCTCTCTATATATAGTATATAATGTGGAGGGGGCACATACTTCTCTCTATATATAGTGTATAATGTGGAGGGGGCACATACTTCTCTAATATAGTGTATAATGTGGAGGGGGCCCTCTCTCTATATATAGTGTATAATGTGGAGGGGGCACATACTTCTCTCTCTATATAGTGTATAATGTGGAGGGGGCACATACTTCTCTCTATATATAGTGTATAATGTGGAGGGGGCACATACTTCTCTCTATATATAGTGTATAATGTGGAGGGGGCACATACTTCTCTCTATATATAGTATATAATGTGGAGGGGGCACATACTTCTCTCTATATATAGTGAAAGTGGGGGGGCACATACTCCCTCAAGAAATATAATGTGGAGGGGGCACATACTTCTCTCTCTATATAGTGTATAATGTGGAGGGGGCACATACTTCTCTCTATATATAGTGTATAATGTGGAGGGGGCACATACTTCTCTCTATATAGGTATAAATGTGGAGGGGGCACATACTTCTCTCTCTATATATAGTGTATAATGTGGAGGGGGCACATACTTCTCTCTCTATATATAGTGTATAATGTGGAGGGGGCACATACTTCTCTCTCTATATAGTGTATAATGTGGAGGGGGCACATACTTCTCTCTATATAGTGTATAATGTGGAGGGGGCACATACTTCCCTATATATAGTGTATAATGTGGAGGGGGCACATACTTCTCTCTCTATATAGTGTATAATGTGGAGGGGGCACATACTTCTCTCTATATATAGTGTATAATGTGGAGGGGGCACATACTTCTCTATATATAGTGTAAATGTGGAGGGGGCACATACTTCTCTCTCTATAGTGTATAATGTGGAGGGGGCACATACTTCTCTCTATATATAGTGTATAATGTGGAGGGGGCACATACTTCTCTCTATATATAGTATATAATGTGGAGGGGGCACATACTTCTCTCTATATATAGTGTATAATGTGGAGGGGGCACATACTTCTCTCTATATATAGTGTATAATGTGGAGGGGGCACATACTTCTCTCTATATATAGTGTATAATGTGGAGGGGGCACATACTTCTCTATATATAGTGTATAATGTGGAGGGGGCACATACTTCTCTCTCATATAGGTATAAGAGGGGGCACATACTTCCCTATATATAGTGTATAATGTGGAGGGGGCACATACTCTCTCTCTATATATAGTATATAATGTGGAGGGGGCACATACTTCTCTCTCTATATAAGATATAATGTGGAGGGGGCACATACTCTCTCTCTATATATAGTATATAATGTGGAGGGGGCACATACTTCTCTCTCTATATATAGTATATAATGTGGAGGGGGCACATACTTCTCTCTATATATAGTGTATAATGTGGAGGGGGCACATACTCTCTCTCTATATATAGTATATAATGTGGAGGGGGCACATACTTCTCTCTCTATATATAGTATATAATGTGGAGGGGGCACATACTTCTCTCTATATATAGTGTATAATGTGGAGGGGGCACATACTTCTCTCTATATATAGTGTATAATGTGGAGGGGGCACATACTTCTCTCTCTATATAGTGTATAATGTGGAGGGGGCACATACTTCTCTCTCTATATAGTGTATAATGTGGAGGGGGCACATACTTCTCTCTCTATATATAGTATATAATGTGGAGGGGGCACATACTTCTCTCTATATATAGTATATAATGTGGAGGGGGCACATACTTCTCTCTCTATATATAGTGTATAATGTGGAGGGGGCACATACTTCTCTCTCTATATATAGTATATAATGTGGAGGGGGCACATACTTCTCTCCATATATAGTGTATAATGTGGAGGGGGCACATACTCTCTCTATATATAGGTATAATGTGGAGGGGGCACATACTTCTCTCTATATATAGTGTATAATGTGGAGGGGGCACATACTTCTCTCTATATATAGTGTATAATGTGGAGGGGGCACATACTTCTCTCTATATATAGTATATAATGTGGAGGGGGCACATACTTCCTCTCTATATATAGTATATAATGTGGAGGGGGCACATACTTCTCTCTATATATAGTGTATAATGTGGAGGGGGCACATACTTCTCTATATATAGTGTATAATGTGGAGGGGGCACATACTTCTCTGTATATAGTATATAATGTGGAGGGGGCACATACTTCTCTCTATATATAGTATATAATGTGGAGGGGGCACATACTTCTCTCTCTATATATAGTATATAATGTGGAGGGGGCACATACTTCTCTCTATATATAGTATATAATGTGGAGGGGGCACATACTTCTCTCTCTATATATAGTATATAATGTGGAGGGGGCACATACTTCTCTCTCTATATATAGTGTATAATGTGGAGGGGGCACATACTTCTCTCTATATATAGTATATAATGTGGAGGGGGCACATACTTCTCTAAATTATATAAGGTACCCCCAATAGTGTATAATGTGGAGGGGGCACATACTTCTCTCTATATATAGTGTATAATGTGGAGGGGGCACATACTTCTCATATATAGTGTAAAGTGGGGGGGCCAAAACTCTCTGTATATAGTATATAATGTGGAGGGGGCACATACTTCTCTCTATATATAGTGTATAATGTGGAGGGGGCACATACTTCTCTGTATATAGTATATAATGTGGAGGGGGCACATACTCTCTCTCTATATATAGTGTATAATGTGGAGGGGGCACATACTCTCTCTCTTATATATAGTGTATAATGTGGAGGGGGCACATACTTCTCTCTATATATAGTGTATAATGTGGAGGGGGCACATACTTCTCTCTCTATATAGGTATAATGTGGAGGGGGCACATACTTCTCTCTATATATAGTGTATAATGTGGAGGGGGCACATACTTCTCTCTCTATATAGTGTATAATGTGGAGGGGGCACATACTTCTCTCTCTATATAGTGTATAATGTGGAGGGGGCACATACTTCTCTCTCTATATAGTGTATAATGTGGAGGGGGCACATACTTCTCTCTCTATATAGTGTATAATGTGGAGGGGGCACATACTTCTCTCTATATATAGTGTATAATGTGGAGGGGGCACATACTTCTCTCTATATATAGTGTATAATGTGGAGGGGGCACATACTTCTCTGTATAGTATATAATGTGGAGGGGGCACATACTTCTCTCTCTATATATAGTGTATAATGTGGAGGGGGCACATACTCTCTCTATATATAGTATATAATGTGGAGGGGGCACATACTTCTCTCTCTATATATAGAAAGGGGGCACATACTTCTCTGTATATAGTATATAATGTGGAGGGGGCACATACTTCTCTCTATATATAGTGTATAATGTGGAGGGGGCACATACTTCTCTCTCTATATAGTGTATAATGTGGAGGGGGCACATACTTCTCTGTATATAGTGTATAATGTGGAGGGGGCACATACTTCTCTCTATATATAGTGTATAATGTGGAGGGGGCACATACTTCTCTCTATATATAGTATATAATGTGGAGGGGGCACATACTCTCTCTCTCTATATATAGTGTATAATGTGGAGGGGGCACATACTTCTCTATATATAGTGTATAATGTGGGGGGGGCACATACTTCTTTATATATAGTGTATAATGTGGAGGGGGCACATACTTCTCTCTCTATATAGTGTATAATGTGGAGGGGGCACATACTTCTCTCTTATATATAGTGTATAATGTGGAGGGGGCACATACTTCTCTCTATATATAGTATATAATGTGGAGGGGGCACATACTTCTCTCTATATATAGTGTATAATGTGGAGGGGGCACATACTTCTCTCTATATATAGTATATAATGTGGAGGGGGCACATACTTCTCTCTATATATAGTGTATAATGTGGAGGGGGCACATACTTCTCTCTCTATATATAGTATATAATGTGGAGGGGGCACATACTTCTCTCTCTATATAGTGTATAATGTGGAGGGGGCACATACTTCTCTCTATATATAGTGTATAATGTGGAGGGGGCACATACTTCTCTATATATAGTGTATAATGTGGAGGGGGCACATACTTCTCTCTCTATAGTGTATAATGTGGAGGGGGCACATACTTCTCTCTATATATAGTATATAATGTGGAGGGGGCACATACTTCTCTCTATATATAGTATATAATGTGGAGGGGGCACATACTTCTCTCTCTATATATAGTGTATAATGTGGAGGGGGCACATACTTCTCTGTATATAGTATATAATGTGGAGGGGGCACATACTTCTCTGTATATAGTATATAATGTGGAGGGGGCACATACTTCTCTCTATATAGTATATAATGTGGAGGGGGCACATACTTCTCTCTATATATAGTGTATAATGTGGAGGGGGCACATACTTCTCTCTATATATAGTGTATAATGTGGAGGGGGACATACCTCTCTATATAGTGTATAATGTGGAGGGGGCACATACTTCTCTCTTATATATATAGTGTATAATGTGGAGGGGGCACATACTTCTCTCTCTATATAGTGTATAATGTGGAGGGGGCACATACTTCTCTCTATATAGTATATAATGTGGAGGGGGCACATACTTCTCTCTCTATATAGTATATAATGTGGAGGGGGCACATACTTCTCTCTATATATAGTGTATAATGTGGAGGGGGCACATACTTCTCTCTATATATAGTATATAATGTGGAGGGGGCACATACTTCTCTCTCTATATAGTGTATAATGTGGAGGGGGCACATACTTCTCTCAAAAGGAAAGTGGAGGGGGCACAACTCTCTCTATATATAGTGTATAATGTGGAGGGGGCACATACTTCTCTCTCTATAGTATATAATGTGGAGGGGCCCCATACTTCTCTCTATATATAGTATATAATGTGGAGGGGGCACATACTTCTCTCTATATATAGTATATAATGTGGAGGGGGCACATACTTCTCTGTATATAGTATATAATGTGGAGGGGGCACACTACTCCCTATATATAGTGTATAATGTGGAGGGGGCACATACTTCTCTCTATATATAGTGTATAATGTGGAGGGGGCACATACTCTCTCTATATATAGTGTATAATGTGGAGGGGGCACATACTTCTCTCTCTATATATAGTGTATAATGTGGAGGGGGCACATACTTCTCTCTATATATATAGTGTATAATGTGGAGGGGGCACATACTTCTCTCTCTATATAGTGTATAATGTGGAGGGGGCACATACTTCTCTCTATATAGTATATAATGTGGAGGGGGCACATACTTCCTCTATATATAGTGTATAATGTGGAGGGGGCACATACTTCTCTCTCTATATAGTGTATAATGTGGAGGGGGCACATACTTCTCTCTATATATAGTGTATAATGTGGAGGGGGCACATACTTCTCAGAAGGGGTCTCTATATAGTATATAATGTGGAGGGGGCACATACTTCTCTCTATATATAGTATATAATGTGGAGGGGGCACATACTTCTCTCTATATATAGTATATAATGTGGAGGGGGCACATACTTCTCTATATATAGTGTATAATGTGGAGGGGGCACATACTTCTCTGTATATAGTATATAATGTGGAGGGGGCACATACTTCCCTATATATAGTGTATAATGTGGAGGGGGCACATACTTCTCTCTATATATAGTGTATAATGTGGAGGGGGCACATACTCTCTCTATATATAGTGTATAATGTGGAGGGGGCACATACTTCTCTCTATATATAGTGTATAATGTGGAGGGGGCACATACTTCCCTATATATAGTATATAATGTGGAGGGGGCACATACTTCTCTGTATATAGTATATAATGTGGAGGGGGCACATACTTCTCTCTATATATAGTATATAATGTGGAGGGGGCACATACTTCTCCTATATATAGTGTATAATGTGGAGGGGGCACATACTTCTCTGTATATAGTATATAATGTGGAGGGGGCACATACTTCTCCTATATATAGTGTATAATGTGGAGGGGGCACATACTTCTCTCTATATATAGTATATAATGTGGAGGGGGCACATACTTCTCTCTATATATAGTGTATAATGTGGAGGGGGCACATACTTCTCTGTATATAGTATATAATGTGGAGGGGGCACATACTTCTCTCTGTATATAGTATATAATGTGGAGGGGGCACATACTTCTCTATATAGTATATAATGTGGAGGGGGCACATACTTCTCTCTCTATATATAGTGTATAATGTGGAGGGGGCACATACTTCTCTCTATATATAGTATATAATGTGGAGGGGGCACATACTTCCCTATATATAGTGTATAATGTGGAGGGGGCACATACTTCTCTCTCTATATATAGTGTATAATGTGGAGGGGGCACATACTTCTCTCTATATATAGTGTATAATGTGGAGGGGGCACATACTTCTCTGTATATAGTATATAATGTGGAGGGGGCACATACTTCTCTATATATAGTGTATAATGTGGAGGGGGCACATACTTCCCTATATATAGTGTATAATGTGGAGGGGGCACATACTTCTCTGTATATAGTATATAATGTGGAGGGGGCACATACTTCTCTCAAAATAAGGGAGGGGGCACATACTTATATAGTATATAATGTGGAGGGGGCACATACTTCTCTCTATATATAGTGTATAATGTGGAGGGGGCACATACTTCTCTCTCTATATAGTGTATAATGTGGAGGGGGCACATACTTCTCTCTATATATAGTGTATAATGTGGAGGGGGCACATACTTCTCTCTATATATAGTGTATAATGTGGAGGGGGCACATACTTCTCTGTAATAGTAATAAGTGGAGGGGGCAATACCCTCTATATATAGTGTATAATGTGGAGGGGGCACATACTTCTCTCTATATATAGTGTATAATGTGGAGGGGGCACATACTTCTCTCGTATATAGTATATAATGTGGAGGGGGCACATACTTCCCTATATATAGTATATAATGTGGAGGGGGCACATACTCTCTCTCTATATAGTGTATAATGTGGAGGGGGCACATACTTCTCTCTATATATAGTGTATAATGTGGAGGGGGCACATACTTCTCTCTATATATAGTATATAATGTGGAGGGGGCACATACTTCTCTCTATATATAGTGTATAATGTGGAGGGGGCACATACTTCTCTCTATATATAGTGTATAATGTGGAGGGGGCACATACTTCTCTCTCTGTATAGTATATAATGTGGAGGGGGCACATACTTCTCTCTATATATAGTATATAATGTGGAGGGGGCACATACTTCTCTATATAGTGTATAATGTGGAGGGGGCACATACTTCTCTCTCTATATATAGTGTATAATGTGGAGGGGGCACATACTTCTCTCTATATATAGTGTATAATGTGGAGGGGGCACATACTTCTCTCTCTATATATAGTGTATAATGTGGAGGGGGCACATACTTCTCTATATATATAGTATATAATGTGGAGGGGGCACATACTTCTCTCTATATATAGTGTATAATGTGGAGGGGGCACATACTTCTCTCTATATATAGTGTATAATGTGGAGGGGGCACATACTTCTCTCTATATAGTGTATAATGTGGAGGGGGCACATACTTCTCTCTCAAAAATATATATAGTGTATAATGTGGAGGGGGCACATACTTCTCTATATATAGTATATAATGTGGAGGGGGCACATACTTCTCTATATATAGTGTATAATGTGGAGGGGGCACATACTTCTCTCATATATAGTGTATAATTGGAGGGGGCACATACTTCTCTCAAATGGAGGGGGCACATACTCCCCATATATATATAGTGTATAATGTGGAGGGGGCACATACTCTCTATATATAGTGTATAATGTGGAGGGGGACATACTTCTCTCTATATATAGTGTATAATGTGGAGGGGGCACATACTTCTCTATATATAGTGTATAATGTGGAGGGGGCACATACTTCTCTATATATAGTGTATAATGTGGAGGGGGCACATACTTCTCTCTATATAGTGTATAATGTGGAGGGGGCACATACTTCTCTCTATATAGTGTATAATGTGGAGGGGGCACATACTTCTCTCTCTATATATATAGTGTATAATGTGGAGGGGGCACATACTTCTCTCTCTATATATATAGTGTATAATGTGGAGGGGGCACATACTTCTCTCTATATATAGTATATAATGTGGAGGGGGCACAATCTATATATAGGTATAATGTGGAGGGGGCACATACTTCTCTCTATATAGTGTATAATGTGGAGGGGGCACATACTTCTCTGTATATAGTGTATAATGTGGAGGGGGCACATACTTCTCTCTATATATAGTGTATAATGTGGAGGGGGCACATACTTCTCTGTATATAGTATATAATGTGGAGGGGGCACATACTTCTCTCTCTATATAGTGTATAATGTGGAGGGGGCACATACTTCTCTGTATATAGTATATAATGTGGAGGGGGCACATACTTCTCTCTATATATAGTGTATAATGTGGAGGGGGCACATACTTCTCTGTATATAGTATATAATGTGGAGGGGGCACATACTTCTCTCTCTATATATAGTGTATAATGTGGAGGGGGCACATACTTCTCTCTATATATAGTGTATAATGTGGAGGGGGCACATACTTCTCTCTATATATAGTGTATAATGTGGAGGGGGCACATACTTCTCTCTATATATAGTGTATAATGTGGAGGGGGCACATACTCTCTATATATAGTATATAATGTGGAGGGGGCACATACTTCTCTCTCTATATATAGTGTATAATGTGGAGGGGGCACATACTTCTCTCTATATATAGTGTATAATGTGGAGGGGGCACATACTTCTCTCTATATATAGTGTATAATGTGGAGGGGGCACATACTTCTCTCTATATATAGTGTATAATGTGGAGGGGGCACATACTTCTCTCTCTGTATAGTGTATAATGTGGAGGGGGCACATACTTCTCTCTCTATATATAGTGTATAATGTGGAGGGGGCACATACTTCTCTCTCTATATATAGTGTATAATGTGGAGGGGGCACATACTTCTCTCTATATATAGTATATAATGTGGAGGGGGCACATACTTCTCTCTCTTATATATAGTGTATAATGTGGAGGGGGCACATACTTCTCTCTTAGGGGTATATAGTATATAATGTGGAGGGGGCACATACTTCTCTCTATATATAGTGTATAATGTGGAGGGGGCACATACTTCTCTGTATATAGTATATAATGTGGAGGGGGCACATACTTCTCTCTATATATAGTGTATAATGTGGAGGGGGCACATACTTCTCTCTATATATAGTGTATAATGTGGAGGGGGCACATACTTCTCTATATATATAGTATATAATGTGGAGGGGGCACATACTTCTCTCTATATATAGTGTATAATGTGGAGGGGGCACATACTTCTCTCTCTATATAGTATATAATGTGGAGGGGGCACATACTTCTCTCTCTCTCTATATATATATATAGTGATAATGTGGAGGGGGCACATACTTCTCTATATATAGTATATAATGTGGAGGGGGCACATACTTCTCTCTCTATATATAGTGTATAATGTGGAGGGGGCACATACTTCTCTATATATAGTGTATAATGTGGAGGGGGCACATACTTCTCTCTCTGTATAGTATATAATGTGGAGGGGGCACATACTTCTCTCTCTATATATAGTATATAATGTGGAGGGGGCACATACTTCCCTATATATAGTGTATAATGTGGAGGGGGCACATACTTCTCTCTCTATATATAGTGTATAATGTGGAGGGGGCACATACTTCTCTCTCTATATATAGTGTATAATGTGGAGGGGGCACATACTTCTCTCTATATATAGTATATAATGTGGAGGGGGCACATACTTCTCTCTCTATATATAGTGTATAATGTGGAGGGGGCACATACTTCTCTCTATATATAGTATATAATGTGGAGGGGGCACATACTTCTCTCTGTATTGTGTATAATGTGGAGGGGGCACATACTTCTCTATATATAGTGTATAATGTGGAGGGGGCACATACTTCTCTATATATAGTGTATAATGTGGAGGGGGCACATACTTCTCTCTCTATATATAGTGTATAATGTGGAGGGGGCACATACTTCTCTCTATATATAGTATATAATGTGGAGGGGGCACATACTTCTCTCTATATATAGTATATAATGGGGGGGGACATACCTGTATATAGTGTATAATGTGGGGGGGGCACATACTTCTCTCTATATATAGTGTATAATGTGGAGGGGGCACATACTTCTCTCTATATATAGTGTATAATGTGGAGGGGGCACATACTTCTCTCTATATATAGTGTATAATGTGGAGGGGGCACATACTTCTCTCTCTCTATATATAGTGTATAATGTGGAGGGGGCACATACTTCTCTCTGTATATAGTATATAATGTGGAGGGGGCACATACTTCTCTCTTATATATAGTGTATAATGTGGAGGGGGCACATACTTCTCTCTCTATATATAGTGTATAATGTGGAGGGGGCACATACTTCTCTCTGTATAGTGTATAATGTGGAGGGGGCACATACTTCTCTGTATATAGTATATAATGTGGAGGGGGCACATACTTCTCTCTATATATAGGTATAATGTGGAGGGGGCACATACTTCCCTATATATAGTGTATAATGTGGAGGGGGCACATACTTCTCTCTCTATATATAGTGTATAATGTGGAGGGGGCACATACTCTCTCTCTCTATATATAGTGTATAATGTGGAGGGGGCACATACTTCTCTCTATATAGTATATAATGTGGAGGGGGCACATACTTCTCTCTATATATAGTGTATAATGTGGAGGGGGCACATACTTCTCTCTCTATATATAGTGTATAATGTGGAGGGGGCACATACTTCTCTCTGTATAGTGTATAATGTGGAGGGGGCACATACTTCTCTGTATATAGTATATAATGTGGAGGGGGCACATACTTCTCTCTATATATAGTATATAATGTGGAGGGGGCACATACTTCTCTCTATAAGTGTATAATGTGGAGGGGGCACATACTTCTCTGTATATATAGTATATAATGTGGAGGGGGCACATACTTCTCTGTATATATAGTATATAATGTGGAGGGGGCACATACTTCTCTATATATAGTGTATAATGTGGAGGGGGCACATACTTCTCTGTATATAGTATATAATGTGGATGGGGCACATACTTCTCTGTATATAGTATATAATGTGGATGGGGCACATACTTCTCTCTCTTATATATAGTGTATAATGTGGAGGGGGCACATACTTCTCTCTGTATAGTGTATAATGTGGAGGGGGCACATACTTCTCTCTCTATATAGTGTATAATGTGGAGGGGGCACATACTTCTCTCTCTATATAGTATATAATGTGGAGGGGGCACATACTTCTCTCTATATATACTGTATAATGTGGAGGGGGCACATACTTCTCTCTCTATATAGTGTATAATGTGGAGGGGGCACATACTTCTCTCTCTATATAGTATATAATGTGGAGGGGGCACATACTTCTCTCTCTATATATAGTGTATAATGTGGAGGGGGCACATACTTCTCTATATATAGTGTATAATGTGGAGGGGGCACATACTTCTCTGTATATAGTATATAATGTGGAGGGGGCACATACTTTCTCTCTCTATATATAGTGTATAATGTGGAGGGGGCACATACTTCTCTCTATATATAGTGTATAATGTGGAGGGGGCACATACTTCTCTCTGTATAGTGTATAATGTGGAGGGGGCACATACTTCTCTCTCTATATATAGTGTATAATGTGGAGGGGGCACATACTTCTCTCTATATATAGTATATAATGTGGAGGGGGCACATACTTCTCTCTCTCTTTATATATAGTATATAATGTGGAGGGGGCACATACTTCTCTCTCTCTATATAGTGTATAATGTGGAGGGGGCACATACTTCTCTCTATATATAGTGTATAATGTGGAGGGGGCACATACTTCTCTCTATATATAGTATATAATGTGGAGGGGGCACATACTTCTCTCTATATATAGTATATAATGTGGAGGGGGCACATACTTCTCTCTATATATAGTATATAATGTGGAGGGGCACATACTTCTCTCTCTATATATAGTGTATAATGTGGAGGGGGCACATACTTCTCTCTATATATAGTGTATAATGTGGAGGGGGCACATACTTCTCTGTATATAGTATATAATGTGGATGGGGCACATACTTCTCTGTATATAGTATATAATGTGGATGGGGCACATACTTCTCTCTATATATATAGTGTATAATGTGGAGGGGGCACATACTTCTCTCTATATATACTGTATAATGTGGAGGGGGCACATACTTCTCTCTCTATATAGTGTATAATGTGGAGGGGGCACATACTTCTCTCTCTATATAGTATATAATGTGGAGGGGGCACATACTTCTCTTCTATATATAGTGTATAATGTGGAGGGGGCACATACTTCTCTCTATATATAGTGTATAATGTGGAGGGGGCACATACTTCTCTGTATATAGTATATAATGTGGAGGGGGCACATACTTCTCTCTATATATAGTATATAATGTGGAGGGGGCACATACTTCTCTCTCTATATATAGTGTATAATGTGGAGGGGGCACATACTTCTCTGTATATAGTATATAATGTGGAGGGGGCACATACTTCTCTGTATATAGTATATAATGTGGAGGGGGCACATACTTCTCTGTATATAGTATATAATGTGGAGGGGGCACATACTTCTCTCTATATATAGTGTATAATGTGGAGGGGGCACATACTTCTCTCTCTTAGAGGGGGGGGGACTATATAGTGTATAATGTGGAGGGGGCACATACTTCTCTCTATATATATATAGTGTATAATGTGGAGGGGGCACATACTTCTCTCTCTATATAGTGTATAATGGGAATGTGGGGGCACATACTTCTCTCTATATAGTATATAATGTGGAGGGGGCACATACTTCTCTCTCTATATAGTATATAATGTGGAGGGGGCACATACTTCTTTATATATAGTGTATAATGTGGAGGGGGCACATACTTCTCTCTCTATATATAGTATATAATGTGGAGGGGGCACATACTTCTCTCTCTATATAGTGTATAATGTGGAGGGGGCACATACTTCTCTCTTTATATATAGTGTATAATGTGGAGGGGGCACATACTTCTCTATATATAGTGTATAATGTGGAGGGGGCACATACTTCTCTCTCATAGTATATAATGTGGAGGGGGCACATACTTCTCTCTATATATAGTATATAATGTGGAGGGGGCACATACTTCTCTCTATATATAAAATGTGGAGGGGAAATACTCTGTATATAGTATATAATGTGGAGGGGGCACATACTTCTCTGTATATAGTATATAATGTGAAGGGGGCACATACTTCCCTATATATAGTGTATAATGTGGAGGGGGCACATACTTCTCTCTATATATAGTATATAATGTGGAGGGGGCACATACTTCTCTCTATATATAGTATATAATGTGGAGGGGGCACATACTTCTCTATATATAGTGTATAATGTGGAGGGGGCACATACTTCTCTCTCTATATATAGTGTATAATGTGGAGGGGGCACATACTTCTCTCTATATATATATAGTGTATAATGTGGAGGGGGCACATACTTCTCTCTCTATATAGTGTATAATGTGGAGGGGGCACATACTTCTCTCTATATAGTATATAATGTGGAGGGGGCACATACTTCCCTATATATAGTGTATAATGTGGAGGGGGCACATACTTCTCTCTCTATATAGTGTATAATGTGGAGGGGGCACATACTTCTCTCTATATATAGTGTATCATGTGGAGGGGGCACATACTTCTCTATATATAGTGTATAATGTGGAGGGGGCACATACTTCTCTCTCTATAGTATATAATGTGGAGGGGGCACATACTTCTCTCTATATATAGTATATAATGTGGAGGGGGCACATACTTCTCTCTATATATAGTATATAATGTGGAGGGGGCACATACTTCTCTATATATAGTGTATAATGTGGAGGGGGCACATACTTCTCTGTATATAGTATATAATGTGGAGGGGGCACATACTTCCCTATATAGGTGTATAATGTGGAGGGGGCACATACTTCTCTCTATATATAGTATATAATGTGGAGGGGGCACATACTTCTCTATATATAGTGTATAATGTGGAGGGGGCACATACTTCTCTCTATATAGAGTGTATAATGTGGGGGGGGAATACTTCCCTATATATAGTATATAATGTGGAGGGGGCACATACTTCTCTGTATATAGTATATAATGTGGAGGGGGCACATACTTCTCTCTATATATAGTATATAATGTGGAGGGGGCACATACTTCCCTATATATAGTGTATAATGTGGAGGGGGCACATACTTCTCTGTATATAGTATATAATGTGGAGGGGGCACATACTTCCCTATATATAGTGTATAATGTGGAGGGGGCACATACTTCTCTCTATATATAGTATATAATGTGGAGGGGGCACATACTTCCCTATATATAGTGTATAATGTGGAGGGGGCACATACTTCTCTGTATATAGTATATAATGTGGAGGGGGCACATACTTATCTCTGTATATAGTATATAATGTGGAGGGGGCACATACTTCTCTGTATATAGTATATAATGTGGAGGGGGCACATACTTCTCTCTCTATATATAGTGTATAATGTGGAGGGGGCACATACTTCTCTCTATATATAGTATATAATGTGGAGGGGGCACATACTTCCCTATATATAGTGTATAATGTGGAGGGGGCACATACTTCTCTCTCTATATATAGTGTATAATGTGGAGGGGGCACATACTTCTCTCTATATATAGTGTATAATGTGGAGGGGGCACATACTTCTCTGTATATAGTATATAATGTGGAGGGGGCACATACTTCTCTATATATAGTGTATAATGTGGAGGGGGCACATACTTCCCTATATATAGTGTATAATGTGGAGGGGGCACATACTTCTCTGTATATAGTATATAATGTGGAGGGGGCACATACTTCTCTCTATATATAGTGTATAATGTGGAGGGGGCACATACTTCTCTGTATATAGTATATAATGTGGAGGGGGCACATACTTCTCTCTATATATAGTGTATAATGTGGAGGGGGCACATACTTCTCTCTCTATATAGTGTATAATGTGGAGGGGGCACATACTTCTCTCTATATATAGTGTATAATGTGGAGGGGGCACATACTTCTCTCTATATATAGTGTATAATGTGGAGGGGGCACATACTTCTCTGTATATAGTATATAATGTGGAGGGGGCACATACTTCTCTCTATATATAGTGTATAATGTGGAGGGGGCACATACTTCTCTCTATATATAGTGTATAATGTGGAGGGGGCACATACTTCTCTGTATATAGTATATAATGTGGAGGGGGCACATACTTCCCTATATATAGTATATAATGTGGAGGGGGCACATACTTCTCTCTCTATATAGTGTATAATGTGGAGGGGGCACATACTTCTCTCTATATATAGTGTATAATGTGGAGGGGGCACATACTTCTCTCTATATATAGTATATAATGTGGAGGGGGCACATACTTCTCTCTATATATAGTGTATAATGTGGAGGGGGCACATACTTCTCTCTATATATAGTATATAATGTGGAGGGGGCACATACTTCTCTCTCTGTATAGTATATAATGTGGAGGGGGCACATACTTCTCTCTTATATATAGTATATAATGTGGAGGGGGCACATACTTCTCTATATATAGTGTATAATGTGGAGGGGGCACATACTTCTCTCTCTATATATATAGTGTATAATGTGGAGGGGGCACATACTTCTCTCTATATATAGTGTATAATGTGGAGGGGGCACATACTTCTCTATATATATAGTATATAATGTGGAGGGGGCACATACTTCTCTCTATATATAGTGTATAATGTGGAGGGGGCACATACTTCTCTCTATATATAGTGTATAATGTGGAGGGGGCACATACTTCTCTCTATATAGTGTATAATGTGGAGGGGGCACATACTTCTCTCTCATATATATATATATAGTGTATAATGTGGAGGGGGCACATACTTCTCTATATATATAGTATATAATGTGGAGGGGGCACATACTTCTCTATATATAGTGTATAATGTGGAGGGGGCACATACTTCTCTCTCTATATATATAGTGTATAATGTGGAGGGGGCACATACTTCTCTCTATATATAGTGTATAATGTGGAGGGGGCACATACTTCTCTCTATATAGTGTATAATGTGGAGGGGGCACATACTTCTCTCTCTATATATATAGTGTATAATGTGGAGGGGGCACATACTTCTCTATATATAGTGTATAATGTGGAGGGGGCACATACTTCTCTGTATATATAGTGTATAATGTGGAGGGGGCACATACTTCTCTATATATAGTGTATAATGTGGAGGGGGCACATACTTCTCTCTCTATATATAGTGTATAATGTGGAGGGGGCACATACTTCTCTCTATATATAGTGTATAATGTGGAGGGGGCACATACTTCTCTCTATATAGTGTATAATGTGGAGGGGGCACATACTTCTCTCTCTATATATATAGTGTATAATGTGGAGGGGGCACATACTTCTCTCTCTATATATATATGGAATGGGGGGCACATACTTCTCTCTATATATAGTATATAATGTGGAGGGGGCACATACTTATCTATATATAGTGTATAATGTGGAGGGGGCACATACTTCTCTCTATATAGTGTATAATGTGGAGGGGGCACATACTTCTCTGTATATAGTATATAATGTGGAGGGGGCACATACTTCTCTCTATATATAGTGTATAATGTGGAGGGGGCACATACTTCTCTGTATATAGTATATAATGTGGAGGGGGCACATACTTCTCTCTCTATATAGTGTATAATGTGGAGGGGGCACATACTTCTCTCTATATAGTATATAATGTGGAGGGGGCACATACTTCTCTCTATATATAGTGTATAATGTGGAGGGGGCACATACTTCTCTCTGTATATAGTATATAATGTGGAGGGGGCACATACTTCTCTCTCTATATATAGTGTATAATGTGGAGGGGGCACATACTTCTCTCTATATATAGTGTATAATGTGGAGGGGGCACATACTTCTCTCTATATATAGTGTATAATGTGGAGGGGGCACATACTTCTCTCTATATATAGTGTATAATGTGGAGGGGGCACATACTTCTCTATATATAGTATATAATGTGGAGGGGGCACATACTCTCTCTCTATATATAGTGTATAATGTGGAGGGGGCACATACTTCTCTCTATATATAGTGTATAATGTGGAGGGGGCACATACTCTCTCTATATATAGTGTATAATGTGGAGGGGGCACATACTTCTCTCTCTGTATAGTATATAATGTGGAGGGGGCACATACTTCTCTCTCTATATATAGTGTATAATGTGGAGGGGGCACATACTTCTCTCTCTATATATAGTGTATAATGTGGAGGGGGCACATACTTCTCTGTATATATAGTATATAATGTGGAGGGGGGCACATACTTCTCTCTCTATATATATAGTATATAATGTGGAGGGGGCACATACTTCTCTCTATATATAGTATATAATGTGGAGGGGGCACATACTTCTCTCTATATAGTATATAATGTGGAGGGGGCACATACTTCTCTCTATATATAGTGTATAATGTGGAGGGGGCACATACTTCTCTGTATATAGTATATAATGTGGAGGGGGGACATACTTCTCTCTATATATAGTGTATAATGTGGAGGGGGCACATACTTCTCTCTATATATAGTGTATAATGTGGAGGGGGGCACATACTTCTCTATATATATAGTATATAATGTGGAGGGGGCACATACTTCTCTCTATATATAGTGTATAATGTGGAGGGGGCACATACTTCTCTCTCTATATAGTATATAATGTGGAGGGGGCACATACTTCTCTCTCTCTATATATATATAGTGTATAATGTGGAGGGGGCACATACTTCTCTATATATAGTATATAATGTGGAGGGGGCACATACTTCTCTCTCTATATATAGTGTATAATGTGGAGGGGGCACATACTTCTCTCTATATATAGTGTATAATGTGGAGGGGGCACATACTTCTCTCTCTGTATAGTATATAATGTGGAGGGGGCACATACTTCTCTCTCTATATATAGTATATAATGTGGAGGGGGCACATACTTCCCTATATATAGTGTATAATGTGGAGGGGGCACATACTTCTCTCTCTATATATAGTGTATAATGTGGAGGGGGCACATACTTCTCTCTCTATATATAGTGTATAATGTGGAGGGGGCACATACTTCTTTGTATATATAGTATATAATGTGGAGGGGGCACATACTTCTCTCTCTATATATATAGTGTATAATGTGGAGGGGGCACATACTTCTCTCTATATATAGTATATAATGTGGAGGGGGCACATACTTCTCTGTATTGTGTATAATGTGGAGGGGGCACATACTTCTCTATATATAGTGTATAATGTGGAGGGGGCACATACTTCTCTATATATAGTGTATAATGTGGAGGGGGCACATACTCTCTCTCTATATATAGTGTATAATGTGGAGGGGGCACATACTTCTCTCTATATATAGTATATAATGTGGAGGGGGCACATACTTCTCTGTATATAGTGTATAATGTGGAGGGGGCACATACTTCTCTCTATATATAGTGTATAATGTGGAGGGGGCACATACTTCTCTCTATATATAGTGTATAATGTGGAGGGGGCACATACTTCTCTCTATATATAGTGTATAATGTGGAGGGGGCACATACTTCTCTCTCTCTATATATAGTGTATAATGTGGAGGGGGCACATACTTCTCTCTGTATATAGTATATAATGTGGAGGGGGCACATACTTCTCTCTGTATATATAGTGTATAATGTGGAGGGGGCACATACTTTCTCTCTCTATATATAGTGTATAATGTGGAGGGGGCACATACTTCTCTCTGTATAGTGTATAATGTGGAGGGGGCACATACTTCTCTGTATATAGTATATAATGTGGAGGGGGCACATACTTCTCTCTGTATATATAGTGTATAATGTGGAGGGGGGCACATACTTCCCTATATATAGTGTATAATGTGGAGGGGGCACATACTTCTCTCTGTATATATAGTGTATAATGTGGAGGGGGCACATACTTCTCTCTCTCTATATATAGTGTATAATGTGGAGGGGGCACATACTTCTCTCTGTATATAGTATATAATGTGGAGGGGGCACATACTTCTCTCTGTATATATAGTGTATAATGTGGAGGGGGCACATACTTCTCTCTCTATATATAGTGTATAATGTGGAGGGGGCACATACTTCTCTCTATAGTGTATAATGTGGAGGGGGCACATACTTCTCTGTATATAGTATATAATGTGGAGGGGGCACATACTTCTCTCTATATATAGTATATAATGTGGAGGGGGCACATACTTCTCTCTATATAGTGTATAATGTGGAGGGGGCACATACTTCTCTGTATATATAGTATATAATGTGGAGGGGGCACATACTTCTCTGTATATATAGTATATAATGTGGAGGGGGCACATACTTCTCTATATATAGTGTATAATGTGGAGGGGGCACATACTTCTCTGTATATAGTATATAATGTGGATGGGGCACATACTTCTCTGTATATAGTATATAATGTGGATGGGGCACATACTTCTCTCTCTATATATATAGTGTATAATGTGGAGGGGGCACATACTTCTCTCTGTATAGTGTATAATGTGGAGGGGGCACATACTTCTCTCTCTATATAGTGTATAATGTGGAGGGGGCACATACTTCTCTCTCTATATAGTATATAATGTGGAGGGGGCACATACTTCTCTCTATATATACTGTATAATGTGGAGGGGGCACATACTTCTCTCTCTATATAGTGTATAATGTGGAGGGGGCACATACTTCTCTCTCTATATAGTATATAATGTGGAGGGGGCACATACTTCTCTTTCTATATATAGTGTATAATGTGGAGGGGGCACATACTTCTCTGTATATATAGTGTATAATGTGGAGGGGGCACATACTTCTCTGTATATAGTATATAATGTGGAGGGGGCACATACTTCTCTCTCTGTATAGTATATAATGTGGAGGGGGCACATACTTCTCTCTATATATAGTATATAATGTGGAGGGGGCACATACTTCTCTCTGTATAGTGTATAATGTGGAGGGGGCACATACTTCTCTCTCTATATATAGTGTATAATGTGGAGGGGGCACATACTTCTCTCTATATATAGTATATAATGTGGAGGGGGCACATACTTCTCTCTCTCTCTATATATATATAGTATATAATGTGGAGGGGGCACATACTTCTCTCTCTCTATATAGTGTATAATGTGGAGGGGGCACATACTTCTCTCTATATATAGTGTATAATGTGGAGGGGGCACATACTTCTCTCTATATATAGTATATAATGTGGAGGGGCCACATACTTCTCTCTATATATAGTATATAATGTGGAGGGGGCACATACTTCTCTCTATATATAGTATATAATGTGGAGGGGCACATACTTCTCTCTCTATATATAGTGTATAATGTGGAGGGGGCACATACTTCTCTCTATATATAGTGTATAATGTGGAGGGGGCACATACTTCTCTGTATATAGTATATAATGTGGATGGGGCACATACTTCTCTGTATATAGTATATAATGTGGATGGGGCACATACTTCTCTCTCTATATATATAGTGTATAATGTGGAGGGGGCACATACTTCTCTCTATATATACTGTATAATGTGGAGGGGGCACATACTTCTCTCTCTATATAGTGTATAATGTGGAGGGGGCACATACTTCTCTCTCTATATAGTATATAATGTGGAGGGGGCACATACTTCTCTTTCTATATATAGTGTATAATGTGGAGGGGGCACATACTTCTCTGTATATATAGTGTATAATGTGGAGGGGGCACATACTTCTCTGTATATAGTATATAATGTGGAGGGGGCACATACTTCTCTCTCTGTATAGTATATAATGTGGAGGGGGCACATACTTCTCTCTATATATAGTATATAATGTGGAGGGGGCACATACTTCTCTCTGTATAGTGTATAATGTGGAGGGGGCACATACTTCTCTCTATATATAGTATATAATGTGGAGGGGGCACATACTTCTCTCTCTCTCTATATATATATAGTATATAATGTGGAGGGGGCACATACTTCTCTCTCTCTATATAGTGTATAATGTGGAGGGGGCACATACTTCTCTCTATATATAGTGTATAATGTGGAGGGGGCACATACTTCTCTCTATATATAGTATATAATGTGGAGGGGCCACATACTTCTCTCTATATATAGTATATAATGTGGAGGGGGCACATACTTCTCTATATATAGTATATAATGTGGAGGGGGCACATACTTCTCTCTATATATAGTATATAATGTGGAGGGGGCACATACTTCTCTCTCTATATATAGTGTATAATGTGGAGGGGGCTCATACTTCTCTCTATATATAGTGTATAATGTGGAGGGGGCACATACTTCTCTCTGTATATAGTGTATAATGTGGAGGGGGCACATACTTCTCTCTATATATAGTATATAATGTGGAGGGGGCACATACTTCTCTCTCTATATATAGTGTATAATGTGGAGGGGGCACATACTTCTCTCTCTATATAGTATATAATGTTTAGGGGGCACATACTTCTCTATATAGTGTATAATGTGGAGGGGGCACATACTTCTCTCTCTATATAGTGTATAATGTGGAGGGGGCACATACTTCTCTCTATATATAGTGTATAATGTGGAGGGGGCACATACTTCTCTCTATATATAGTATATAATGTGGAGGGGGCACATACTTCTCTCTCTATATATATAGTATATAATGTGGAGGGGGCACATACTTCTCTCTCTCTATATAGTGTATAATGTGGAGGGGGCACATACTTCTCTCTATATATAGTATATAATGTGGAGGGGGCACATACTTCTCTCTATATATAGTATATAATGTGGAGGGGGCACATACTTCTCTCTATATATAGTATATAATGTGGAGGGGGCACATACTTCTCTCTCTATATAGTATATAATGTGGAGGGGGCACATACTTCTCTCTATATATAGTGTATAATGTGGAGGGGGCACATACTTCTCTCTATATATAGTGTATAATGTGGAGGGGGCACATACTTCTCTCTGTATAGTGTATAATGTGGAGGGGGACATACTTCTCTATATAG